>JAEOAD010001470.1:0-106118 GCA_036365145.1 Orientallactaga sibirica | reverse complement strand
GAATTGCAGGTGTTTACTATTACCTAAGGAATGGAAGATCCCTCTGTTCAATGCAGGTTTTACCCTTACCAAAGGAATGGATCTTCCCCGTGTGAAATGCAAGTGTTACCTTTACCTAATGTATGGATGATCCCTCTGGGCCAGTCAGGTGTTGACCTTTTCCTAAGGAATGGATGATCCCTCTGTGCAATGTAGATGTTGACATTTACCTAAGGAATGGATGATCCCTCTGTGTATTGCACGTGTTTACCTTTACCTAAGCAATGGATGATCCCTCTGTGCATTGCATGTGTTTATATCACCTTAGGAATGAATGATCCCTCTGTGCATTGTAGGTGTTGACCTTTACCTAAGGAGTGGATGATCCCTCTGTGTATTGCACGTGGTTACCTTTACCTAAGCAATGGATGATCCCTCTGTACATTGGAGGTGTTTATTTTTTACTTAGGAATGAATGATCTCTTTGTGCATTGTAGCCGTTTACAATTTCCTACGGAATGGACGTTCCCTCCTTTCAATGCAGGTGTTGACCATTACCTAAGGAATGGATGAGCCCTCTGTGCAGTGCAGGTGTTCACTGTTCCCTAAGAAATCGATGATCCCTCTGTTCAACGCAGGATGCTTCCTTTACTTAAAGAATGGATGATCCTTCTCTGCAATGCAGGCGTTTACCATTACCTAAGGACTGAATGATCCCTGTGTGCTATGCAAGTGTTTACAATTACCTAAGGAATGGATGTTCCCTGTGTGCAGTGCAGGTGTTTACCTTTACATAAAGTATGGATGATGCTTCTGGGTCACTCAGGTGTTGACCTTTACCTAAGGAATGGATGATCCCTTTGTGCATTGCGGGTGTTTATATTTGCCTTAGGAATGAATGATCCCTCTGTGCACTGTAGGTGTTGACCTTTACCTAAGGAATGGAAGATCCCTCTGTTCAATGCAGGTGTTGACCATTACCTAAGCAATGGATGATCCCTCTGTGCATTGCAGGTGTTTACAATTACCTAAGGAATGGATGTTCCCTGTGTGCAATGCAGGTGTTTACCTTTACATAAGATATGGATGATCCTTCTGGACCAGTAAGGTGTTGATCTTACCTAAGGAATGGATGATCCCTCTGTGCAATGTAGGTGTTGAGCTTGACCTATGGAATGGATTATCCCTCTCTGCTTTGCAGGATTTTATATTTGCCTTAGGAATGAATACTCCCTCTGTGCATTGTAGGTGTTTACAATTTCCTAAGGAATGGAAGATCCCTCTGTTCAATGCAGGTGTTTACCATTACCTAAGGAATGGATGAGCCCTCTGTGCAGTGCAGGTGGTAACTGTTCCCTAAGGAATAGATGATCCCTCTGTTCAACGCAGGATTCTTCCTTTATTTAAAGAATGGATGATCACTCTCTGCAATGCAGGCGTTTAACATTACCTAAGGACTGGATGATCCCTCTGTGCATTGCAGGTGTTTACCATTACCTAAGGAATGGATGATCCCTTCTGTGCATTGCAGGTGTTTACTATTACCTAAGGAATTGAAGATCCCTCTGTTCAATGTAGGTTTTAACCTTTACCAAAGGAATGGATCTTCCCCGTGTGAAATGAAGTTGTTACCTTTACATAAGGTATGGATGATCCCTCTGGGCCGTTCAGGTGTTGAATTTACCTAAGGAATGGATGATCCCTCTGTGCAATGTAAGTGTTGACCTTTACCTAAGGAATGGAGGATCCCTCTGTGCATTGCAGGTGTTTACAATTACCTAAGGAATGGATGTTCCCTGTGTGCAATTCAGGTTTTTACCTTTACATAAGGTATGGATGATCCTTCTGGGCCAGTCAGGTGTTGACCATTACCTAAGGAATGGATGATCCCTCTGTGCAATGTAGGTATTGACCTTTACCTAAGGAATGTATGATCCCTCTTTGTATTGCACGTGTTTACCTTTACCTAAGCAATGGATGATCCCTCTGTGCATTGCAGGTGTTTATATTTGCCCTAGTAATGAAGGATCCCTCTGTGCATTGTAGGTGTTTACAACTTCCTAAGGAATGGAAGATCCCACTTTTCAATGCAGGTGGTGACCATTACCTAAGGAATGGATGAGCCCTCTGTGCAGTGCAGGTGTTAACTGTTCCCTAAGGAATCGATGATCCCTCTGTTCAACTCAGGATTCTTCCTTTACTTAAAGAATGGATGATCCCTCTCTGTAATGCAGGCTTTTACCATTACCTAAGGACTGGATGATCCCTCTGTGCATTGCAGGTGTTTATCGTTACCTACGCAATGGATGATCCCTCTGTGCATTGCAGGTGTTTACCATTACCTAAGGAATGGATGATCCCTCTGTGCATTTCAGGTGTTTACTATTACCTGAGGAATGGATGATCCCTCTGTTCAATGCAGGTTTTACCTTTACCAAAGGAATGGATATTCCCTGTGTAAAATGCAGGTGTTACCTTCACATATGGTATGGATGACCCTCTGGGCCAGTCAGGTGTTGACCTTTCCCTAAGGAATGGATGATCTCTCTTTGCAATGTAGTTGTTGAACTTTACCTAAGGAATGGGTGATCCCTCTGTGTGTTGCACGTGTTTACCTTTACCTAAGCAATGGATGATCGCTCTGTGCATTGCAGGTGTTTATATTTTCCGTAGGAGTGAATGATCCCTCTGTGCATTGTAGGTGTTTACAATTTCCTGAGGAATGGAAGATCCCTCTGTTCAACGCAGGTGTTGACCATTACCTAAGGAATGGGTGAGCCCTCTGTGCAGTACAGATGTTAACTGTTCCCTTAGGAATCGATCATCCCTCTGTTCAACTCAGGATTCTTCCTTTACTTAAAGAATATATGATCCCTCTCTTCAATGCCGGCGTTTACCATTACCTAAGGACTGGATGATCCCTCTGTGCATTGCAGGTGTTTACAATTACCTAAGCAATTAATGATCCCTCTGTCCATTGCAGGTGTTTATATTTGCCTTAGGAATGAATGATCCCTCTGTGCATTGTAGGTGTTTACAATTTCCTGAGGAATGGAAGATCCCTCTGTTCAATGCAGGTGTTGACCATTACCTAAGGAATGGATGAGCCCTCTATGCAGTGCAGGTGTTAACTGTTCCCTAAGGAATCGATGATCCCTTTGTTCAACGCAGGATTCTTCCTTTACTTAAAGAATGGATGATCCCTCTCTGAAATGCAGGCGTTTACCATTACCTAAGCAATGGATGATCCCTCTGTGCATTGCAGGTGTTTACCATTACCTAAGCAATGGATGATCCCTCTGTGCATTGCAGGTGCTTATATTTGCCTTAGGAATGAATGTTCCCTCTGTGCATTGTAGGTGTTTAAAATTTCCTAAGGAATGGATGATCCCTCTGTTCAATGCTGGTGTTGACCATTACCTTAGGAATCGATGAGACCTCAGTGCAGTGCAGGTTTCAACTCTTCCCTAAGGAATCTATGATCCCTCTGTTCAATGCAGTTTTCTTCCTTTACATAAAGAATGGATGATCCCTCTCCGCAATGCAGGCATTTACCATTACCTAAGGAGTGTATGATCCCTCTGTGCATTGCAGGTGTTTATATTTGCCTTAGGATGGATGATCCCTCTGTGCATTGCAGGTGTTTATAATTTCCTAAGGAATGGAAGGTCCCTTTGTTCAATGAAGGTGTTTACCTTTACCAAAGGAGTGGATCTTCTCTATGTGCAAAGCAGGTGTTACCTTCACATTAGGAATGGATGATCTTTCTTGGACAGGCAGCTTTTGAACTTTACATAAGGAATGGATGAACTCTCTGTGCAAGGCAGTTGTTTACCTTTATCTAAGGAATGGTTGATCCCTATGTAAAATGCAGGTGTTGACCTTTACGTAAGGAATGCACGTGTTCACTTCGTACCTATGGAATGTATGATCCGTCGGTGCAACTCAGGTGATTATCTTTCCCTAAGGAATGGATGATACCTCTGTTCATTGCAGGTGTTTACTTTTATATGAGAAATTGGATGATCCTCTATGCATTGCAGATGTTTATTATTACCCAAGGAATGTAATATGCCTATGTTCAATGCTGGTGTATACCTTTACCTATGGAAAGGATGATTCCTCTGTGCAATGGGGGTGTTTATATTTACCAAATTAATGGAAGATCCCTCTGTGCATTGCAGGTGTTATCCATTAGCTAAGGAATGGATGACCTTCTGTGTAATGTAGATTTTGAACTTCACTTAAAGAATCGGTGATCCCTCTGTGAAATGCAGGTGTTGATCTTTACCTAAGGAATAGATGATCCCTCTCTTCAACGCAGGTGTTTACCGTTAACTAAGGAATGGATAATCCCTCTGTTCAATGCAGGTCTTTACCATTACCTTAGGAATGGATGATCCATCTGTGCAATGCAGGTGTTTACTTTTACCCTCTCTGAAATGCAGGTTTGTAGGTTTACCTAAGGAAAGGTTGTACCCCGGGCATTGCAGGCGTTTATATTTGTCTTAGGAATGGATAATCCCTCTGTGCATTGCAAACATTTCTATTACCTAAGCAATGAATGATAACTATGTTAAATGCATGTGTTTACCTTTAAAAAAAAGGAATGGATGTTCTCTGTGTGCAATGCAGGTGTTTACCTTGACTCTTGGCGAGGCAAGTGTTGACCTTTACCGAAGGATTGCATGATCCCTCTGTGCAATGCAGGTGTTTACCGTTATCTACGGAATGGATTATCCCTCTGTGCAATCCAGGTGTTTACCATTACCTAAGGAATGGATGATCCCTCTGTGCAATGCAGGTGTTGATCTTTACCTAAGGAAAAGATGATCCCTCTGTTCAATGCAGCTTTTTACAGTTACTTAAGGAATGGATGATCCCTCTGTGCATTGCAGGTTTTTAGCTTGACCTAAGGAATGGATGATCCCTCTGTGCATTGCAGGTTTTTAGCTTGACCTAAGGAGTGGATGATCCCTCTGTGCATTATTGGTGTTTATATTTGTCTTAGGAATGGATGATCCCTCTGTGCATTGCAGGTGCTTACTATTACCTAAGGATTGAAAGATCCCTCTGTTCAATTCTGGTGTTTAACTTTACAAAAGGAATGGATGTTCTCTGTGCACAGTGCAGGTTTTTACCTTTAAATAAGGAATGGATGACCCCTCTGGGACAGTCAGGTGTTGACCGTTACCTAAGGAATGGATGATGCCTGTGTCCAATGCAGGTGTTGACCATTACCTAAGGACTGGATGATCCCTCTGATCATTGCAGGTGTTCATTTTACCTAAGGAATAGAAGATGCGTATGTTCAACGCTGATGTTTACATTTACCTATCGAAAGAATGATTCCTCTGTACAATGGAGGTGTTTATATTTACGGAATGAATGGAAGATCCCTCTGTGCAGTGCAGGCGTTTAGAGTTACCTATGGAATAGCATGAGCCCTCTGTGCAATGAAGGTGTTTACCGTTATGTGAGGAATGGATGATCCCTATGTTCAATGCAGTTGTTCACAGATACGTAAGAAATTGATGATCCATCTGTGCAATGCAGGTGTTTACATTTACCTAAAGAATGCATGATCCTCTGTGCAATGCAGGTGTTGATCTTTACCTAAGGAATAGATGATCCTCTGTTCAATGCAGTTGTTTACCATTATCTTAGGAATGGATAATCCTCTGTTAAATGCAGGTGCTTACTGTTATCAAAGGAATGGATGATCCTCTGTTCAAAGCAGGTGTTTATAGTTACCTAAGGAGTGGATGATCCCTCTATGTAATGCTGGTGTTTACCTTTACCTAAGTAATGGATGACCCCTCGATGCATTGCACGTGTTTACCATTACCTAAGGAATGGATGATCCCTCTGTGCATTGCAGGTGTTTACTATTACCTAAGGAATGGCTAATCCTCTGTTAAATGCAGGTGTTTACCTTCACCAAAGGAATGGATCTTCCCTTTGTGCAATGCAGGTTTACCTTCACATAAGGAATGGATGATCTTTGTTGGCCCAGCAAGTGTTGACATTTACCTAAGGAATGGATGAACTCTGTGCAATGCATGTGTTTACATTTACCTAAGGTACGGTTGATCCCTCTGTAAAATACAGGTGTTCACCTATACATAAGGATTGGATGATCCCTCTGTGCAATGCACGTGTTCACCTTGTACCTAAGGAATGAATTATCCGTCTGTTCAACTCAGGTGATTACCTTTCCCTAAGGAATGGATGATCCCTCTGCTCATTGCAGGTGTTTACGTTTATATAAGAAATGGGATGATCCCTCTGTGCATTGCAGGTGTTTATTATTACCTATGTAATGAAAAATGCCTATGTTCAATGCTGATGTTTACCTTTACCTAAGGAATGGTTTTTTCCTCTGGGCAATTGAGGTGTTTATATTTACCCAATGAATGGACGAACCCTCTTTGCAATACAGGTCTTGTCCTTTACCTAAGGAATGGATGAGCCCTCTATGCAGTGCAGGTGTTAACTGTTCCTAAGGAATCGATGATCCCTCTGTTCAACGCAGGATACTTACTTTACTTAAAGAATGGATGATCCCTCTCGGCAATGCAGGGGTTTACCATTACCTAAGGAATGGATGATCCCTCTGTGCATTGCAGTTGTTTATATTTGCCTTAGGAATGAATGATGCCTCTGTGCATTGTAGGTGTTGATCTTTACCTAAGCAATGGATGATCCCTCTGTGTATTGCATGTGTTTACCTTTACCTAAGCAATGGATGATCCCTCTGTGTATTGCACGTGTTTACCTTTACCTAAGCAATGGATGATCGCTCTGTGCATTTCAGGTGTTTATATTTGCCTTAGGAATGAATGATATTTCAGTGCATTGTAGGTGTTTACAATTTCCTAAGGAATGAAAGATCCCTCTGTTCAATGCAGGTGTTGACCATTACCTAAGGACTGGATGATACCTCTGTGCATTGCAGGTATTTACCATTACATAAGGAATGGAGATCCCTCTGTGCATTGCAGGTGTTTACTATTACCTAAGGAATGGAAGATCCCTCTGTTCAATGAAGGTTTTTACCTTTACCAAAGCAATGGATCTTCCCTGTGTGAAATGCAGGTGTTACCTTTACATAAGGTATGGATGATCCCTCTGGGCCAGTCAGGTGTTGACCTTTACCTAAGAAATGGATGATCGCTCTGTGCAATGTAGGTGTTTACCTTTACCTAAGGAATGCATGATCCCTCTGTGTATTGCACGTGTTTACCTTTACCTAAGCAATGGATGATCCCTCTGTGCATTGCAGGTGTTTATATTTGCCTTAGGAATAAATGATCCCTCAGTGCATTGTAGGTGTTTCCAATTTCCTAAGGAATGGAAGATCCCTCTGTTCAATACAGGTGTTGACCATTACCTAAGGAATAGATGAGGCCTCTGTGCAGTGCAGGTGTTAATTACTCACTAAGGAATCGATGATCGCTCTGTTCAACGCAGGATTCTTCCTTTACTTAAAGAATGGATGATCCCCTTCTGCAATGCAGGCTTTTACCATTACCTAAGGCCTGGATGATCCCTCGGTGTATTGCAGGTGTTTACCATTACCTAAGGAATGGATGATCCATCTGTGCATTGCAGATGTTTACTATTACCTAAGGAATGGAAGATCCCTCTGTTCAATGCAGGTTTTTACCTTTACCAAAGGAATGGATCTTCCCTGTGTGAAATGCAGGTGTTACCTTTACAAAGGTACGGATGATCCCTCTGGGCCAGTCAGGTGTTGACCTTTACCTAAGGAATGAATGATCGCTCTGTGCAATGTAGGTGTTTACCTTTACCTAAGGAATGCATGATCCCTCTGTGTATTGCACGTGTTTACCTTAACTTAAGCAATGGATGATCCCTCTGTGCATTGCAGGTGTTTATATTTACCTTGCGAATGAAAGATCCCTGTGTGCATTGTAGGTTTTTACAATTTCCTAAGGAATGAAAGATCCCTCAGTTCAATGCAGGTGTTGACAATTACCTCAGGAATGGATGAGCCCTCTGTGCAGTGCCGTTGTTAACTGTTCCCTAAGGAATTGATGATCTCTCTGTTCAATCCAGGTGTGTTCCTTTACCTTGAAAAGGATGATCCCTCTGTTCAATGCAGGTTTCTACCTTCACTTAAGGAGTGGATGACCCCCTGTGCACTGCAGGTGTATACACTTACCTAAGGAATAGATCGTCTCTATGTGCATTGAAGGTGTTTACATTTACCTTAGGAATACATGATCCCTCTGTGCATTGCAGGTGTTTAAAATTACCTAAGGGATGGATGTTCCCTGTAGGCAATGCCAGTGTTTATCTTTACATAAGGTATGGATGATCCTTCTGGGCCAGTCAGGTGTTGAACTTTACCTAAAGAATGGATGATCCCTCTGTGCAATTTAGGTGTTGACCGTTACCTAAGGAATGGATGATCCCTCTGTGAATTGCAGGTGTTTACTATTACCTAAGGAATGGAATATCCCTCTGTTGAATGCAGATTTTTACCTTTACCAAAAGAATGGATCTTCCCTGTGTGAATTGCAGGTGTTTACCTTTCCTAAGCAATGGATGATCCCTCTGTGCAATGTAGGTGTTGACATTTACCTAAGGAATGGATGATCACTCTGTGTATTGCACGTGTTTACCTTTACCTAAGTATTGCATGATCCCTCTGTGCATTGCAGGTGTTTATATTTGACTTAGGAATGAATGATTCCCCTGTGCATTGTAGGTGTTGACCTTTAGCTAAGGAATATACGATCCCTCTGTGCATTGCAGGTGTTTATATTTGCCTTAGGAATGAATGATCCCTCTGTGCATTGCAGGTGTTTACAATTTCCTAAGGAATGGACGATCCTCTGTTCAATGCATGTGTTTACCATTACCTAAGGAATGGATGAAGCCTCTGTGCAGTGCAGGTTTTAACTGTTTGCTACGGAATCGATGATCCCTCTGTTCAACGCAGGATTCTTCCTTTACTTAAAGAATGGATGGTCTCTCTCTGAAATGCAGTCGTTTACCATTACCTATGGACTGGATGATCCTCTGTGCATTGCAGGTGTTTACCATTACCTAAGGAATGGATGATCCCTCTGTGCATTGCAGGTGTTTACTATTACCTAAGGAATGGAAGATCCCGCTTTTCAATGCAGGTTTTTACCTTTACCAAAGGAATGGATCTTCCCTGTGTGAAATGCAGGTGTTAACTTTACATAAGGTATGGATGATCCTTCTGGGCCAGTCAGGTGTTGAACTTTACCTAAGGAATGGATGATCCCTCTGTGCAATTTAGGTGTTGATCGTTACCTAAGGAATGGATGATCCCTCTGTGCATTGCAGGTGTTTACTATTACATAAGGAATGGAATATCCCTCTGTTGAATGCAGATTTTTACCTTTACCAAAAGAATGGATCTTCCCTGTGTGAATTGCAGGTGTTTACCTTTACCTAAGCAATGGATGATCCCTCTGTGCAATGTAAGTGTTGACATTTACCTAAGGAATGGATGATCCCTCTGTGTATTGCACGTGTTTACCTTTACCTAAATATTGCATGATCCCTCTGTGCATTGCAGGTGTTTATATTTGACTTAGGAATGAATGATTCCTCTGTGCATTGTAGGCGTTGACCTTTACCTAAGGAATATAAGATCCCTCTGTGCATTGCAGGTGTTTATATTTGCCTTAGGAATGAATGATCCCTCTGTGCATTGCAGGTGTTTACAATTTCCTAAGGAATGGACTATCCCTCTGTTCAGTGCATGTGTTTGCCATTACCTAAGGAATGGATGAGCCCTCTGTGCAGTGCAGGGTTTAACTGTTTGCTAAGGAATCGATGATCCTCTGTTCAACGCAGGATTCTTCCTTTACTTAAAGAATGGATGATCCCTCTCTGAAATGCAGGCGTTTACCATTACCTAAGGACTGGATGATCCTCTGTGCATTGCAGGTGTTTACCATAAACTAAGGAATGGATGATCCATCTGTGCATTGCAGGTTTTTACTATTACCTAAGGAATGGAAGATCCCGCTGTTCAATGCAGGTTTTTACCTTTACCAAAGGAATGGATCTTCCCTGTGTGAAATGCAGGTGTTAACTTTACATAAGGTATGGATGATCCCTCTGGGCCAGTCAGGTGTTGACCTTTACCTAAGGAATGGATGATCCCTCTGTGTATTGCACGTGTTTACCTTTACCTAAGCAATGGATGATCCCTCTGTCCCTTGCAGGTGTTTATATTTGCCTTGGGAATGAATGATCCCTCTGTGCATTGTAGGTGTTTACAATTTGCTAAGGAATGGAAGATCCCTCTGTTCAATGCAGGTGTTGACCATTACTTAATGAATGGATGAGCCCTCTGTGCAGTGCAGGTGTTAACTGTTCCCTAAGGAATCGATGATCCCTCTGTTCAATGCATGTGTGTACATTTACCTTGAAAAGTTGATCCCTTTGTTCAATGCAGGTTTCTACCTTCACTTAAGCAATTGATGATCCCCCTGTGCAATGCAGGTGTATACACTTACCTAAGGAATAGAGGATCCCTCTGTGCATTGTAGGTGTTTACATTTACCTTAGGAATGGATGATCCCTCTTTGCATTGCAGGTGTTTACAATTACCTAAGGAATGGATGTTCCCTGTATGCAATGCTGGTGGTTACTTTTACATAAGGTATGGATGATAGTTCTGGGCCAGTCAGGTGTTGACCTTTACCTAAGGAATGGATAATCCCTCTGTGCAATGTAGGTGTTTACCTTTACCTAAGAAGTGGATAATCCCACTGTGTATTGCACGTGTTTACCATTACCTAAGCAATGGATCATCCCTCTGTTCATTGCAGGTATTTGTATTTGCCTTAGGAATGAATGATCCCTCTATGAATTGTAGGTGTTTACAATTCCCTAAGGAATGGATGATCCCTGTGTTCAGTGCAGGTGTTGACCATACCTACGGAATGGATGAGTCTTCTGTGCATTGCAGGTGTTTACTATTACCTAAGGAATGGAAGATCCCTCTGTTCAATGCATGTGTTGACCATTACCTACGGAATGGATGAGCCCTCTGTGCAGTGCAGGTGTTAACTGTTCCCTAAGTAATCGATGATCCCTCTGTTCAACTCAGGATTCTTCCTTTACTTAAAGAATGGATGATCCCTCTCTGCAATGCAGGCCATTACCATTACCTAAGGACTGGATGATCCCCCTGTGCATTTCAGGTGTTTACATTACCTAAGGAATGGATGTTCCCTGTGTGCAATACAGGTGTTTACCTTTACATAAGGTATGAATGATCCTTCTGGGCCAGTCAGGTGTTGACCTTTACCTAAAGAATTGATGATCCCTCTGTGCAATGTAGGAGTTGACCTTTACCTAAGGAATGGATGTTCCCTGTGTGTATTGCACGTGTTTACCTTTACTTCAGCAATGTATAATCCCTCTGTGCATTGCAGGTGTTTATATTTGCCTTAGGAATGAATGATCCCTCTGTGCATTGTTGTTGTTGACCTTTACCTAAGTAATGGATGATCCCTCTGTGTATTCCACGTGTTTCCCTTTACATGAGCAATTGATGATCCCTCTGTGCATTGCAAGGGTTTATATTCGCCCTTGGAATGAATGATCCCTCTGTGCATTGTAGGTGTTTACAATTTCCTAAGGAATGGAAGATCCCTCTGTTCAATGCAGGTGTTGACCATTACCTAAGGACTGGATGATCCGTCTGTGCATTGCAGGTGTTTACAATTACCTAAAGAATGGATGTTCCCTGTGTGCATTGCAGGCGTTTACCTTTACATAAGGTATGCATGATAGTTCTGGGCGAGTCAGGTGTTGACCTTTACCTAAGGAATGTATGATCCCTCTGTGCAATGTAGGCGTTGACCTTTACCTAAGGAATGGATGATCCCTCTGTGTATTGCGCGTGTTTACCTTTACCTAAGCAATGGATGATCCTCTGTGCATTGCAGCATTGTAGTTTGTATTTTTGCCTTAGGAATATGATCCTCTGTGCATTGTAGGTATTGACCTTTACCTAAGGAATGGATGATCTCTCTGTGTATTGCACGTGTTTACCTTTACCTAAGCAATGGATGATCCCTCTGTGCATTGCAGGTGTTTATATGTGCCTTAGGAATGAATGATCCCTCTGTGCATTGTAGGTGTTTACAATTTCGTAAGGAATGGAAGATCCCTCTGTTCAATGCAGGTGGTGACCATTACCTAAGGAATGGAAGAGCCCTCTGTGCAGTCCAGGTGTTAACTGTTCTCTAAGGAATCGATGATCCCTCCGTTCAAAGCAGGATTCTTCCTTTACTTAAAGAATGGATGATCCCTCTCTGCAATGCAGGCGTTTACCATTACCTAAGGACTGGATGATACCTCTGCGTATTGCAAGTGTTCACCATTACCTAAGGAATGGATGATCCCTCTGTGCATTGCAGGTGTTTACTATTACCTAAGGAATGGAATATCCCTCTGTTCAATTCAGGTTTTTACCTTTACCTAATCAATGGATGATCCCTCTGTGCATTGCAGGTGTTTATATTTGCCTTAGGAATGAATGATCCCTCTGTGCATTGTAGGTATTTACAATTTCCTAAGGAATGGAAGATCACTCTGTTCAATGCAGGCATTAACCATTACCTAAGAAATGGATGAGCCCTCTGTGCAGTGCAGGTGTTAACTGTTCCCTAAGGAATCGATGATCCCTCTTCAACGCAGGTGTGTACCTTTACCTTGAAAAGGATGATCCCTCTGTTCCATGCAGGTTACTACCTTCACTTAAGGAATGGATGATCCCGTGTGCAATGCAGGTGTATACATTTACCTAAATAATAAATGATCCCTCTTTGCATTGTAGGTGTTTACATTTACCTTAGGAATGGATGATCCCTCTGTGCATTTCAGGTGTTTACAATTACCTAAGGAATGGATTTTCCCTGTGTGCATTGCAGGCGTTTACCTTTTCATAAGGTATGGATGATCCTTATGGGCCAGTCAGGTGTTGACCATTACCTAAGGAATGGATGAGCCCTCTGTGCAGTCCAGGTGTTAACTGTTCCCTAAGGAATCGATGATCCCTCTGTTCAATGCAGGATTCTTCCTTTACTGATAGAATGGATGATCACTCTGCAATGCAGGCGTTTACCATTACCTAATGACTGGATGAACCCTCTGTGCATTACAGGTGTTTACCATTACCTAAGCAATGGATGATCGCTCTGTGCATTGCAGGTGTTTATATTTGCCTTAGGAATGAATGATCCCTATGTGCATTGTAGCTGTTTACAATTTCCTAAGGAATGGAAGATCCCTCTGTTCAATGCAGGTGTTGACCATTACCTAAGCAATGGATGATCCCTCTGTGCATTGCAGTTTATATTTGCCTTAGGAATGAATGATCCCTCTGTGCATTGTAGGTGTTGACCTTTACCTAAGGAATGGATTATCCCTCTGTTCAATGTAGGTGTTGACCTTTACCTAAGCCATGGATGATCCCTCTGTGCATTGCAGGTGTTTACAATTTCCTAAGGAATGGAAGATACCTCTCTTCAATGCAGGTGTTGACCATTACCTAAGGAATGGATGAGCCCTCTGTGCAGTGCAATTCTTAACTGTTCCCTAAGGAATGGATGATCCCTCTGTGTATTGCACGTGTTTCCCTTTACCTAAGCAATGAATGATCCCTCTGTGCATTTCACGTGTTTATATTTGCCTTAGGAATGAATGATCCCTCTGTGCATTGTTGGTGTTTACCTTTACCTAAGGAATGGATGATCCCTCTGTGTATTGCACGTGTTTACCTTTACCTAGGCAATGGATGATCCCTCTGTGCATTGCAGGTGTTTATATTTGTCTTAGGAATGAATGATCCCTCTGTGCATTGTAGGTGTTTACAATTTCCTAAGGAATGGATGATCCCTCTGTTCAATGCAGGTGTTGACCATTACCTAAGGAATGGATGAGCCCTCTGTGCAGTGCAAGTGTTAACTGTTCCCTAAGGAATCGATGATCCCATTGTTCAAAGCAGGTGTGTACCTTTACCTTGAAAAGGATGATCCCTCTGTTCAGTGCAGGTTTCTTCCTTCACGTAGCGAATGGATGATCCCTCCCTGCATTGCAGGTGTTTATATTTCCCTTAGGAATGAATGATCCATCTGTGCATTGTAGGTGTTTACAATTTCCTAAGGAATGGAAAATCCCTCTGTTCAATGCAGGTGTTGACCATTACCTAAGGAATGGATGAGCCCTCTGTGCAGTGCAGGTGTTAACTGTTCCCTAAGGAATTGATGTTCCCTGTGTTCAACCCAGGATTCTACCTTTACTTAAAGAATGGATGATCCCTCTGTGCAATGCAGGTCTTTACCGTTATGTAAGGAATGGATGATCCCTGTGTTCCATGCAGGTGTTTACAGTTACCTAAGGAATGGATGACCCCTCTCTGAAATTCAGGTGTTTATCTTTACCTAAGGAATGGATGATCCCTCTGTGCAATGCAGGTGTTTACCGTTATCTATGGAATGGATGATCCCTCTGTGCAATGCAGATGTTTACCATTACATAAAAAATGCATGATCCCTCTCTGCAATGGCAGGTGTTGATCTTTACCTAATGAATAGATGAACCCTCTGTTCAATGCAGGTTTTTACCGATATCTAAGGAATGGATGAACCCTCTGTTCAATGCAGGTGTTTACCATTACATAAGGTATGGACGTTCACTCTGTGCCATGCAGGTGTTGATCTTTACCTAAGGATTAGATGAGCCCTCCTTTCAATGCAGGTGTTTACTGACATCTAAGGAATGGATGACTCCTCTTTTCAATTCAGGTGTTTAAAGTTACCTAAGGAATGGATGATCCCTCATTCCAATGCAGGGCTTTTTCTTTACCTAAGGAATGGATGATTCCTCTCTGCAATGCAGGTGTTTACCATTATGTAAGGAATGGATGATCCCTGCGTTCAATGCATGTGTTTACAGTTACCTAAGGAATAGATGATCCCTCTGTTCAATGCAGGTGTTTCCCGTTATCTAAGAAATAAATAATCCCTCTGTGCAATGCAGGTGTTTACCGTTATATAAGAAATGTATAATCCCTTTGTTCAATGCAGGTGTTTACAGATACCTAAAGAATGGATGATCCCTCTGTGCAATGCAAGTGTTTACCTTTACATGAGGAATAGGATGATCCCTCTGTTCAATGCAGGTGTTGATATTTAACTAAGGAGTAGATGATCCCGCTGTTCAATGCAGGTGTTTACCTTTACATAAGGAATGGATGATACTTCTGTTCAACGTACTTGTTTACATCTACCTAAAGAAGGATGATCCCTTTGTTCAACCCAGGTTTCCACCTGTACTTAAGGAATGGATGATCCCTCTGTGCATTACAGGTGTTTACCTTTACCTAAGGAATGGATGATCCCTGTGTGAATTACAGCTGTGTACTTTTAACTTAGGAATGGATTATCCTTCTATGCATTGATGGTGTTTACTGTTACCTAGTGAATGGAAGATCCCTCTGTTCAATGCAGGTGTATACCTTTACCTAAGGAATGGATGTTCCCTGTGTGCAATGCAGGTGTATAACTCTACCTAAGGAATGGGATGATCCCTCTGTGCAATGCAGGTCTTTACTGTTATCTAAGTAATGGATGATCCCTCTGTTCAATGCAGGTGTTTACAGTTACCTAAGGAATGGATGATCCCTCTGTGCAATGCAGGTGTTGATCTTTACCTAAGGAATAGGTGAGGCCTCTTTTCAATGCAGGTGTTTACCGTTATCTAAGGAATGGATGATCCCTCTGTTCAATGCACGTGTTTACAGTTACCTAAGGAAGGGATGATCCTTCTGTGCAATGCAGGTGTTTCCTCTCACCTAAGGAATAGATGAGCCCTCTTTTCAATGCAGGTGTTTACTGATACCTAAGGAATTGATGACAACTCTGTTCAATACAGTTGTTTATCTTTTCGTAAGGAATGGATGATCCCTCTGTGATATCCCACAGTTTATCTTTACCTAAGGAATGGGATGATCCCTCTGTGCAATGCAGATGTTGATATTTCAGTAACGAATAGATCATCCCTCTGTTCAATGCAGGTGTTTACCTTTACCTAAAGAAGGATCATCCCTCTCTTCAACCCAGGTTTCTTCCTTTACTTAAGGAATGCATGATCCCTCTCTGCAATGCAGGTGTTTAGCCTTACCTATGGAATGGATGATTCCTCTGTGCATTGCAGGTGTTTTCCTTTACCTAATGAATGGATGATCCCTGTGTGAATTGCAGGTGTTTACTTTTACCTTAGGATTCAATGATACTTCTATGCGTTGATGATGTTTACTATTACCTAGTGAATGGAAGATCCCTGTGTTCAATGCAGGTGTTTACATTTAACAAAGGAATGGATGTTCCCTGTGTGAAATGCAGGTGTATAACTTTACCTAAGGAATGGGATGATCCCTCTGTGCAATTCAGGACTTTACTATTATATAAGTAATGGATGATCCCTCTGTTCAATGAAGATGTTTACAGTTACCTAAGGAATGGATGATCCTTCTGTGCAATACAGTTGTTCACCTTTACCTAAGGAATGGATGATACCTCTGTGCAATGCAGGTGTTTACCTTTACCTAGGGATTGTGATGATCCCTCTGTGCAATGCAGGTGTTCATATTTAACTAAGGAATAGATGATCCCTCTGTTCAATGCAGGTGTTTACAGTTACCAAAGGAATGGATGATCCCTCTGTGCAATGCAGGTTTTTACCTTTACCTGAGGAATGGATGATCCCTCTGTGCAATGCAGGTGTTTACTATTACTTAAAGAATGGACGAACCCTCTGTTCAATGCAGGTGTTTACAATTACCTAATGAATGGATGATCCCTCTGTGCAATGCAGGTGTTTAACTTTTCCTAAACAATGGGATGATCGCTCTGTTCAATGCAGTTGTTGATATTTCACTAAGGAGTGGAGGATCCCTCTGTTCAAGGCAGGTGTTTACCATTATCTAAGGAATGTATGATCCCTCTGTTCAATGCAGGTGTTTACCTTTACAAAAGGAATGGATGATACTTCTGTTCAACGCAGGTGTTTACCTCTACCTAAAGAAGGATGATCCCTCTGTTCAACCCAATTTCCACCTGTACTTAAGGAATGGGTGATCCCTCTGTGCATTGCAGGTGTTTACCTTTACCTAAGGAATGTATGATCCCTATATGAATTGTAGCTGTGTGCTTTTACCTTAGGAATGGATGATCCTTCTATGCATTGATGGTGTTTACTATTACCTAGTGAATGGAAGATCTCTCTGTTCAATGCAGCTGTTTACCTTAACCTAAGGAAGGGATGTTCCCTGTGTGCTGCAGGTATTTACTATTACCTAAAGAATGAAAGATCCCTCTGTTTAATGTAGGTGTTTACCGTTACAAAAGGAATGCATGTTCTCTGTGTGCACTGTCGGTGTTTACCTTTACATAAGAATTGATGATTCCTCTATGCATTGCATGTGTTTTCGATTACTTAAGGAATGGAAGATACCTATGTTCAATGACGGTGTTTACCTTTAACTAAGGAATGGATGATCATTTTGTGCAATGCAGGTGTTGACCTTTACATAAGTAATGGCTGATTCCTGTGTGCAATGCAGGTGTTTACCATTACCTAAGGAATGGATGATACCTCTGTGCAATGCAGGTGTTTACCTTTACCTAAGTAATGGATGATCCCTCTGTGCAATGCAGGTGTTGATCTTTACCTAAGGAATAGATGATCTCTCAGTTCAATGCAGGTGTTTATCGTTATCTTAGGAATGGATGATCCCTCTGTTAAATGCAGCTGTTTACAGTTCCCAAAGGAATGGATGATCCCTCTGTGCAATGCATGTGTTGATGTTTACCTAAGGAATAGATGAGCCCTCTGTTCAATCCAGGTATTTACCGTTATCTAAAGAATGGATGATCCCTCTGTTCAATGCAGAGGTTTACAGTTAAAAAAGGAATGGATGAGCGCTCTGTGCAGTGCAGGTGTTAACTGTTCCCTAAGGAATCGATGATCCCTCTGTTCAAGGCTGGTGTGTACCTTTACCTTGAAAAGGATGATCCCTCTCTTCAATGCAGGTTTCTACCTTCACTTAAGGAATGGATGATCCCTCTGTGCATTGCAGGTGTTTATATTTGTCTTAGGAACTGATGATCCCTCTGTGCATTGCAGGTGTTTATATTTGCATTAAGAATGAATGATCCCTCTGTGCATTGTAGGTGTTAACAATTTCCTAAGGAATGGAAGATCCCTCTGTTCAATGCAGGTGTTGACCATTACCTAAGCAATGGATGATCCCTCTGTGCATTGCAGGTGTTTATATTTGCCTTAGGAAAGAATGATTCCTCTGTGTAATGTAAGTGTTGACCTTTACCTAAGCAATGGATGATCCCTCTGTGTATTGCACGTGTTTACCTTTACCTAAGCAATGGATGATCCCTCAGTGCATTGCAGGTGTTTAATATTACCTAAGGAATGGAAAATCCCTCTGTTTAATGCAGGTTTTTACCTTTACCAAAGGAATGGATCTTCCCTGTGTGAAATGCAGGTTTTAACTTTACATAAGGTATGGATGATCCTTCTGGGCCAGTCAGGTGTTGACTTTTACATAAGAAATGGATGATCCCTTTGTGCAATGTGGTTGTTGATCTTTACCTAAGGAATGGATGATCCCTCTGTGTATTGCACGTGTTTACCTTTACCTAAGCAATGGATGATCCCTCTGTGCATTGCAGGTGTTTATATTTGCCTTAGGAATGAATGATCCCTCTGTGCATTGTAGGTGTTTACAATTTCCTAAGGAATGGAAGATCCCTCTGTTCAATGCAGGTGTTGACTATTACCTAAGGAATGGATGAGCCCTCTGTGCAGTGCAGTTGTTAACTGTTCCCAGTGGAATCGATGATCCCTCTGTTGAACGCAGGATTCTTCCTTTACTTAAAGAATGGATGATCTCTCTCTGCAATGCAGGCGTTTACCATTACCTAAGGACTGGATGATACCTCTGTGCATTGCAGGTGTTTACAATTACCTAAGGAATGGAGTTTCCCTGTGTGCAATGAAGGTGTTTACCTTTACATAAGGTATGGATGGTCCTTCTGGGCCACTCAGGTGTTAACCTTTACCTAAGGAATGGATGATCCCTCTGTGCAATGTAGGTGTTTACCTTTACCTAAGGAATGGATGGTCCCTTTGTGTATTGCACGTGTTTACCTTTACCTAAGCAATGGATGATCCCTCTGTGCATTGCAGGTGTTTATATTTGTCTTAGGAATGAATGATCCCTCGGTGCATTGTAGGTGTTTAACTTTACCTAAGGAATGGATGATCCCTCTGTGTATAGCACGTGTTTACCTTTACCTAAGGAATGGATGATCCCTCTGTGCATTGCCGGTGTTTATATTTGCCTTAGGAATGAATGATCCCTCTGTGCATTGTAGGTGTTGACCTTTACCTAGGGAATGGATGTTCCCTCTGTGTATTGCACATGTTTACCTTTATCTAAGCAATGGATGATCCCTCTGTGTATTGTTCGTGTTTACCTTTACCTAAGCAATGGATGATCCCTCTGTGCATTGCAGGTGTTTATATTTGCCTTAGGAATGAATGATCCCTCTGTGCATTGTAGGTGTTTACAATTTCCCAAGGAATGGAAGATCCCTCTGTTCAATGCAGGTCTTGACCATTTACCTAAGGAATGGATGACCCCTATGTGCAGTGCAGGTGTTAACTGTTCCCTAAGGAATTGATGATCCCGTTGTTCAACACAGGATTCTTCCTTTCCTTAAGGAATGTATGATCCCTCTCTGCAATGCAGGCGTTTACCATTACCTACGGAATGGTAATGGCCAGTCAGATGTGGACCTTTATATAAGGAATGGATGATCCCTCTGTACAATGTAAGTGTTGAACTTTACCTAAGGAATGGATGATCCCTCTGTGTATTGCACGTGTTTACCTTTACCTAAGCAATGGATGATCCCTCTGTGCATTGCAGGTGTTCATATTATCCTTAGGAATGAATGATCCCTCTGTGCATTGTAGGTGTTTACAATTTCCTAAGGAATGGAAGATCCCTCTGTTCAATGCAGGTGTTGACCATTACCTAAGCAATGGATGATCCCTCTGTGCAGGGCAGGTGTTTATATTTGCCTTAGGAATGAATTATTCCTCTGTGTAATGTAGGTGATGACTTTTGCCTAAGGAATGGATGATCCCTCTGTGTATTGCACGTGTTCACGTTTACGTAAGCAATGGATGATTCCTCTGTGCATTGCAGGTGTTTATATTTGCCTTAGGAATGAATGATCCCTCTGTGCATTGTAGGTGATGACCTATACTTAAAGAATGGATGATCCCTCTGTGTATTGCACGTGTTTACCTTTACCTAAGCAATAGAGTATCCCTCCTTGCATTGCAGGGGTTTAATATTACCTAAGGAATGGAAGATCCCTCTGTTCAATGCAGGTTTTTACCTTTACCAAAGAATGGATCTTCCCTGTGTGAAATGCAGGTGTTAACTTTACATAAGGTATGGATGATCCCTCTGGCCCAATCAGGTGTTGAATTTTACCTAATGAGTGGATGATCCCTCTGTG
Source organism: Orientallactaga sibirica (assembly GCA_036365145.1). Lineage (NCBI taxonomy): Eukaryota > Metazoa > Chordata > Mammalia > Rodentia > Dipodidae > Orientallactaga > Orientallactaga sibirica. Next base: position 85,500 of record JAEOAD010001470.1, on the reverse strand, counting down.
CAATGTAGGTGTTGACCTTTACCTAAGCAATGGATGATCCCTCTGTCCATTGCAGGTGTTTATATTTGCCTTAGCAATGAAAGATTCTTCTGTGCATTGTAGGTGTTTATAATTTCCTAAGGAATGGAAGATCCCTCTGTTCAATGCAGGCATTGAACATTACTTATGGAATGGATGACCCATGTGTGCAGTGCAGGTGTTAACTGTTCCCTAAGGAATCCATGATCCCTCTGTTCAACGCAGGATTCTTCCTTTCCTTAAAGAATGGATGATGCCTCTGTGTATTGCACGTGTTTACCTTTACCTAAGCAATGGATGATACCTCTGTGCATTGCAGGTTTTTACTATTACCTAAGGAATGAAGATCCTTCTGTTCAATGCAGGTTTGTACCTTTACCAAAGGAATGGATCTTCCCTGTGTGAAATGCAAGTGTTACCTTTACATAACGTATGGATGATCCCTCTGGGCCAGTCAGGTGTTGACCTTTACCTAAGGAATGGATGATCACTCTGTGCAATGAAGGTGTTGAACTTTAAGTAAGGAATGGATGATCCCTCTGTGTATTGCACGTGTTTACCTTTACCTAAGCAATGGATGATCCCTCTGTGAATTGCAGGTGTTCATATTAGCCTTAGGAATGAATGATCCCTCTGTGCATTGTAGGTGTTTACCATTTCTGAATGAATGGAAGATACCATTGTTCAATGCAGTTCTTGACCATTACCTAAGGAATGCATGAGCCCTTTGTGCAGTGCAGGTGTTAGCTGTTCCATAAAGTGTCGATGATCCCTCTGTTCAACGCAGGTGTGTACCTTTACCTTGAGAAGGATGATCCCTCTGTTCAGTGCAGTTTCTACCTTCACTTAAGGAATGGATGATCCCCCTGTGCAATGCAGGTGTATACACTTAACTAAGGAATAGATGATCCCTCTGTGCATTGTACGTGTTTACATTTACCTTAGGAATGGATGATCCCTCTGTGCATTGCAGATGTTTACAATTACCTAAGGAATGGATGTTCCCCGTGTGCAATGCAGGTGTTTAGCTTTACATAAGTTATGGATGATCTTTCAGGGTCAGTCAGTTGTTGACCTTTACCTAAGGAATGGATGATCCCTCTGTGCAATGTAGGTGTTGACCTTAACCTAATCAATGAATGATCCCTCTGTGCATTGCAGGTGTTTACCATTACCTAAGCAATGGATGTTCCTTCTGTGCATTGCAGGTGTTTATATTTGCCTTAGGAATGAATGATCCCTCTGTGCATTGTAGGTGTTTACAATTTCCTAAGGAATGGAAGATCCCTAGGTTCAATGCAGGTGTTGACCTTTACCTAAGGAATGGTCAATCCCTCTGATCAATGTAGCGGTTTACCATTATCTAAGGAATGGATGATTCCTCTGTGCATCTAGGTGATTACGATTACCTAAGGAATGGATGATCCCTCTGTGCAATGCAGGTGTTTACCTTTACCTAAGCAATGGATGAACCCTCTGTGCAATGCAGGTGTTGATCTTTACCTAAGGAATAGATGATCCCTCTGTTCAATGCAGGTGTTTACTGTTATCGTTGGAATGGATGATCCCTCTGTTCAATGCGGGTGTTTACAATTATCTAAAGAATGGATGATCCCTCTGTTCAATGCAGGTGTTGACCATTACCTTAGGAATGGATGAGCCCTCTGTGCAGTGCATGTGTTAACTGTTCCCTAAGGAATCGATGATCCCTCTGTTCAAGGCAGGTGTGTACGTTTACCTTGAAAAGGATGATCCCTCTGTTCAATGCAGGTTTCTACCTTCACTTAAGGAATGGATGATCCTCCTGTGTAATTCAGGTGTATACACTTACCTAAGGAATAGATGATCCCTCTCTGCAATGCAGGCGTTTACCATTACCTAAGGACTGGATGATATCTCTGTGCATTGCAGGTGTTTACCATTACCTAAGGAATGGTAGTTCCCTGTGTGCAATGCAGGTGTTTACCTCAACATAATATATGGATGATCCTTCTAGGCCAGTCAGATGTGGACCTTTATATAAGGAATGGATGATCCCTCTGTGCAATGTAGATGTGGACCTTTACCTAAGGAATGGATGATCATTCTGTGTATTGTGCGTGTTTACCTTTACCTAAGCAGTGGATTATCCCTCTGTGCATTGCAGAAGTTTATATTTGCGTTAGGAATGAATGATCCCTCTGTGCATTGTAGGTGTTTACAATTTCCTAAGGAATGGAAGATCCCTCTGTTCAATGCAGGTGTTGACCATTACCTAGGGAATGGATGAGCCCTCTGTGCAGTACAGGTGTTAACTGTTCCCTAAGCAATCGATGATCCCTCTGTTCAACGCAGGATTCTTCCTTTACTTAAAGAATGGATGATCCCTCTCTGCAATGCAGGCGTTTACCATTACCTAAGGACTGGATGATCCCTCTGTGCATTGCAGGTGTTTACATTTGCCTTAGGAATGATTGATCCCTCTGTGCATTGTAGGTGTTTACAATTTCCTAAGAAAAGGAAGATCCCTCTGTTCAATGCAGGTGTTGACCATTACCTAAGGAATGGATGAGCCCTCTCTGCAGTGCAGGTGTTAACTGTTCCCTAAGGAATCAATGATCCCTCTGTTCAATGCCTGTATGTACCTTTACCTTGAAAAGGATGATCCCTCTGTTCAATGCAGGTTTCTACCTTCACTTAAGGAATGGATGATCCCACTGTGCATTGAAGGTGTTTACATTTGCTTAGGAGTGAATGATCCCTCTGTGCATTGTAGGTGTTTACAATTTCCAACGGAATGGAAGATCCCTCTGTTCAATTCAGGTGTTGACCGTAACCTAAGGAATGGATGAGCTCTCTCTGCAGTGCAGGTGTTAACTGTTCCCTAAGGAATCGATGATCACTCTGTTCAACGCACGATTCTTCCTTTACTTAAAGAACCGATGATCCCTCTCTGCAATGTAGGTGTTTACCATTACCTAAGGAATGGATGATCCCTCTGTGTATTGTACGTGTTTACCTTTACCTAAGCAATGGATGATCGTTCTGTGCATTGCAGGTGTTCATATTTGCCTTAGGAATGAATGATCCCTGTGTGCATTGTAGGTGTTTACCTTTACCTAAGGAATGGATGATTCCACTGTGTATTGCACGTGTTTACCTTTCCTAAGCAATGGATGATCCCTCTGTGTATTGCTCGTGTTTACCTTGACATAAGCAATGGATGATCAATCTGTGCATTGCAGGGGTTTATATTTGCCTTAGGAATGAATGATCCCTCTGTGCATTGTAGGTGTTTACAATTTCCTAAGGAATGTAAGATCCCTCTGTTCAATGCAGGTGTTGACCATTTCATAGGGAATGGATGAGCCCTCTGTGCAGTGCAGGGGTAAACTGTTCCCTAAGGAATGGATGATGCCCTGTGTATTGCACGTGTTTACCTTTACCTAAGCAATGGATGATCCCTCTGTGCATTGCAGGTGTTTCTATTTGCCTGAGGAATGAATGATCCCTCTGTGCATTTTAGGTGTTGACCTTTACCTAAGGAATGGATGATCCCTCTGTGTAATGCACGTGTTTACATTTACCTAAGCAATGGATGATCCCTCTGTGCATTGCAGGTGTTTATATTTGCCTTAGTAATGAATGATACCTCGGTGCATTGTAGGTGTTTACAATTTCCTAAGGAATCGATGATCCCTCTGTTCAACGCCGGTTTGTATCTTTACCTTAAAAAGGATGATCCCTCGGTTCAATGTAGGTTTTTACCTTCACTTAAGGAATGGATGATCCCCCTGTGTAATGTAGGTGTATACACTTACCTAAGGAATAGATGATCCCTCTGTGTATTGTAGGTGTTTACATTTTCCTTAGGAATGGATGATCCCTCTGTGCATTGCAGGTGTTTACAATTACCTAAGGAATGGAATTTCCCTGTGTGCAATGCACGTGTTTGCCTTTACATAAGGTATGGATGGTCATTCTGTGCCAGTCATGTGTTGACCTTTACCTAAGGAATGGATGATCCCTCTGTGCAATGTACGTGTTGACCTTTACCTAAGGAATGGATGATCCCTCTGTGTATTGTACGTGTTTACCTTTACCTAAGGAATGGATGATCCCTCTGTGCATTGTAGGTGTTTACCTTTACCTAAGGAATGGATGATCCCTCTGTGTATTGCACGGGTTTACCTTAACCTAAGGAATTTATGATCCCTCTGTGCATTCCCGGTGTTTATATTTGCTTTAGGAATGAATGATCCCTCTGTGCATTGTAGGTGTTGACCTTTACCTAAGGAATGGATGATCCCTCTGTGTATTGCACGTGTTTACCTTTACCTTAGCAATGGATGATCCCTCTGTGAATTGCAGGTGTTCACAATTACCTAAGGAATGGAGGTTCAGTGTGCAATGCATGCATTTACCTTACATAAGGTATGGATGATCCTTCTGGGCCAGTCAGGTTTTGACCTTTACCTAAGGAATGGATGATCCCTCTGTGCAATGTTGGTGTTTTCCTTTACCTAAGCAATGGATGATCCCTCTGTGCATTGCAGGTGTTTACAATTTCCTACGGAATGGATGATCACACGTTTAATGCAGGTGTTGACCATTACCTAAGCAATGGATGATCCCTCTGTGCATTGCAGGTGTTTATATTTGCCTTAGTAATGAATGATCCCTCTGATCCTTGAAGGTGTTGACCTTTACCTAAGAAATGGATGATCTCTCTGTTCATTGCAGGTGTATATTTGCCTTAGGAATGAATGATCCCTCTGTGCTATGTGGGTTTTTACAATTTCCTAAGGAATGGAAGAGCCCTCTGTCCAATGCATGTGTTGACCATTCCTAAGGAATGGATGAGCCCTCTGTGCAGAGCAGGTGTTAAGTGTTCCCTAAGGAATCGATGAACCCTCTGTTCAATGCATGTGTGTACCTTTACCATGAAAAGGATGATCTCTCGGTTCCATGCAGGTTTCTCCCTTCACTTAAGGAATGGATGGTCCCTTTGTGCATTGCAGGTGTTTATATTTGCCTTAGGAATGAATGATCGCTCTGTGCATTTTAGGTGTTTACAATTTCCGAAGGAATGGAAGATCCCTCTGTTCAATACAGGTGTTGACCATTACCTAAGGAATGGATGAGCCCTCTGTGCACTGCATGGGTTAACTGTTCCCTAAGGAATGGATGATCCCCTGTGTATTGCACGTGTTTACCTTTACCTACCAATGCATGATCCCTTTGTGCATTGCTGGTGATTATATTTGCGGTAGGAATGAATGATCCCTCTGTGCATTGTAGGTGTTTACAATTTCCTAAGGAATGGAAGATTCCTCTTTTCAATGCAGGTGTAGACCTTTATCTAAGGAATGGATGAGCCCTCTGTGCAGTCCAGGTGTTAACTGTTCCCTAAGGAATCAATGATCCCTCTATTCAACTCAGGATTCTTCCTTTACTTAACGAATGGATGATCCCTGTCTGCAATGCAGGCGTTTACTATTACCTAAGGAGTGAATGATCCCTCTGTGCATTGCAGGTGTTTACCATTACCTAAGCAATGGATGATCCCTCTGTGCATTGCAGGTGTTTATATTTGCCTTAGGAATCAAGGAATCCTCTGTGCATTGTAAGTGTTGACCTTTACCTAAGGAATGGATGAGCCTGCTGTGCCGTGCAGTTGTTAACTGTACCCCAAGGAATCGATGATCCCTCTGTTCAACGCAGGTGTGTACCTTTACCTTGAAAAGTATGATCCCTCTGTTCAATGCAGCTTTCTACCTTCACATAAGGAATGGGTGATCCCTCTGTGCATTGCAGGTGTTTATATTTGCCTTAGGAATGAATGATCCCCCTGTGTATTGTAGGTGTTTACAATTTCATAAGGAATGTAAGATCCCTCTGTTCAATGCAGGTGTTGACCATTACCTAAGGAATCGATGAGCCCTCTGTGCAGTGCAGGTGTTAACTGTTGCCTATGGAATCGATGATCCCTCTGTTCAACGCACGATTCTTCCTTTACTTAAAGAATTGATGATCCCTCTCTGCAATGCAGGCTTTTACCGTTACCTAAGGACTGTATGATCCCCCTGTGCATTGAAGGTGTTTACCATTGCCTAAGCAATGGATGATCCCTCTGTGCATTGCAGGTGTTTATATTTGCCTTAGGAATGAATGATCCCTCTGTGCATTGTAGGTGTTTACAATTTCCTAAGGAATGGATGATTCGTCTGTTCAATGCAAGTGTAGACCTTTATCTAAGGAATGGATGAGCCCTCTGTGCAGTCCAGGTGTTAACTGTTCACTAAGGAATCGATGATCCCTCTGTTCAACGCAGGATTCTTCCTTTACTTAAACAATGGATGATCCCTCTGTGCAATGCAGGCGTTTATCATTACCTAAGGACTGGATGATCCCTGTGTGCATTGCAGGTGTTTACCATTACCTAGGCAATGGATGATCCATCTGTGCATTGCAGGTGTTTATATTTGCCTTAGGAATCAAGGAATCCTCTGTGCATTGTAAGTGTTGACCTTTACCTAAGGAATGGGTGAGCCCTCTGTGCAGTGCAGATGTTAACTGTACCCCAAGGAATCGATGATCCCTCTGTTCAACGCAGGATTCTTCGTTTACATAAAGAATGGATGATCCCTCTCAGCAATGCAGGCGTTAACCATTACCTAATGACTGGATGATCCCTCTGTGCATTGCATATGTTTACCATTACCTAAGGAATGGATAATGCCTCTGTGTTTTGCAGGTGTTTACTATTACCTAAGAATGGAAGATCCCCCTGATCAATGCAGGTTTTTACCTTTACCAAAGGAATGGATCTTCCCTGTGTGAAATGCAGGTGTTACCGTTACATAAGGTATGGATTATCCCTCTGGGCTAGTCAGGTGTTGAACTTTACCTAAGGAATGGATGATCCCTCTGTGTAATGTAGGTGTTGACCTTTACATAAAGAATGGATGATCCCTCTGTGTATTGCATGTGTTTACATTTACCTAAGCAATGGATGATCCCTCTGTGCATTGCAGGTGTTTATATTTGCCTTAGGAATGAATGATCCCTCTGTGCGTTGTAGGTGTTTACAATTTCCTAAGGAATGGAAGATCCCTCTGTTCAATGCAGGTGTTGACCATTACCTAAGGAATGGATGAGCCCTCTGTGCAGTGCAGGTGTTAACTGTTCCCTAAGGAATCGATGATCCCTCTGTTCAAGGCTGTTGTGTACCTTTACCTTGAAAAGGATGATCCCTCTGTTCAATGCAGGTATCTACCTTCACTTAAGGAATGGATGATCCCTCTGTGCATTGCAGGTGTTTATATTTCCCTTAGGAATGAATGATCCCTCTGTGCATTGTAGGTGTTTACAATTTCCTAAGGAATGGAAGATCCCTCTGTTCAATGCAGGTGTTGATCATTATCTAAGCAATGGATGATCCCTCTGTGCATTGCAGGTGTTTATATTTGCCTTAGGAATGAATGATTCCTCTGTGTAATGTAAGTGTTGACCTTTACCTAAGCAATGGATGATCCCTCTGTGTATTGCACGTGTTTACCTTTACCTAAGCAATGGATGATCCCTCTGTGCATTGCAGGTGTTTAATATTACCGAAGGAATGGAAAATCCCTCTGTTTAATGCAGGTTTTTACCTTTACCAAAGGAATGGATCTTCCCTGTGTGAAATGCAGGTTTTAACTTTACATAAGGTATGGATGATCCTTCTGGGCCAGTCAGGTGTTGACTTTAACATAAGAAATGGATGATCCCTTTGTGCAATGTGGTTGTTGACCTTTACCTAAGGAATGGATGATCCCTCTGTGTATTGCACGTGTTTACCTTTACCTAAGCAATGGATGATCCCTCTGTGCATTGCAGGTGTTTATATTTGCCTTAGGAATGAATGATCCCTCTGTGCATTGTAGGTGTTTACAATTTCCTAAGGAATGGAAGATCCCTCTGTTCAATGTACGTGTTGACTATTACCTAAGGAATGGATGAGCCCTCTGTGCAGTGCAGTTGTTAACTGTTCCCTGTGGAATCGATGATCCCTCTGTTCAATGCAGGATTCTTCCTTTACTTAAAGAATGGATGATGCCTCTCTGCAATGCAGGCGTTTACCATTACCTAAGGACTGGATGATCCCTCTGTGTATTGCAGGTGTTTATATTTGCCTTAGGAATGAATGATCCCTCTGTGCATTATTGGTGTTTACTATTTCCTAAGGAATGGAAGATCCCTCTGTTCAATGCAGGTGTTGACCATTACCTAAGGAATGGATGAGCCCTCTGTGCACTGCAGGTGTTAACAGATCCCTAAGGAATCAATGATTCGGCTGTTCAACGCAGGATTCTTCATTTACTTAAAGAATGGATGATCCCTCTATGCAATGCAGGCGTTTACCATGACATAAGAACTGGATGATCCCTCTGTGTATTGCACTTGTTTACCTTTAACTAAGCAATGGATGATCCCTCTGTGCATTGCAGGTCTTTATATTTGCCTTAGGAATGAATATTCCCTCTGTGCTTTGTAGGTGCTGACCTTTACCTAAGGAATGGATGATCCCTCTGTGCATTGCAGGTGTTTATATTTGCCTTAGGAATGAATGATCTCTCAGTGCATTGTAGGTGTTTACAATTTCCTAAGGAATGGACTATCCCTCTGTTCAATGCAGGTGTTGACCATTACCTAAGGAATCGATGAGCCCTCTGTGCAGTGCAGGTGTTAACTGTTCCCTAAGGAATCGATGATCCCTCTGTTCAACGAAGGATTATTCCTTTACTTAAAGAATGGATGATCCCTCTCTGCAATGCAGGCGTTTACCATGACCTAAGGACTGGATGACCCCTTTGTGCATTGCAGGTGTTAGCCATTACCTAAGCAATGGATGATCCCTCTGTGCATTGCAGGTGTTTATATTTGCCTTAGGAATGAATGATCCCTCTGTGCATTGTAGGTGTTTACAATTTCCTAAGGAATGGAAGATCCCTAGGTTCAATGCAGGTGTTGACCATTACCTAAGGAATGGATGAGCCCTCTCTGCAGTGCAGGTGTTAACTGTTCCCTAAGGAATCGCTGATCCTTCTATTCAAACCAGGATTCTTCTTTTACTTAAAGAATGGATGATGCCTCTCTGCAATGCAGGCGTTTACCATTACCTAAGGACTGGATGATCCCTCTGTGTATTGCAGGTGTTTATATTTGCCTTAGGAATGAATGATCCCTCTGTGCATTGTTGGTGTTTACAATTTCCTAAGTAATGGAAGATCCCTCTGTTCAATGCAGGTGTTGACCATTACCTAAGGAATGGATGAGCCCTCTGTGCAGTGCAGGTGTTAACTATTCCCAAAGGAATCGATGATTCCGCTGTTCAAATCAGGATTCTTCCTTTACTTAAAGAATGGATGATCCCTTCCTGCAATGCAGGCGTTGACCATGACCTGAGAACTGGATGATCCCTCTGTGTATTGCACTTGTTTACGTTTAATTAAGCAATGAATTATCCCTCTGTGAATTGCAGGTCTTTATATTTGCCTTAGGAATGAATGATCTATCAGTGCCTTGTAGGTGTTTACAATTTCCTAAGGAATGGATGATCCCTCTGTTCAATACAGGTGTTGACGACTACCTAAGGAATCGATGAGCCCTCCGTGCAGTGCAGGTGTTAACTGTTTCCTAAGGAATCGATGATCCCTCTGTTCAACGCAGGATTATTCCTTTACTTAAAGAATGGATGATGCCTCTCTGCAATGCAGGCGTTTACCATTACCTAAGGACTGGATGATCCCTCTGTGCATTGCAGGTGTTTATATTTGCCTTAGGAATGAATGATCCCTCTGTGCATTGTAGATGTTTACAATTTCCTAAGGAATGGAAGATACCTCTGTTCAATGCAGGTGTTGACCATTACCTAAGGAATGGATGAGCCCTCTATGCAGGGCAGGTGTTAACTGTTCACTAAGTAATCGATGATCCCTCTGTTCAACGCAGGATTATTCCTTTACTTAAAGAATGTATGATCCATCTCTGCAATGCAGGCGTTTACCATTACCTAAGGCCTGGATGATGCCTCTGTGTATTGCACGAGTTTACCTTTAACGAAGCAATGGATGATCCCTCTGTGCATTGCAGGTGTCTATATTTGCCTTAGGATTGAATGATCCCTATGGACCTTATAGGTGTTGACCTTTACCTAAAGAATGGATGATCCCTCTGTGCATTGCAGGTCTTTATATTTGCCTTAGGAATGAATGATCTCTCTGTGCATTGTAGGTGTTTACAATTTCCTAAGGAATGGAAGATCCCTCTGTTCAATGCAGGTGTGGACCATTACCTAAGGAATGGATGAGCCATCTGTGCACTGCAGGTGTTTATATTTGCCTTAGGAATGAATGATCCCTCTGTGCTCTGCAGGTGTTTATATTTGCCTTAGGAATGGATGATCCCTCTGTGCAATGTAGGTGTTGACCTTTCCCTAAGGACTGGATGATCACTGTATGCATTGCAGCTGTTTATATTTGCCTTAGGAATGGATCATCCCTCTGTGCATTGCAGGTGTTTACTATTACCTAAGGAATGGAAGATCCCTCTGTTCTCTGTAGGTTTTTACCTTTACCAAAGTAATGGATCTTCCCTGTGTGAAATGCAGGTTTTACCTTTACATAAGGTATGGATGATCCCTCTGTGCATTGCAGGTGTTGACCTTTACCTAAGGAATGGATGATCCCTCTGTGCAATGTAGGTGTTGATCTTTACCTAAGGAATGGATGATCCCTCTGTATATTGCACGTGTTTACCTTTACCTAAGCAATGGATGATCCCTCTGTGCATTGCAGGTGTTTATATTTGCCTTAGGAATGAATGACCCCTCTGTGCATTGTAGGTGTTTACAATTTCTTAAGGAATTGATGATCCCTCTGTTCAATGCAGGTGTTGACGATTACCTAAGGAATGGATGAGCCCTCTGTGCAGTGGAGGTGTTAACTCTTCCCGAAGGAATCGATGATCCCTCTGTTAAATGCAGGATTCTTCCTTTACTTAAAGAATGGATGATCCCTCTCTGCAATGCAGTCGTTTACCATTACCTAAGGACTGGATGATCCTTGTGTGCATTGCTGGTGTTTACCTTTACCTAAGCAATGGATGATCCCTCTGTGCATTGCAGGTGTTTATATTTGCCTTAGGAATGAATGATTCCTCTGTGCATTGTAGGTGTTTACATTTTCCTAAGGAATGGAAGATCCCTCTGTTTAATGCAGGTCTTGACCATTACCTAAGGAATGTATGACCCCTATGTGCAGGGCAGGTGTTAACTGTTCCCTAAGGAATCGATGATCCCTCTGTTCAACGCAGGATTCTTCCTTACCTTAAAGAATGGATGATCCCTCTCTGCCATGCAGGCGTTTACCATTACCTAAGGAATGGATGATCCCTCTGTGCATTGCAGGTGTTTACTATTACCTAAGGAATGAAGATCCTTCTGTTCAATGCAGGTTTGTACCTTTACCAAAGGAATGGATCTTCCCTGTGTGAAATGCAAGTCTTACCTTTACATAAGGTATGGATGATCCCTCTGGGCCAGTCAGGTGTTTACCTTTACCTAAGGAATGGATGATCCTTCTGTGCAACGTAGGTGTTGAACTTTACGTAAGGAATGGATGATCCCTCTGTGTATTGCACGTGTTTACCTTTACCTAAGCAATGGATGATCCCTCTGTGCATTCCAGGTGTTCACATTATCCTTAGGAATGAATGATCCCTCTGTGCATTGTAGATGTTTACAATTTCCTAAGGAATGAAGATCCCTCTGTTCAATGCAGGTGATGACCATTACCTAAGCAATGGATGATCCATCTGTGCATTGCAGGTGTTTATATTTGCCTTAGGAATGAATGATTCCTCTGTGTAATGTAGGTGTTGAATTTACCTAAGGAATGGATGATCCCTCTGTGTATTGCACGTGTTTACCTTTACGTAAGTAATGGATGATTCCTCTGTGCATTGCAGGTGTTGACCTTTACCTAAGGAATGAATTATCTCTCTGTGCATTGCACGTGTTTACCTTTACCTAAGCAATGGATGATCCCTCTGTGCATTGCAGGTGTTTATATTTGCCTTAGGAATGAATCATCCCTCTGTGCATTGTAGCTGTTTACAATTTCCTAAGGAATGGAAGATTCCTCTGTTCAATGCAGTTGTTGACCATTACCTAAGGAATGGATGAGCCCTCTGTGCAGTGCAAGTGCTTACATTTGCCTTAGGAATGAATGATCCATCTGTGCATTGTAGGTGTTTACAATTTCCTAAGGAATGGAAGATCCCTCTGTTCAATGCAGGTGTTGACCATAACCTAAGGAATGCATGAGCCCTCTGTGCAGTGCAGGTGTTTACTGTTCCCTAAGGAATCGGTGATCCTTCTGTTCAAACCAGGATTCTTCCTTTACTTAAAGAATGGATGATGCCTCTCTGCAATGCAGGCGTTTACCATTACCTAAGGACTGGATGATCCCTCTGTGTATTGCAGGTATTTATATTTGCCTTAGGAATGAATGATCCCTCTGTGCATTGTTGGTGTTTACAATTTCTTAAACAATGGAAGCTCCCTCTGTTCAATGCAGGTGTTAACCATTACCTAAGGAATGGATGATCCTTCTGTGCATTGCAGGTGTTTACCTTTACCTAAGCAATGGATGATCCCTCTGTGCATTGCAGGTGTTTATATTTGCCTTAGTAATGAATGATCCCTCTGTGCATTGTATGTGTTGACCTTTACCTAAGGAATGGATGATCCCTCTGTGTATTGCACGTGTTTACCTTGACCAAAGCAATGGATGATCCCTCTGTGCATTGTAGGTGTTTATATTTTCCTTAGGAATGTATAATCCCTCTGTGCATGGTAGGTGTTGACCTTTACCTAAGGAATTGATGATCCGTCTGTGCATTGCAGGTGTTTATATTTGCCTTAGGAATGAATTATCCCTCTGTGCATTGTAGGTGTATACAATTTCCTAAGGAATGGATGATCCCTCTGTGCAATATAGGTGTTGACCTTTACCTAAGGAATGAATGATGGCTCTATGCATTGCAGGTGTTTACCATTACCTAAGCAATTGATGTTCCCTCTCTGCATTGCAGGTGTTTATATTTGCCTTAGGAATGAATGATCACTCTTTGCATTGTTGGTGTTTACAATTTCCCAAGGAATGGTAGATTCCTCTATTCAATGCAGTTGTTGACCATTACCTAAGGAATGGATGAGCCCTCTGTGCAGTGCAGATGTTAACTGTTTCCTAAGGAATCGATGATACCCCTGGTCAACGCAGGATTCTTCCTCTACTTAAAGAATGGATTGTCCCTCTCTGCAACGCAGGCGTTTACCATTACAAAAGGACTGGATGATCCCTCTCTGAATTGCAGGTGTTTACATTACCTAAGCAATGGATGATCCCTCTGTGCATTGCAGGTGTTTACAATTAACTAAGGAATGGATGATTCCTCTGTGTATTGCACGTGTTTACCTTTACCTAAGCAATGGATGATCGCTCTGTGCATTGCAGGTGTTTATATTTGCCTTAGGAATGAATGATCCCTCTGTGCATTGTAGATGTTTACAATTTCCTAAGGAATTTAAGATCCCTCTGTTCAATGCAGGTGTTGAACATTACCTATGGAATGGATGAGCCCTCTGTGCAGTGCAGTTGTTAACTGTCCCCTAAGGAATCGATGATCCCTCTGTTCAACGCAGGATTGTTCCTTTACTTAAAGAATGGATGATCCCTCTCTGCAATGCAGGCGTTTACCATTACCTAAGGACTGGATGATACCTCTGTGCATTGCAGGTGTTTACCATTACCTAAGCAATGGATGATCCCTCTGTGCATTGCAGGTGTTTATAGTTGCCTAGGAATGAATGATCCCTCTGTGCATTGTAGGTGTTGACCTTTACCTAAGGAATGCATGATCCCTCTGTGTATGGCACGTGTTTACCTTTACCTAAGCAATGGATGATCCCTCTGTGCAGTTAAGGAATGGATGATCCACCGGTGCAATGCAGGTGTATACACTTACCTAAGGAATGGATGATACCTCTGTGCAATGTAGGTGTTGACCTTTACCTAAGGAATGGATGATCCCTCTGTGTATTGCAAGTGTTTAAGTTTACCTAAGCAATGGAAGATCCCTCTGTGCATTGCAGGTGTTTATATTTGCCTTAGGAATACTGATCCCTCTATGCATTGTAGGTGTTTACAATTTCCTAAGGAATGGAAGACCCCTCTGTTCAATGCAGGTGTTTACCATAACCTAAGGAATGTATGAGCCCTCTGTGCAGTGCAGGTGTTAACTGTTTCCTAAGTAATCGATGATCCCTCTGTTCAACGCAGGATTCTTACTTTACTTAAAGAATGGATAATCACTCTCTGCCATGCAGTCTTTTACCGTTACCTAAGGACTGGATGATCCCTCTGTGCATTGCAGGTGTTTACAACTACCTAAGGAATGGATGTTCCCTGTGTGCAATGCAGGTGTTTACCTTTACATAAGGTATGGATGATCCTTCTGGGCCAGTCTGGTGTTGACCTTTACCCAAGGAATGGATGATCCCTCTGTGCAATGTAGGTGTTGATCTTTACCTAAGGAATGGATGATCCCTCTTTGTATTGCACGTGTTTACCTTTACCTAAGCAATGAATGATCCCTCTGTGCATTGAGGGTGTTTATATTTGCCTTAGGAATGAATGATCCCTCTGTGCATTGTAGGTGTTGACCTTTACATAAGGAATGGATTATCCCTCTGTGTATTGCACGTGTTCACCTTTACCTAAGCATTTGATGATCCCTCTGTGCATTCCAGGTGTTTATATTGGCCTTAGGCAGGAATGATCGCTCTGTGCATTGTATGTGTTTACAATTTCCTAAGGAATGGAAGATCCCTCTATTCAATTCAGGTGTTGACCATTACCGAAGGGATGGATGAGCCCTCTGTGCAGTGCAGGTGTTAACTGTTCCCTAAGGAATCGATGATCCCTCTGTTCAACGCATGTGTGTACCTTTACCTTGAAAAGGATGATCCCTCTGTTCAATGCAGGTTTCTACCTTCACATAAGGAATGGATGATCCCCCTGTTCAATGCAGGTGTATACACTTACCTAAGGAATAGATGATTCCTCTGTGCATTGTAGGTGTTTAGATTTACCTTAGGAATGGATGATCACTCTGTGCATTGCAGGTGTTTCTAATTGCCTAAGGAATGGATGTTCCCTGTGTGCAATGCAGGTGTTTACCTTAACATAAGGTATGGATCATACTTCTGGGCCAATCAGGTGTTGACCTTTACCTAAGTAATGCATGATCACTCTGTGTATTGCAAGTGTTTACTTTTACCTAAGCAATGGATGATCCCTCTGTGCATTGCAGGTGTTTATATTTGCCTTAGGAATGAATGATCCCTCTCTTCCTTGTAGTTGATGACCTTTACCTAAGGAATGGATGATTAATCTGTGCTTTGCAAGTGTTTATATTTGTCTTAGGAAAAAATGATCCCTCTGTGCATTGTAGGTGTTTACAATTTCCTAAGGAATGGAAGATCATTCTGTTCAATGCGGATGTTGACCATTACCTAAGGAAGAGATGAGCCCTCTGTGCATTGCAGGTGTTTACTATTACCTAAGGAATGGAAGATCCCTCTGTTCACTGCAGGATTCTTCCTTTACTTAAAGAATGGATCATCCCTCTCTGCAATGCAGGTGTTTCCCATTACCTAAGGGCACGGTCATCCCTCTGTGCATTGCAGGTGTTCACCATTACCTAAGGAATGGATGATCCCTCTGTGCATTGCAGGTGTTTTTTTTTTTTTTACCTAAGAAATAGAAGATCCCTCTGTTCAATGCAGGTTTTTACCTTTCCCAAAGGAATGGATCTTCCCTGTGTGAAATTCAGGTGTTACCTTACATAAGGTATGGATGATCCTTCTTGGCCAGTCGGGTGTTGAACTTTACCTAAGGAATGTATGATCCCTCTGTGCAATGTAGGTGTTGACCTTTACCTAAGGAATGGATGATCCCTCTGTGTATTGCACGTGTTTACCTTTACCTAAGCAATGGATGATCCCTCTGTGCATTGCAGGTGTTTATACTTGCCTTAGGAATGAATGATCCCTCTGTGCATTGTAGGTGTTTACAATTTCCTATTGAGTGGAAGATCCCTCTGTTCAATGCAGGTGTTGACCATTATCTAAGGAATGGATGAGCCCTCTGTGCAGTGCAGGTGTTAACTGTTCCCAAAGGAATCGATGATCCCTCTGTTCACCACAGGATTCTTCCTTTACTTAAAGAATGGATGATCCCTCTCTGCAATGCAGGCGTTTACCATTACCTAAGGACAGGATGATCCCTCTGTGCATTGCAAGTGTTCACCATTATCTAAGGAATGGTTGATCCCTCTGTGCATTGCAGGTGTTTACTATTAACTAAGGAACGGAAAATCCCACTGTTCAATGCAGGTTTATACCTTTACCAAAGGAATGGATCTTCCCTGTGTGAAATGCAGGTGTTACCTTTACATAAGGTATGGAAGATCACTCTGGGCCAGTCAGGTGTTGACCTTTACCTAAGG
Source organism: Orientallactaga sibirica (assembly GCA_036365145.1). Taxonomy (NCBI): domain Eukaryota; kingdom Metazoa; phylum Chordata; class Mammalia; order Rodentia; family Dipodidae; genus Orientallactaga; species Orientallactaga sibirica. Next base: position 68,886 of record JAEOAD010001470.1, on the reverse strand, counting down.
AATGGATGATCCCTCTGTGCAATGTAGGTGTTGACCTTTACCTAAGGAATGGATGATACATCTGTGTATTGCACGTGTTTAGTTTTACCTAAGCAATGGATGATCCCTCTGTGCATTTCAGGTGTTTATATTTGCCTTACAATGAATGATACCTCTGTGCATTGTAGGTGTTTACAATTTCCTAAGGATTGAAAGATCCCTCTGTTCATTGCAGGTGTTGACCATTACATAAGGAATGGAGGAGCCCTCTTAGTAGTGTAGGTGTTAACTGTTCCATAAGGAATCGATGATCCCTCTGTTCAACGGAGGATTCATCCTTTAATTAAAGAATGGATGATCCATCTCTGCTATGCATGCTTTTACCATTACTTAAAGACTGGATGATCCCTCTGTGCATTGCAGGTGTTGACCTTTACCTAAGCAATGGATGATCTCACTGTGTATTGCACGTGTTTACCTGTACGTAAGCAATGGATGATCCCTCTGTGCATTGCAGGTGTTTATATTTGCCTTAGGAATGAATGATCCCTGTGTCCATAGTAGGTGTTTACACTTTCCTAAGGAATGGGAGATCCCTCTGTTCAATGCAGGTGTTGACCATTACCTAAGGAATGGATGAGCCCTCTTTGCAGTGCAGGTGTTAACTGTTCCCTAAGGAATCGATGATCCCTCTGATCAATACAGTTGTGTACCTTTACATTGAAAAGAATGATCCCTCTGTTCAATAAAGGTCTCTACATTCAATTAAGGAATGGATGATACCCCTGTGCAATGCAGGTGTATACACTTACCTAAGGAATGGATGATCCCTCTGTGCAATGTAGTTGTTGCCCTTTACCTAAGTAATTGATTATCCCTATGTGTATTGCACTTGTTTATGTTTACCAAAGTAATCAATGATACCTCTGTGCATTGCAGGAGTTTATATTTGCCTTAGGAATGAATGTTCCCTCTGTGCATTTTAGGTGTTTACAATTTCCTATGGAATGGAAGATCCCTCTCTTCAATGCAGGTGTTGACCATTACCTAAGGAATGGATGAGCCCTCTGTGCAGCGCAGGTGTTAACTGTTTCCTAAGGAATCGAAGATCCCTCTGTTCAACGCAGGGTTGTTCCTTTACTTAAAGAATGGATGATCCCTCTCTGCAATGCAGGCATTTACCATTACCTAATGACTGGATGATCCCTCTGTGCATTGCAGGTGTTTACCATTACCTGAGGAATGGATGATCCCTCTGTGCATTACAGGTGTTTAATATTACCTAAGGAATGGAAGATCCCTCTGTTCAATGCAGGTTTTTACCTTTGCCAAAGGAATGGATCTTCCCTGTGTGAAATGCAGGTGTTACCTTTACAGAAGGTATGGAAGATACCTCTGGGCCAGTGAGGTGTTGACCTTTACCTAAGGAATGAATGATCCCTCTGTGCAATGTAGGTGTTGACCTTTACCTAAGGAATGGATGATCCATCTGTGTATTGCTCTTGTTTACATTTACCTAAGCAATGGATGATGACTCTGCATTGCAGGTGTTTATATTTGCCTTAGGAATGAATGATCCCTCTGTACATTGCAGGTGTTTACAATTTCCTAAGGAATGGAAGATCCCTGTGTTCAATGCAGGTGTTGACCATTACCTAAGGAATGGATGAGCCCTCTGTGCAGTGCAGGTTTTAACTGTTCCCTAAGGAATCGATGATCTCTCTGTTCAACGCAGGTGTGTACCTTTACCTTGAAAAGGATGATCCCTCTGTTCAATGCAGGTTTCTACCTTCACTTAAGGAGTGGATGATACCCATGTGCAATGCAGGTGTATACACTTACCTAAGGAATAGATGATCCCTCCGTGCATTGTAGGTGTTTACATTTACCTTAGGAAATGGATGATGCCTCTGTGCATTGCAGGTTTTTCCAATTACCTAAGGAATAGATGTTCCCTGTGTGCAATGCAAGTGTTTAACTTTATATAAGGTATGGATGATCCTTGTGGTCCGGTCAGGTGTTGACCTTTACCTAAGGAATGGATGATCACTCTGTCCAATGTAGGTGTTGACCTTTACTTAAGGAATGAATGATCCCTCTGTTTATTGCACGTGTTTACCTTTACCAAAGCAATGGATGATCCCTCTGTGCATTGCAGGTGTTTATATTTGCCTTAGGAATAAATGTTCCCTCTATGCATTGTAGATGTTTACAATTTCCTAAGGAATGGAAGATCCCTCTGTTCAATGCAGGTGTTGACCATTACCTAAGGAATGGATGAGCCCTCTGTGCAGTGTAGGTGTTAACTGTTTCCTAAGGAATCGATGATCCCTCTGTTGAACGCAGGTGTGTACCTTTACCTTGGAAAGTATGATCCGTCTGTTTAATGCAGGTTTCAACCTTCACTTAAGGAATGGATGATCCCCCTGTGCAATGCAAGTGTATACACTTACCTAAGGAATAGGTGATTCCTCTGTGCACTGTAGGTGTTTACATTTATCTTAGGAATGGATGATCCCTCTGTGCATTGCAGGTGTTTACAATTACCTAAGGAATGCATGTTCCCTGTGTGCAATGCTGGGGTTTACCTTTACATAAGTTATGGATGATTCTTCTGGGCCAGTCAGGGGTTGACCATTACCTAAGGAATGGATGATCCCTCTGTGTATTGCACGTGTTTACCTTTACCTAAGCAATGGATGACCCCTCTGTGCATTGCAGGTTTTTATATTTGCCATAGGAATGAATGATCCCTCTATGCAATGTAGGTGTTTACCTTTACCTAAGGAATGGATGATCCCTCTTTGTCTTGTACGTGTTTACCTTTACCTAAGCAATGGATGATTCCTCTGTGCATTGCAGGTGTTTATATTTTCCTTAGAAATGAATGATCCCTCTGTGCATTGTAGGTGTTTACAAATTCCTATGGTATGGAAGATCCCTCTGTTCACTGCAGGTGTTGACCATTACCTAAGGAATGGATGAGCCCTCTGTGCAGTGCAGGTGTTAACTGTTCCCTAATGAATCGATGATCCCTCTGTTCAACGCACGTTTCTTCCTTTACTTAAAGAATGGATGATCCCTCTCTGAAATGCAGTCGTTTAACATCACCTACGGACTGGATGATCCCTCTGTGCATTGCAGGTGTTGACCATTACCTAAGCAATGCATGATCCCTCAATGTATTGCAGTTGTTTATATTTCGCAAAGGAATGAATGATCCCTGTGTGCATTGTAGGTGTTTACAATTTCCTAAGGAATGGAAGATTCCTCTGTTCAATGCAGGTTTTGACCATTACCTAAGGAATGTATGAGCCCTCTGTGCAGTGCAGGTGTTAACTGTTCCCTAAGGAATCGATGATCCCTCTGTTCTATGCAGGTGTGTACCTTTACCTTGAAAAGAATGATCCCTCTGTTCAATGCAGGTTTCTACCTTCACTAAAGGAATGGATGATCCCCCTGAGCAATGCAGGTATATACACTTACCTAAGGAATGGATGGTCCCTCTGTGCAATGTAGGTGTTGACCTTTACCTAAGGAATGGATGATCCCTCTGTGTATTGCACGTGTTTATGTTTACCTAAGTAATCAATGATCCCTCTGTGCATTGCAGGAGTTTATATTTGCCTTAGGAATGAATGATCCCTCTGTGCATTTTAGGTGTTTACAATTTCCTAAGGAATGGAAGATCCCTCTGTTCAATACAAGTGTTGACCATTACCTAAGGAATGGATGAGCCCTCTGTGCAGTGCAGGTGTTAACTGTTTCCTAAGGAATCGAAGATCCCTCTGTTCAACGCAGGGTTGTTCCATTACTTAAAGAAAGCATGGTCCCCCTCTGCAATGCAGGCATTTACCATTACCTAAGGACTGGATGATCCCTCTGTGCATTGCAGGTGTTTACCATTACCTGAGGAATGGATGATCCCTGTGTGCTTTGCAGGTTTTTAATATTACCTACGGAATGGAAGATCCCTCTGTTCAATGCAGGTTTTTACCTTTACCAAAGGAATGGTTGTTCCCTGTGTGAAATGCAGTTGTTACCTTTACATAAGGAATGGAAGATCCCTCTGGGCCAGTCAGGTGTTGACCTTTACCTAAGGAATGGATGATCCCTCTGTGCAATGTAGGTGTTGAACTTTATCTAAGGAATGGATGATCCATCTATGTATTGCACGTGTTTACGTTTACCTAAGCAATGGATGATCACTCTGCATTGCAGGTGTTTATATTTGCCTTAGGAATGAATGATCCCTCTGTGCATTGCAGGTTTTTACAATTTCCTAAGGAATGGAAGATCCCTCTGTTCAATGCAGGTGTTGACCATTACCTAAGGAATGGATGAGCCGTCTGTGCAGTGCAGGTGTTAAATGTTCCCTAAGGAATCGATGATCCTTCTGTTCAACGCAGGTGTGTACCTAACCTTGAAATGGATCATCCCTCTGTTTAATTCAGGTTTATACCTTCACTTAAGCAATGGATGATCCCCCTGTGCAATGCAATTTTGTATACTTACCTAAGGAATAGGTGATCCCTCTGTGCATTGTAGGTGTTTACATTTATCTTAGGAATGGATGACCCTCTGTGCATTGCAGGTGTTTACAATTACCTATGGAATGGATGTTCCCTCTGTGCAATGCAGGTGTTTACAATTACATAAGGTATGGATGACCCTTCTGGGCCAGTCAGGTGTTGATCTTTTCCTATGGAATGGATGATCCCTCTGTGCAATGTAGGGGTTGACCTTTACCTAAGGAATGGATGATCCCTGTATGCACTGCAGGTGTTTATATTTGCCTTAGGAATGAATGATCCCTCTGTGCATTTTAGGTGTTGACCTTTACCTAAGGGATGGATGATCCCTCTGTTTATTGTACGTGTGTTCCTTTAACTAAGCAATAGATGATCCCTCTGTGCATTGCAGGTGTTTACTATTACCAAAGGAATGGAAGATCCCTCTGTTCAATACAGGTTTTTACCTTTACCAAAGGAATGGATCTTCCCTGTGTGAAATGCGGGTGTTACCTTTACACAAGGTATGGATTATCCCTCTTGGCCAGTCAGGTGTTGACCTTTACCTAAGGAATGTATGGTCCCTCTGTGCAATGTAGGTGCTGACCTTTATCTAAGGAGTGGCTGATCCCTCTCTATATTGCACGTGTTTACCTTTACCTAAGCAATGAATGATCCCTCTGTGCATTGCAGGTGTTTTTATTTGCCTTAGGAATGAATGATCACTCTGTGCATTGTAGGTGTTGATCCTTACCTAAGGAATGGATGATCCCTCTGTGTATTGCACGTGTTTATGTTTACCTAAGTAATCAATGATCCCTCTGTGCATTGCAGGAGTTTATATTGGCTCAGGAATGAATGATCCCTCTGTGCATTTTAGGTGTTTACAATTTCCTAAGGAATGGAAGATCCCTCTGTTCAATACAAGTGTTGACCATTACGTAAGGAATAGATGAGCCCTCTGTGCAGTGGAGGTGTTAACTGTTCCTAAGGAATCGATGAACCCTCTGTTCAACACAGGATTCTTCCTTTACTTAAAGAATGGATGATCCCTCTCTGCAATGCAGGCGTTTACCATTACCTAAGGACTGGATGATCCCTCTGTGTATTGTAGGTGTTTACCATTACCTTAGGAATGAATGATCCCTCTGTGCATTGTATGTGTTGACCTTTACCTAAGAAATGGATGATCCCTCTGTGCATTGCAGGTGTTTACAATTACCTAAGGAATGGATGTTCCCTGTGTGCAATGCAGGTATTTATCTTTACCTAAGGTATGGATGATCCTTCTGGGGCAGTCAGGATTTGACCTTTACCTAAGGAATGGATGATCCCTCTTTGCAATGTAGGTGTTGACCTTTACCTAAGCAATGGATGATCCCTCTGTGCATTGCAGGTGTTTATATTTGCCATAGGAATGAATGATCACTCTGTGCATTGTAGGTGTTTACAATTTCCTAAGGAATGGAAGATCCCTCTGTTCAATGAAGGTGTTGACCATTACCTAAGCAATGGATGATCCCTCTGTACATTGCAGGTGTTTATATTTGCCTTAGGAATGAATGATCCCTCTGTGCATTGTAAGTGTTGAACTTTACCTAAGGAATGGATGATCCCTCTGGGTATTGCACGTGTTTACCTTTACCTAAGCCTTGGTTGATCCCTCTGTGCATTGCAGGTGTTTAATATTACCTAAGGAATGGAAGATCCCTCTGTTCAATGCAGGTGTTGACCATTACCTAAGCAATGGATGAACCCTCTGTGCATTGCTGGTGCTTATATTTGCCCTAGGAATGTATGATCCCTCTGTGCATTGTAGGTGTTGACCTTTACCTAAGGAATGAATGATCCTCTGTGTATTGCACGTGTTTACCTTTACCTAAGCAATGGATGATCCTCTGAGCATTGCAGGTGTTTATATTTGTCTTAGGAATGAATGATCCATCTGTGCATTTTAGTTGTCTACAATTACCTGAGGAATGGATGTTCCTTTTCTGCAATGCAGGTGTTTACGTTTATATAAGGTATGGATGATCCTTCTGGGCCTTTCAGGTGTTGACCTTTACCTAAAGAATGGAGGATCCCTCTGTGCATTGCAGGTGTTTACTATTACCTAAGGAATGGAAGATCCCTCTGTTCAACACAGGTTTTTACCTTTACCTAAGGAATGGATCTTCCCTGTGTGAAATGCAGGTGTTTACCCTTACATAAGTTATGTATGATCCTTCTGGGCCAGTCAGGTGTTAACTGTTCCCTAAGGAATCGATGATCCCTCTGTTCAACGCAGGAATCTTCCTTTACTTAAAGAATGGATGATCCCTCTCTGCAATGCAGGCGTTTACCATTACCTAAGGACTGGATGATCCCTCTGTGCATTGCAGGTGTTTACCATTACCTAAGCATTGGATGATCCCTCTGTGCATTGCAGGTGTTTATATTTGCCTTAGGAATGGATGATCCCTCAGTGCATTGCAGGTGTTTACAATTACCTAAGGAATGGATATTCCCTGTGTGCAATACAGGTGTTTACCTTTACATCAGGTATGGATGATCCTTCTGGGCTAGTCAGGTGTTGACCTTTACCTAAGGAATGCATGATCCCTCTGTGCAATGTAGGTGTTGACCCTTACCTAAGAAATGGATGATCCCTCTGTGTATTGCACGTGTTTACCTTTACATAAGCAATGGATGATCCCTCTGTGCATTGCAGGTGTTTATATTTGCCTTAGGAAAGAATGATACCTCTGTGCATTTTAGTTGTTTACAATTTCCTAAGGAATCGAAGATCCCTCTGTACAATGCAGGTGTTGACCATTACCTAAGGAATGGATGAGCCCTCTGTGCAGCGCAGGTGTTAACTCTTCCCTAAGGAATCGATGATCCGTCTGTTCAACGCAGGTGTGTACCTTTACCTTGAAAAGGATGATCCCTCTATTCAATGCAGGTTTCTACCTTTACCTAAGGAATGGATGACCCCTCTGTGCATCGCAGGTGTTTACCTTTACCTAAGGAATGATGATCCTTCGGTGCATTGCAGGTGTTTACTATTCCCAAAGAATGGAAGATACCTCTGTTCAATGCAGGTGTTTACCTTTACCAAAAGAATGAATGGTCCCTGTGTGCAATGCAGGTGTTTACCTTTACATAAGGAATGGATGATTCCTCTGTGAAATGGAGGTATTTTCCTTTACCTAAGGAATGGAAGTTCGCTCTGTGCAATGCAAGTGTTGTCCTTTACCTAAGGATTGGATGATCAATCTGTGCAATGCAGGTGTTGACCTTTACCTCAGGAATGGAAGATCCCTTTGTGCAATGCAGGTGTTGATCTTTACCTAAGGAATAGTTGATCCCTCTGTTGAATGCAGGTGTTTACAATTATTTGAGGAAAGGATGATCTCTGTTTAATGTAGGTTTATACCATTACCTAAGGAATGGGTGATCCCTCTGTGCATTGCAGGTATTTACATTTGCCTTAGGAATGGATATCCCTCTGTGCAATGCAGGTGTTTACCTTTACCTAAGGAATGGGATGATCCCTCTGTGCATTGCAGCTGTTTACATTTCCCTTAGGAATGGATATCACTCTGTGCAATGCTGGTGTTTACCTGTACCTAAGGAATATATGTACCCTCTGTGCAATTCAGGTGTTTACCTGTACCTAAGGAATGGAAGTTCCTCTGTGCAATGCAAGTGTTGTCCTTTACCTAAGGATTGTATGATCAATCTCTGCAATGCAGGTGTTGACCTTTACCTAAGGAATGGAAGATCCCTCTGTGCAATGCAGGTGTTGATCTTTACCTAAGGAATAGATGATCCCTCTATTTAATGTAGGTGTTTCCCATTATCTAAGGAATGGATGATCTCTGTTCAATGTAGGTTTTTACCATTACCTAGAGAATGGAGCTCCCCCTGTGCATTGCAGCTGTTTACGTTTGCCTTAGGAATGGATATCACTCTTTGCAATGCACGTGTTTACCTTTACCTAAGGAATATATGTACCCTCTGTGCAATGCAGGTGTTTACCTTTACCTAAGGAATGGGATGTTCCCTCTGTGCAATGCAGGTGTTGATCTTTACCTCAGCAATAGTTCATCCCTCTGTTCAATGCAGGAGTTAACCATTATCTAAGAAATGGATGATCCCTATGTTCAATGCAGATGTTTACACTTACTGAAGGAACGGATGATCCCCCTTTGCAATCCAGGTGTTTACCTTTACCTAAGGAATGGATGACCCCTCTGTGCCATTCATGTGTTTACAGTTACCTAAGGATTGGGACGATCCCTCTGTGCAAAGCTGGTGTTAAACTTGACCTAAGGAATAAATCATTCCTCTGTTCAATGCAGGTGTTTACTATTATCTAAGGAAAGGATGCTACCTTTATTCAATACAGGTGTTTACCTTTACCTAAAGAAGGGTGATCCCTCTATTCAACGCAGGTTTCTATTTTACCTAAGGAATGGGTGATCCCTCTGTGCAATGCAGGTGTTTACCCTTACCAACGGAATGGATGATCCCTCTGTGTATTGGAGGTGTAAACCTGTGTACGTAAGGAATAGATGGTCCCTCTGTACAATGCAGGTGTTTACAGTTACCTAAGGAATGGATGATCCCTCTGGCAATGCAGGTGATGATCTTTACCTAATAAGTAGATGATTCCCCTGTTCAATGCAGGTGTTTACCGTTATCTAAGGAAGGGATGATCCCTCTGTTCAATGCATGTGTTTACATTAACCTAAGGAATGGATGATCACTCTGTGCAAATCAGGTGTTTACCTTTACCTAAGGAATGGATGACCCCTCTGTGCAATGCAGGTGTTTACCTTTACCTAAGGAATGGGATGATCCCTCTGTGCAATGCAGGTTTTGAGCTTGACCTAAGAAATGGATGGTCCCTCTGTGCATTGTAGGTGTTTATACTTGTCTTAGGAATGGATGATCCTTCTGTGCATTGGCAGGTGTTTACTATTACGTGAGGTCGGAAAGATTCCTGTGTTAAATCCTGTTGTTTACTTTTACAAAAGGATGGATGTTCTCTGTGTGCAATGCAGGTTTTTACCTTTACATAAGGAATGGATGATCCCTCAGGCACAGGCAGGTGTTGACCTTTACCTAAGGATTGGATGATCCCTGTGTGAAATGCACGTGTTGACCATTACCTGAGGAATGGATGATCCCACTGTTCAACGCAGGTGTATACAGTTATCTAATGAATGGATGATCCCTCTATGCATCCAGGTGTTTAACATTACCTAAGGAATGGATGATCCCTATGTGCAATGCAGGTGTTTACCTTTACCTAAGGAATGGATGATCCTTCTGTGCATTGCAGGTGTTGATCTTTAAGGAATAGATGATCCCTCTGTTCAATGCAGGTGTTTACTGTTATCTAAGGAATGGATGATCCCTCTGTTCAATGCAGGTGTTTACTATTACCTAAAGAATAAATGTTCCCTGTGTGCAATGCAGGTGTTTACTTTACATAAGGTATATATAATATCTGGGCCAATCAGGTGTTGACATTTACCTAAGGATTGGATGATCCCTCTGTGCCTTGCATGAAATACCTTTACCTAAGGAATGGATGATCCCTCTGTGCATTGCAGGTGTTTATGTTTGCCTTAGGAATGGATGACCCCTCTGTGCATTGCAGGTGTTTACTATTACCTAAGGAATGGAAGATCCCTCTGTTCAATGCAGGTGTTTACCTTCACCAAATGAATGGATCTTCCCTGTGTGCAATGCAGGTGTTACCTTCACATAAGGAATGGATGGTCCTTCTTGGCCCAGCAGGTGTTGACCTTTACCTAAGGAAAGGATGATTCCTCTGTGCAATGCAGGTGTCTACCTTTACCTAAGGAATTATTGATTCCGCTGTACAATGCAGGTGTTGATCTTTACATAAGGAAGTGATGATCCCTCTGTTCATTGCAGGTGTTTACGTTTATGTAAGAAATGGGAGGATCCCTCTGTGCATTGCAGGTGTTTCTTATTACCTAAGGAATGGAAGATGCCTATGTTCAATGCTGGTGTTGACCTTTAACTAAGGAAAGGATGATTCCTCTGTGCAATGGAGGTGTTTAAATTTACCTAATGAATGGAAGATCCCTCTGTGCAATGCTGGTGTTGTCCTTTACCTAAGGAATGGATGACCTTCTGTGTAATGCAGATGTTGATCTTTACTAAAGGAATCGATGATCCCTCTATGCAATGCAGGTGTTGATCTTTACCTAAGGAATAGATGATCCCTCTCTTCAAAACAGGTGTTTACCGTTAACTAAGGAATGGATGATCCCTCTGTTCAATGCAGGTGTTTACCAATACCTAAGGAATGGATGATCCATCTGTGCAATGCAGGTGTGTACCTTTACCTAAGGAATGGATGATCCCTCTGTACAATGGAGGTTTTTAGCTTTACCTAAGGAAAGGATGACCCCCCGGGAATTGCATGCTTTTATATTTGTCTTAGGAATGGATAATCCCTCTGTGCATTGCAGGTGTTTACTATTACCTAAGGAATGAAAGATACCTCTCTTCAATGCAGGTGTTTACCTTTACAAAAAGGAATGGATGTTCTCTGTGCGCAATGCAGGTTTTTACCTTTACATAAGGAATGGATGATCCCTCTGGGCCAGGCAGGTGGTGACCTTTACCTAAGGAATGGATGATCCCTCTGTGCGATGCAGGTCTTGAAAATTACCTAAGGAATGGATGATCCCTCTGTTCAATGCAGGTGTTTACCGTTGTCTTATGAATGGATGATCCCTCTGTGCATCCAGGTGTTTACCATTACCTAAGGAATGGATGATCCCTCTGTGCAATGCAGGTGTTTACCTTTACCTAAGGAATGAAAGATCCCTCTGTTCAATTCTCGTGTTTACTTTACAAAAGAATGGATGTTCTCTGTCCACAATGCAGGTATTTACCTTTACATAAGAAACGGATGATCGCTCTGGGCTATGCAGGTGTTGACCTTTACCTAAGGAATGGTCAATCCCTCTGATCAATGTAGCGGTTTACCATTATCTAAGGAATGGATGATTCCTCTGTGCATCTAGGTGTTTACCATTACCTAAGGAATGGATGATCCCTCTGTGCAATGCAGGTGTTTACCTTTACCTAAGGAATGGATGAACCCTCTGTGCAATGCAGGTGTTGATGTTTACCTAAAGAATAGATGATCCCTCTGTTCAATGCAGGTGTTTACTGTTATCGTTGGAATGGATGATCCCTCTGTTCAATGCGGGTGTTTACAATTATCTAAGGAATGGATGATCCCTCTCTGCAGCCAGGTGTTTACGCTTACCTAAGGAATAGATGATCCTTCTGTTCATTGTAGGTGTTTACATTTACCTTTGGAATGGATGATCCCTCTGTGCATTGCAGGTGTTTACTATTACCTAAGGAATGAATTTTTCCTGTGTGCAATGCAGGTGTTTACCTTTACATAAGGTATGGATGATATCTGGGCCAGTCAGGTGTTGACCTTTACCTAAATAATGGATGATCCCTCTGTGCAATGCAGGTGTTGACCTTTAACTAAGGACTCGATGAGCCCTCTGTGCCTTGCACATGTTTAACTTTACCTAAGGAATGGATGATCCCTCTGTGCATTGCAGGTGCTTAGTATTTCCTAAGGAATGGTAGATCCCACTGTTTAATGCAGGTGTTTACCTTTACCAAAGGAATGGATCTTCCCTGTGTGCAATGCAGGTGTTACCTTCACATAAGGAATGGATGATCCTTCTTGGCCAGGCAGGTGTTGACCTTTACCTAAGGAATGGATGAATTCTCTGTACAATGCAGGTGTTGACCTTTACCTAAGGAATGGATGATCCCTTTGTGCAATATACGTGTTCACCCCGTACCTATGGAATGGATGATCCATCTGTGCAACTAAAGTGTTTACCTTTCCCTAAGGAATGGATGATCCCTCTGTTTTTTGCAGGTGTTTTTGATTATGTATAAAATGGGATGATCACTCTGTACATTGCAGGTGTTTATTATTACCTAAGGAATGCAAGACACCTATATTCAATGCTGGTGTTTCCTTTTACCTAAGGAAAGGATGATTCCTCTGTGCAGTGTAGGTGTTTTTATTTACCTAATGAATGGAAGATCCGTCCGTGCAATGCAGGTGTTGTCGTTTACCTAAGGAATGGATTAACTTCTGTGTAATGCAGATGTTGAACTTCACTTAAGGAATCAATGATCCCACTGTGTAATGCATGTTTTGATCTTTACCTAAGGAACAGATGATCCTTCTCTTCAACGCAGGTGTTTATCGTTATCTAAGGAATCGATGATCCCTCTGTTCAACGCAGGTGATTACAATTATCTAAAGAAGGGATGACCCCTCTGTGCAATCCAGCAGTTTAACATTACTTAAAGAATGGATGATCCCTCTGTGCAATGCGGGTGTTGACCATTACCTAAGGAATGGATGAGCCCTCTTTGCAGTGCAGGGATTAACTGTTCCCTAAGGAATGGATGATCCCTGTGTGTATTGCACGTGTTTACCTTTACCTAAGCAATGGATGATCAATCTGTGCATTGCAGGTGTTTATATTTACCTTAGGAATGAATGATCCCTCTGTGCTTTGTAGGTCTTTACAATTTCCTAAGGAATGGAAGACCCTCTCTTCAATACAGGTTTTTACCTTTACCAAAGGAATGGATCTTCCCTTTGTGAAATGCAGGTGCTTCCTTTACATAAGGTATGAATGATCCTTCTGGGCCAGTCAGGTGTTGACCTTTACCTAAGAAATGGATAATCCCTCTGTGCAATGTAGGTGTTGAACTTTACCTAAGGAATAGATGATCCATCTATGTATTGCACGTGTTTACCTTTACCTAAGCAATGGACGATCCCTCTGTGCCTTGCAGTTGTTTTTATTTGCCTTAGGAATGAATGATCCCTCTGTGCATTGTAGGTGTTTACAATTTCGTAAGGAGAGGATGATCCCTCTGTTCAATGCAGGTTTCTACCTTCACTTAAGGAAAGAATGATCCCTCTGTGCATTGTAGGTGTTTACAATTTACTAAGGAATAGACGATCCCTCTGTTCAATGCAGGTGTTGACCATTACCTAAGGAATCGATGAGCCCTCTGTGCAGTGCAGGTGTTAACTGTTCTCTAAGAAATCTATGATCCCTCTGTTCAACGCAGGATTCTTCCTTTACTTAAAGAATGGATGATCCCTCTCTGCAATGCAGGCGTTTACATTACCTAAGGACTGTATGATCCCTCTGTGCATTGCAGGTGTTTACAATTACCTAAGGAATGGATGTTCCCTGTGTGCAATGCACGTGTTTTCCTTTACATAAGGTATGGATGATCCTTCTGGACCATTCAGGTGTTGACCTTTAACTAAGGAATGGATGATCCCTCTGTGCAATGTAGGTGTTGACCTTTACCGAAGCCATGTTTATATTTGCCTTAGGAATGAATTATCCCTCTGTGCATTGTATGTGTTGACCTTTACCTAAGGAATGGATGATCCCTCTGTGTATGGCACGTGTTTACGTTTACCTAAGCAATGGATGATCCCTCTGTGCATTGCAGCTGTTTATATTTTCCTTAGGAATGAATGATCCCTTTGTGAATTATAGGTGTTCACAATTTCCTCAGGAATGGAAGATCCCTCTGTTCAATGCAGGTGTTGACCATTACCTAAGCAATGGATGATACCTCTGGACATTGCAGGTGTTTATATTTGCCTTAGGAACAAATGATCCCTCTGTGCATTGTATGTGTTTACCTTTTCCTAAGGAATGCATTATCCCTCTGTGTATTGCACGTGTTTACCTTTTCCTAAGCATTGGATGATCCCTCAGTGCATTGCAGGTGTTTATATTTGCCTTAGGAATGAATGATCCGTCTGTGCATTGTAGGTGTATACATTTTCCTAAGGAATGGAAGATCCCTTTCTACAATGCAGGTGTTGACCATTACCTAGGCAATGGATGATCCCTCTGTCCATTGCAAGTGTTTATGTTTGCCTTAGGAATGAATGATCCTTCTGTGCATTGTAGCTGTTCACAATTTCCTAAGGAATGGAGGATCCCTCTGTTCAATGCAGGTGTTGACCATTACCAAAACAATGGATGATCCCTCTGTGCATAGCAGGTGTTTATATTTGCCTTAGGAATGAATTATCCCTCTGTGCATTGTATGTGTTGACCTTTACCTAAGGAATGGATGATCCCTCTGTGTATGGCACGTGTTTACGTTTACCTAAGCAATGGATGATCCCTCTGTGCATTGCAGGTGTTTATATTTGCCTTAGGAATGAATGATCCCTCTGTGCATTTTAGGTGTTTACAATTTCCTAAGGAATGGAAGATCCCTCTGTTCAATGCAGGAGTTGACCATACCTAAGGAATTGATGAGCCCTCTGTGCAGGGCAGGTGTTAACTGTTCCCTAAGGAATCAATGATCCCTCTGTTTAACGTAGGTGTGTACCTTTACCTTGAAAAGGATGATCCCTCTGTTCAGTGCAGTTTTCTAACTTCACTTAAGGAATGGATGATCCCTTTGTGCATTGCAGGTGTTTATATTTGCCTTAGGAATGAATGATCCCTCTGTGCATTTTAGGTGTTTACAATTTCCTAAGGAATGAAGATCCCTCTGTTCAATGCATGTGTTGTCCATTACCTAAGCAATGGATGATCCCTCTGTGCATTGCAGGTGTTTACGTTTACCTTGGGAATTAATGATCCCTCTGTGCATTGTAGGGGTTGACCTTTACCTAAGGAATGAATAATCCCTCTGTGCATTGCAGGTGTTTATACTTGCCTTAGGAATGAATGATCCCTCGGTGCATTGTAGGTGTTTACAATTTCCTAAGGAATGGAAGAACCCTCTGTTCAATGCAGGTGTTGACCATTACCTAAGGAATGGATGAGCGCTCTGTGCAGATTAGGGGTTAACTGTTCCCTAAGGAATCGATGATCCCTCTGTGTATTGCACGTGTTTACCTTTACCTAAGCAATGTATGATCCCTCTGTGTATTGCAGGAGTTTATATGTGCCTTAGGAATGAATGATCCCTCTGTTCATTGTAGGTGTTTACAATTTCCTAAGGAATGGAAGATCCCTCTGTTCAATGCAGGTGTTGACTATTACCTAAGGAATGGATGAGCCCTCTGTGCAGAGCAGGGGTTAACTGTTCCCTAAGGAATCGATGATCCCTCTGTGTATTGCAAGTGTTTACCTTTACCTAAGCAATGTATGATCCCTCTGTGCATTGCAGGTGTTTATATTTGCCTTAGGAATGAATGATACCTCTGTGCAGTGCAGGTGTTAACTGTTCCCTAAGGAATCGATGATCCCTCTGTTCAACACAGGTGTGTATTTTACCTTGAAAAGGATGATCTCTCTGATCAATGCAGGTTTCGACCTTCATTTAAGGAATGGGTGATCCCCCCGTGCAATGCAGGTGTATACACTTACCTAAGGAATAGATAATCGCTCTGTGCAACTTAGGTGTTTACATTTACCTTAGGAATGGATGATACCTCTGTGCATTGCAGGTGTTTACAATTACCAAAGAAATGGATGTTCCCTAAGTGCAATGCAGGTGATTCACTTTGCATAAGGTATGGATGATCCTTCTGGGGCAGTCAGGTGTTGACCTTTACCTAAGGAATGGATCATCCCTCTGTGCAACGTAGGTGTTGAACTTGACCTAAGGAATGGATGATTCCTCTGTGTATTGCACGTGTTTATCTTTACCTAAGCAATGGATGATCTGCCTGTGCATTGCAGGTGTTTATATTTGCCTTAGGAATGAATGAACCCTCTGTGCATTGTAATTGTTGACCTTTACCTAAGGAATGGATGATCCCTCTGTGTATTGCACGTGTTTACCTTTACCTAAGCAATGGATCATCCCTCTGTGCATTGCAGGAGTTTATATTTGCCTTAGGAATGAAGGATTCCTCGGTGCATTGTGGGTGTTGACCTTTACCTAAGGAATGGATGATCCCTCTGTGTATTGAACGTGTTTACCTTTACCTAAGCATGGATGATCCCTCTGTGCATTGCAGGTGTTTATATTTGCCTTAGGAATGAATGATCCCTCTGTGCATTGTGGGTGTTGACCTTTAACTAAGGAATGGATGATCCCTCTGGGTATTGCACGTGTTTACCTTTACCTAAGCAATGGATGATCCCTCTGTGCATTGCAAGTGTTTATATTTGCCTTAGGAATGAATGATCCCTCTGTACATTGTTGGTGTTTACAATTTGCAAGCAATGGAAGATCCTCTGTTCAATGCCGGTGTTGACTATTACCTAAGGGTGCAGTGCAGGTGTTAACTGTTCTCTAAGGAGTGGATGATCCCTCTGTTCAAGGCAGGTTTCTACCTTCACTTACGGAATGGATGATCCCCCTGTGCAATGCAGGTGTATACACTTACCTAAGTAATAGATGATCCCTCTGTGCATTGTAGGTGTTTACATTTACCTTAGAAATGGAGGATCCCTCTGTGCATTGCAGGTGTTTACAATTACCTAAGGAATGGATGTTCCTTGTGTGCAATGCAGGTGTTTAACTTTACATAAGGTATGGATGATCCTTCTGGGCCAGTCAGGTGTTGACCTTTACCTAAGCAATGGATGATCCCTCTGTGTATTGCACGTGTTTACCTTTACCTAAGCAATGGATGATCCCTCTGTGCATTGCAGGTGTTTATATTTGCCTTAGGAATGAATGATCCCTCTGTGCATTGTATGTTTTTAAAATTTCCTAAGGAATAGAAGATCCCTCTGTTCAATGCAGGTGTTGACCATTACCTAAGAAATGGATGAGCCCTCTGTTCAATGCAGGTGTTGACCATTACCTAAAAAATGGATTAGCACTCTGTACAGTGCAGGTGTTAACTGTTCCCTAAGGAATCGATTATCCCTCTGATCAAGGCAGATGTGTATGTTTACTTTGAAAAGGATGATCCCTCTGTTCAATGCAGGTTTCGACCTTCATTTAAGGAATTGATGATCCCCCTGTGCAATGCAGGTGTATACACTTACCTAAGGAATAGATGATCCCTCTGTTCATTGTAGGTGTTTACATTTACCTTAGGAATGGATGATCCTTCTGTGAATTGCAGGTGTTTAGAATTACCTAAGGAATGGAAGTTCCCTGTGTGCAATGCAGGTGTTTGCCTTTACATAAGGTATGGGTGATTATTCTGTGCCAGTCAGGTGTTGACCTTTACCTAAGGAATGGATGATCCCTCCGTGCAATGTAGGTGTTGACCTTTACCTAAGGAATGGAAGATCCCTCTGTGTATTGCACGTGTTTACCTTTACCTAAGCAATGTATGATCCCTCGGTGCATTGCAGGTGTTTATATTTGCCTTATGAATGAATGATCCCTCTGTGCATTGTAGGTGTTGACCTTTACCTAAGGAATGGATGATCCCTCTGTATATTGCACGTGTTTACCTTTACCTAAGCAATGGATGATCCCTCTGCGCATTGCAGGTGTTCATATTTACCTTAGGAATGAATGATCCCTCTGTGCATTGTAGGTGTTTACAATTTCCTAAGGAATTGAAGATCCTCTGTTCAATGCAGGGGTTTACAATTTCCTGAGGAATAGAAGATCCCTCTGTTCAATGCAGGTGTTGACCACTACCTAAGGAATGGATGAGCCCTCTGTTCAATGCAGGTGTGTACGTTTACCTTGAAAAGGATGATCCCTCTGTTCATTGCAGGTTTCTACCTTCACTTAAAGAATGGATGATCCCAGTATGCACTGCAGGTGTATACACTTACCAAAGGAATAGATGATCCCTCTGTGCATTGTAGGTGTTTACATTTACCTTAGGAATGGATGATCCCTCTGTGCATTGCAGGTGTTTGCAATTACCTAAGGAATGGGTGTTCCCTGTGTGCAATGTAGATGCTTACCTTTACATAATGTATGGATGATCCTTCTGTGCCACTCAGGTGTTGACCTTTACCTAAGGAATGGATGATCCCTCTGTGTATTGCATGTGTTTACCTTTACCAAAGCAATGGATGATCCCTCTGTGCATTGCAGGTGTTTATATTTGCTTTAGGAATGAGTGATCCCTCTGTGCATTGTAGGTGTTTACAATTTTCTAAGGAATGGAAGATCCCTCTGTTCAATGCACGTGTTGACCATTACCAAAGGAATAGATTAGCCCTCTGTGCAATGTAGGTGTTAACCTTTACCTAAGGAATGGATGATCCCTCTCTGTATTGCAGGTATTTACCTTTACCTAAGCAATGGATGATCCCTCTGTGCATTGCAGATGTTTATATTTGCCTTCAGAATGAATGATCCCTCTGTGCATTGTAGATGTTTACAATTTCCTAAGGAATGGAAGATCCCTCTGTTCAATGCAGGTGTTGACCATTACCTAACGAATGGATCAGCCCTCTGTGCAGTGCAGGTGTTAACTGTTCCCTATGGAATCGATGATCCCTCTGTTCAACGCAGGATTCTTCCTTTACTTAAAGAATGGATGATCCCCCTCTGCAATGCAGGCGTTTAACATTACCTACGGACTGGATGATCCCTCTGCCCATTGCAGGTCTTTACCATTACCTAAGGAATGGATGATCCCTCTGTGTGTGGCACGTGTTTCCCTTTACCTAAGCAATGAATTATCCCTCTGTGCATTGCAGGTGTTTATATTTGCCTTAGGAATAAATGACCCCTCTCTGTATTGTTGGTGTTGTCCTTTACCTAAGGAATGGATGATCCCTCTGGGCATTGCAGGTGTTTACCATTACCTAAGCAATGGATGATCCCTCTGTGCATTGCAGGTGTTTATATTTGCCTTAGGAATGAATCATCCCTCTGTGCATTGTAGGTGTTGACCTTAACCTAAGGAATGGATGATCCCTCTGGGCATTGCAGGTGTTTATATTTGCCTTAGGAATGAATGATCCCTCTGTGCATTGTAGGTGTTTACAATTTCCTAAGGAATGGAAGATCCCTCTGTTCAATGCAGGTGTTGACCATTACCTAAGCAATGGTAGATCCCTCTTTGCATTGCAGGTGTTTATATTTCCTTAGGAATGAATGATCCCTCTGTGCATTGTAGGTGTTTACAATTTCCTAAGGAATGGAAGATTGCTCTGTTCAATGCAAGTGTTGACCATTACCTAAGGTATGGATGAGCCCTCTGTGCAGTGCAGGTGTTAACTGTTCCCGAAGGAATCGATGATCCCTCTGTTCAGCGCAGGATTCTTCCCTTATTTAAAGAATGGATGATCCCTCTCTGCAATGCAGGCGTTTACCATTACCTAAGGACAGGATGATCCCTCTGTGCATTGCAGGTGTTTACCATTACCTAAGCAATGGATGATCCCTCTGTGCATTGCAGGTGTTTATATTTGCCTTAGGAATGAATCATCCCTCTGTGCATTGTAGGTGTTTATAATTTTCTAAGGAATGGAATATCCCTCTGTGTAGTGCACGTGTTTACCTTTACCTAAGCAATGAATGATCCGTATGTGCATTGCAGGTGTTTTTATTTGCCTTAGGAATGAATGATCCCTCTGTGCATTGTAGGTGTTTACAATTTCCGAAGGAATGGAAGATCCCTCTGTTCAATGCAGGTGTTGACCATTTCCTAAAGAATGGATGAGCCCTCTGTGCAGTGCAGGTGTTAACTGTTCCCTAAGGAATCGATGATCCCTCTGTTCAATGCAGGATTCTTCCTTTTCTTAAAGAATTGATGATCCCTCTCTGCAATGCAGGCGTTTACCATTACTTAAGGACTGGATGATCCCTCAGTGCATTGCAGGTGTTTACAATTACCTAAGGAATGGATGTTCCGTGTGTGGAATGCAGGGGTTTACCCTTACATAAGGTATGGATGATCCTTCGGGGCCAGTCAGGTGTTGTCCTTTACCTAAGTAATGGATGATCCCTCTGCGCAATGAAGGCGTTGACCTTTACCCAAAGAATGGATGATCCCTTTGTGTATTACACGTGTTTCCCTTTACCTAAGCAATGGATGATTCCTCTGTGCATTGCAGGTGTATATATTTGCCTTAGGAATGAATGATCACTCTGTGCATTGTAGTTGTTGATCTTTACCTAAGGAATGGATGATCCCTCTGTTCAACACAGGTGTATAACTTTACCTTGAAAAGGATGATCACTCTGTTCAATGCAGGATTCTACCTTCACTTAAGGAATGGATTATCCCCCTGTGAAATGCAGGGGTAATGCTTACCTAAGGAATAGATGATCCCTCTGTGCATTATAGGTGTTTACAGTTACCTTAGGAATAGATGATCCCAGTGTCCATTGCAGGCATTTACAATTACCTAAGGAATGGATGTTCCCTGTGTGCAATGCAGGTGTTTACCTTTACATATGGTATGGATGATCCTTCTGGGCTAGTCGGGTGTTGACCTTTACCTAAGCAATGGATGATCCCTCCGTGCATTGCAGGTGTTTATATTTGCCTTAGGAATGAATGATCCCTCTGTGCATTGTAGGTGTTTACAATTTCCTAAGGCATGGAACATCCCTCTGTTCGATGCAGGTGTTGACCATAACCTAAGACATGGATGAGCCCTCTGTGCAGTGCAGGTGTTAACTGTTCCCTAAGAAATCTATGATCCCACTGTTCAACGCAGGATTCTTCCTTTCTTAAAAAATGGATGATCCCTCTCTGCAATGCAGGCGTTTACCATTACCTAAGGACTGGATAATCCCCCTGCGCATTGCAGGTGTTTTCCATTACCTAAGGAATGGATGATCTCTCTTTGCATTGCAGATGTTTACTGTTACCTAAGGAATGGAAGATCCCTCTGTTCAATGCAGGTTTTTACAGTTACCAAAGAAATGGTTCTTCCCTGTGTGAAATGCAGGGGTTACCTTTACATAAGGTATGGATGATCCCTCTGGGCCAGTCAGGTGTTGACCGTTACCTAAGGAATGGATGATCCCTCTGTGCAATGTAGGTGTTGACCTTTACCTAAGGAATGGATGATCCCTCTGTGTTTTGCACGTGTTTACCTTTACCTAAGCAATGGATGATCCCTCTGTGCATTGCAGGTGTTTATATTTGCCTTAGGAATGAATGATCCCTCTGTGCATTGTAGGTGTTGACCTTTACCTAAGGAATGGATGATCCCTCTGTGTATTGCAGGTGTTTACCATTACCTTACCAATGGATGATCCCTCTGTGCATTGCAGGTGTTCATATTTGCCTTAGGAATGAATGATCACTCTGTGCATTGTAGGTGTTGACCTTTACCTAAGGAATGGATGATCCCTCTGTGTATTGCACGTGTTTACTTTTACCTAAGCAATGGAAGATCCCTCTGTGCATTGCAGGTGTTTATATTTGCCTTAGGAATGAATGATCCCTCTGTGCATTTCAGGTGTTTACAATTTCCTAAGGAATGGAAGATCCCTCTGTTCAATGCAGGTGTTGACCATTACCTAAGGAATGGATGAGCCCTCTGTGCAATGAAGGTGTTAACTGTTCCCTAAGTAATCGATGATCCGTGTGTTCAACGCAGGTGTGTACCTTTACTTTTAAAACGATGATCCCTCTGTTCAATGCAGGTTTCTACCTTCACTTAAGGAATGGATGAACCCCCTGTGCAATGCAGGTGTATACACTTACCTAAGGAATAGATGATCCCTCTGTGCATTGTAGGTGTTTACATTTACCTGAGGAATGGATGATCCCTCTGTGCATTACAGGTGTTTGCAATTACCTAAAGAATGGATGTTCCCTGTGTGCAATGCAGGAGTTTACCTTTACATAAGGTATGGATGATCCTTCTGGGCCAGTCAGGTGTTGACCTTTACCTAAGGAATGGATGATCCCTCTGTGTATTGCACGTGTTTACCTTTACTTAAGCAATGGATGATGCCTCTGTGCATTGCAGGTGTTTATATTTGCCTTAGGAATGGATTATCCCTCTGTGCATTGCAGTTGTTTACTATTTCCTAAGGAATGGAAGGTCACTCTGTTCCATGAAGGTGTTTACCTTTACCAAAGGAATGGATCTTCCCTGTGTGCAAAGTAGGTGTTACCTTCACATCAGGAATGGATGATCTTTCTTGGACAGGCAGGTGTTGACCTTTACATAAGGAATGGATAAACTCTTTGTGCAAGGCAGTTGTTTACCTTTACCTAAGGAGTGGTTGATCCCTATGTAAAATACAGGTGTTGACCTTTACCTAAGGAATGGATGATCCCTCTGTGCAATGCACGTGTTCAGCCTCGTACCTATGGAATGGATGATCCATCGTGCAACTCAAGTGATTACCTTTCCCTAAGGAATGGATGATACCTCTGTTCATTGCAGGTGTTTACGTTTATACAAGAAATGGGATGATCCTCTATGCATTGCAGATGTTTATTATTACCTAAGGAATGGAAGATGCCTATGTTCAATGCTGGTGTTTACCTTTACCAATGGAAAGGATGATTCTTCTGTGCAATGGACGTGTTTATATTTACCGAATTAATGGAAGATCCCTCTGTGCTTTGCAGGTGTTGTCCATTAGCTAAGGAATGGATGACCTTCTGTGTAATGTAGAGTTTAAACTTCACTTAAGTAATCGGTGATCCTTCCGTGAAATGTAGCTGTTGATCTTTACCTATGGAGTAGATGATGACTCTCTTCAACTCAGGTGTTTACCGTTAACTAACGAATGGTAAATCCCTCTGTTCAATGCAGGTCTTTACCATTACCTAAGGAATGATCTATCTGTGCAATGCAGGTGTTTACCTTTACCTAAGGAATGGATATTCCCTCTCTGCAATGCAGGTTTGTAGCTTTACCTTAGGAACGGTTGAACCCCGTGCATAGCAGGCATTTATATTTGTCTTAGGAGTGCATAATCCCTCTGTGCATTGCAGACATTTACTATTACCTAAGGAATGAAAGATAACTCTGTGAAATGCATGTGTTTACCTTGAAAAAAAGGAAATGGATGTTCTCTGTGTGCAATGCAGGTGTTCACTTTACATAAGTAATAGATGATCCGTCTTGGCCAGGCAAGCGTTGACCTATACCGAAGGATTGGATGATCCCTCTGTGCAATGCAGGTGTTGATCTTTACCTAAGGAATAGATGATCCCTCTGTTCAATGCAGCTGTTTACAGTTACTTAAGGAATGGATGATCCCTCTGTGCAATGCAGGTTTTTAGCTTGACCTAAGGACTGGATGATCCCTCTGTGCATTGAAGGTGTTTACAATTACCTAAGGAATAGATGTTCCCTGTGTGCAATGCAGGTGTTTACCTTTACATAAGGTGTGGATGATCCTTCTGGGCCAGTCAGGTGTTGACGTTTACCTAAGGAATGGATGATACCTCTGTGCAATGTAGGTGTTGACCTTTACCTAAGGAATGGATGATCCCTCTGTGTATTGCACGTGTTTACATTTAGCTAAGCAATGGATGATCCCTCTGTCCATTGCAGGTGTTTATATTTGCCTTAGGAATGAATGATCCCTCTGTGCATTGTAGGTGTTTAATATTTACTAAGGAATGGAAGATCCCTCTGTTCAATGCAGGTGTTGACCATTACCTAAGGAATGGATGAGCCCTCTGTGCAGTGCAGGTGTTAACTGTTCCCTAAGTAATCGATGATCCCTCTGTTCAAAGCAGGATATTTCCTTTACTTAAAGAATGGATGATCCCTCTCTGCAATGCAGGCATTTACCATTACCTAAGGACTGCATGATCCCTCTGTGCATTGCAGGTGTTTACCATTACCTAAGCAATGGATGATCCCTCTGTGCATTGCAGGTGTTTATATTTGCCTTAGGAATGAATGATCCCTCTGTGCATTATATGTGTTGACCTTTACCTAAGGAATGGATGTTCCCTCTGTGTATTGCACGTGTTTACCTTTACCTAAGCAATGGATGATCCCTGTGTGCATTGCAGGTGTTTATATTTGCCTTAGGAATGAATCATCCCTCTGTGCATTGTAGGTGTTTACAATTTCCTAAGGAATGGAAGATCCCTCTGTTCAATGCAAGTGTTGACCATTACCTAAGGAATGGATGAGCCCTCTGCAGTGCAGGTGTTAACTGTTCCATAAGGATTCGATGATCCCTCTGTTCAACGCAGGTGTGTACCTTTACCTTGAAAAGGATGATCACTCTGTTCAATGCAGGTTTCTAACTTCACTTAAGGAATGGATGATCCCCCTGTGTAATGCAGGTGTATACACTTACCTAAGGAATAGATGATCCCTCTGCGCATTTTAGGTGTTTACATTTACCTTAGGAATGGAAGATCCTTCTGTGCATTGCAGGTGTTTACAATTACCTAAGGAATGGATGTTCCCTGTGTACAATGCAGGTGTTTACCTTTACATAAGGTATGGATGATCCTTCTGGGCCAGTCAGGTGTTGACCTTTACCTAAGGAATGGATGATCCCTCTGTGCAATGTAGGTGTTTACCTTTACCTAAGGAATGGATGATCCCACTGTGTATTGCAGGTGTTTACCTTTACCTAAGCAATGAATGATCCCTCTGTGCATTGCAGGTGTTTATATTTGCCTTAGGAATGAATGATCCCTCTGTGCATTGTAGGTGTTTACAATTTCCTAAGGAATGGAATATCCCTGTGTTCAATGGAGGTGTTGACCATAACCTAAGGAATGGATGATCCCTCTGTGTATTGCACGTGTTTCCCTGACCTAAGCAATGGATGATCCCTCTGGGCATTTCAGGTGTTTACAATTACCTAAAGAATGAATGTTCCCTGTGTGCAATGCAGGTGTTTATATTTACATAAGGTATGGATGATCCTTCTGGGCCAGTCAGGTGTTGACCTTTACCTAAGGAATGGATGATCCCTCTGTGTATTGCACGTGTTACCTTTACCTAAGCAATGGATGATCCCTCTGTGCATTGCAGGGGTTTATATTTGCCTTAGTAATGAATGATCATTCTGTGCATTGTAGGTGTTGACCTTTACCTAAGGAATGGATGATCCCTCTGCGTTTTGCACGTGTTTACCTTTACCTAAGCAATGGATGATCCTTCTGTGCATTGCAGGTGTTTATATTTCATGAGGAATGAATTATCCCACTGTGCAATGTAGGTGTTGACCTTTACCTAAGGAATGGATGATGCCTCTTCTATTACACGTGTTTACCTTTACCTAAGCAATGGATGATCCCTCTGTGCATTGCAGGTGTTTATATTTGCCTTAGGAATGAATGATCCCTCTGTGCATTGTAGGTGTTTACAATTTCCTAAGAAATGGATGATCCCTCTATTAAATGCAGGTGTTGATCATTACCTAAGGAATGAATGAGCCCTCTTTGCAGTGCAGGTGTTAACTGTTCCCTAAGGAATGGGTGATCCCTCTGTTCAACGCAGGATTCTTCCTTTACTTAAAGAATGGATGATCCCTCTCTGCAATGCAGACGTTTACCATTACCTAAGGACTGGATGATCCTTCTGTGCCTTACAGGTGTTTACTATTACCTAAGGAATGGAAGATCCCTCTGTTCAATGCAGGTTTTTACCTTTACCAAAATAATGGATCTTCCCGGTGTGAAATGCGGGTGTTAACATTACATAAGGTATGGATGATCCCACTGGGCCAGTCAGGTGTTGACCTGTACCTAGGAATGGATGATCCCTCTGTGTATTGCACGTGTTTACATTTAGCTAAGCAATGGATGATCCCTCTGTGCAGTACAGGTGTTAACTGTTCCCTAAGGAATCGATGATCCCTCTGTTCAACGCAGGTGTACACCTTTACCTTGAAAGGGATGATCCCTCTATTCAATGCAGGTTTCTACCTTCACTTAAGGAATGGAGGATCCCCCTGTGCAATGCAAGTGTATACAATTACCTAAGGAATAGATGATCACTCTCTGCATTGTAGGTGTTGAGCTTTACCTAAGGAATGGATGATCACTCTGTGCATTGCACGTGTTTACCTTTACATAAGCAATGGATGATCCCTCTGTGCATTGCAGGTGTTTAAATTTGCCTTAGGAATGAATGATCCCTCTGTGCATTGTAGGTGTTTACAATTTCCTAAGGAATGGAAGATCCCTCTGTTCAATGCAGGTGTTTACCATTACCTAAGGAGTGGATGAGCCCTCTGTGCAGGGCAGGTGTTAACTCTTCCCTAAGGAGTCAATGATCCCTGTGTTCAACGCAGGTGTGTACCTTTACCTTGAAAAGGATGATCCCTCTGTGCAATGCAGCTTTACACCTTCACTTAAGGAATGGATGATCCCCCTGTGCAATGCAGGTGTAATCACTTACCTAAGGAATAGATGATCCCTCTGTGCATTGTAGGTGTTTGCATTTACCTTAGGAATGGATGATCCCTCTGTTCAATGCAGGTATTGACCATTACCTAAGGAATCGATGAGCCCTCTGCGCAGTGCAGGTGTTAACTGTTCCCTAAGGAATCGATGATCCCTCTGTTCAACGCAGGATTCTTCCTTTACTTAAAGAATGGATGATCCCTCTCTGGAATGCAGGCGTTTACCATTACCTAAGTACTGGATGATCCCTCTGTGCTTTGCAGTTGTTTACCATTACCTAAGCAATGGATGATCCCTCTGTGCATTGCAGGTGTTTATATTTGCCTCAGGAATGAATGATCCCTCTGTACGTTGTAGGTTTTGACCTTTTCCTAAGGAATTGATGATCCCTCTGTGCATTGCAGGTGTTTATATTTGCCTTAGGAATGAATGATCCCTCTGTGCATTTTAGGCATTTACAATTTCCTAAGTAAGGGAAGATCCCTCTGTTCAATGCAGGTGTTGACCATTACCTAAGCAATGGATAATCCCTCTGTGCATTGCAGGTGTTTACAATTGCCTTAGGAATGAATGATCTCTCTTAGCATTGTAGGTGTTTACCTTTACCTAAGCAATGGATGATCCCTCTGTCCATTTCAGGTGTTTATATTTGCCTTAGGAATGAATGATCCCTCTGTGCATTGTAAGTGTTTACAATTTCCTAAGGAATGGAAGATACCTCTGTTCAATGCAGGTGTTGACCATTACCTAAGGAATCGATGGGCCCTCTGTTCAATGCAGGTGTTTACCTTTACATAAGCTATGGATGATCCTTCTGGGCCAGTCCGGTGTTGACCTTTACCTAAAGAATGGATGATCCCTCTGTGCAATGTAAGTGTTGACTTTACCTAAGGAATGGATGATAGCTCTGTGTATTGCACGTGTTTATCTTTACCTAAGCAATGGATGATCCCTCTGTGCATTGCAGGTGTTTATATTTGCCTTAGGAATGAATGATCCCTCTGTGCATTGTAGGTGTTGACCTTTACCTAAGGAATGGATGATCCCTCTGTGTATTGCACGTGTTTACCTTTACCTAAGCAATGGATTATCCCTTTGTGCATTGCAGGTGTTTATATTTGCCTTAGAAATGAATGATCCCTCTGTGCATTGTAGGTGTTTACAATTTCCTAAGGAATGGAAGATCCCTCTGTTCAATGCAGGTGTTGACCATTACCTAAGGAATGGATGAGCCCTCTGTGTAGTGCAGGTGTTAAGTGTTCCCTAAGGAATCGATGAATATACTAAGTTGCACATCTTGTTAGATTACACAAACCAGGAAAGTATCAACTTGCTGCACTCAATCGTCTTCTTAGTAAAGCAACTCATTCTAAGAATAGGACTAGCTTATTTCACACTGTACAGTGTTCGGCACTGAAGATCTTTGTTTTCTAAGCAAACTACTTTAGAAATGAAAATAATCTGCTAATTTGTACATCTTGTGAGATTACACAAACCGGGAAAGTTTGATCTTGCTGGCCTCAACTGTCTTCGCAGGAAAGCAACTCATTCCTCCAACAGAACTAGCTTATTTCACACAGTACAGTGTTCGGAAATGAAGACCTTTGTTTTCTAAGGAAACTACTTTAGAAATGAAAGGAATCTACTATGTTGTACATCTTGTTAGATTACACAAACCAGAAAAGTTTGATCTTGTTGCACTTAACTGTCTTCTTATGAAAGCATGTCATTCTGAGAACAAAACTAGCTTATGTCACACTCTACAGTGTTCGGAAATGAAGATCATTGTTTTCTAAGGAAACTACTTTAGAAATGCATTCCAAGTGTTTTTATTTGCCTTAGGAATGAATGATCCCTCTCTGCATTGTAGGTTTTTCCAATTTCCTAAGGAATGGAAGATCCCTCTGTTCAATGCAGGTGTTGACCATTACCTAAGGAATCGATGGGTCCTCTGTTCAATGCAGGTGTTGACCATTACCTAAGGAATGGATGAGCCCTCTGTGCAGTGCAGGTGTTAACTGTTCCCTAAGGATTCGATGATCCCTCTGTTCAACGCAGATGTGTACTTTTACCTTGAATAGGATGATCCCTCTGTTCAATGCAGGTTTCTACCTTCAATAAGGTGTGGATGATCCCCCTGTGCAATGCAGGTGTATAAACTTACGTAAGGAATGGATGATCCCTCTGTGCATTGCAGGTGTTTACAATTACCTAAGGAATGGATGTTCCCTGTGTGCGATCTTCATTGCTGAAAACTGTACTGTGTGAAATAAACTAGTTCTGTTCTCGGAATGAGTTGCTTTACTACGAAGACGGTTCAGTGTAGCAAGTTGATACTTTCCTGGTTTGGGTAATCTAACAAGATGTACATCTTAGTAGATTCGTTTAATATCTAAAGTCGTTTGTTAGAAAACAAAGGTCTTCATTGCCAAAAACTGTACTGTGTGAAATAAGCTAGTTTTGTTCTCAGAATGACTTTCTTTCCCATGAAGATGGTTGAGTGCGGGAAGTTGATACATTCCTGATTTGTGTAATCTAACAAGATGTACAACTTGGTAGATTCGTTTCATTTCTAAAGTATTTTGCTGA
The DNA here is from genome assembly GCA_036365145.1 of Orientallactaga sibirica. Taxonomy (NCBI): domain Eukaryota; kingdom Metazoa; phylum Chordata; class Mammalia; order Rodentia; family Dipodidae; genus Orientallactaga; species Orientallactaga sibirica. The sequence continues at coordinate 39,537 of JAEOAD010001470.1, read as the reverse complement.
GAAAACAATGATCTTCTAAGTTGCATATATTGGTAGATTACACAAAGTAAGAAAGTTTGATCTTGCTGCACTCAACCGTCTTCTTAGAAAGGATCTCATTCCTAGAACAGAAGTAGCTTATGTCACACTGTACAGTGTTTGGAAATGAAGTAGTTTCCTTAGAAAACAATGATCTTCATTTCCGAACACTGTACAGTGTGACATAAGCTAGTTCTCTTCTGGGAATGACATGCTTTAATACGAAGACGGTTAAGTGCAGCAAGCTCAAACTTTCCTGGTTTGTGCAATCTAACAAGATGTACCACTTATTAGATTCGTTTCATTTCTACAGCAGTTTGCTTGGAAAACAAACGTCTTCATTGCCAAACAATGTACTGTGTGAAATAAGATAGTTCTGTTCTCAGAATGACATGCTTTCCTACGAAGACTATTGAGTGCAGCAACAATCAGGTGTTTATCTTTACATAAGGTATGGATGATCCTTCTGGGCCAGTAAGGTGTTGGTCTTTACCTAAGGAATGGATGTTCCCTCTGTGCAATGTAGGTGTTGAACTTTACCGAAGGAATGGGTGATCCCTCTGTGTATTACACGTGTTTACCTTTACCTAAGCAATGGATGATCCTTCTTTGCAATGTAGGTGTTTATATTTGCCTTAGGAATGAATGATAGCTCTGTGCATTGTAGGTGTTTACATTTACCCTAGGAATGGATGATCCCTCTGTGCATTGCAGGTGTTTACAATTACCTAAGGAATGGATGTTCCCTCTGTTCAATGCAGGTGTTGACCAATCGATGGGCCCTCTGTTCAATGCAGATGTTTACCTTTACATAAGCTATGGATGATCCTTCTGGGCCAGTCCGGTGTTGACCTTTACCTAAGGAATGGATGATCGCTCTGTGTATTGCACGTGTTTATCTTTACCTAAGCAATGGATGATCCCTCTGTGCATTTCAGGTGTTTATATTTGCCTTAGGAATGTAGGTGTTTACATTTACCTGAGGAATGGATGATCCCTCTGTGCATTACAGGTGTTTACAATTACCTAAGGAATGGATGTTTACTGTGTGCAATGCAGGTGTTTACCTCTATATATGGTATGATTGATCCTTCTGGGCCAGTCAGGTGTTGACCTTTACCTAAGGAATGGATGATCCCTCTGTGCAATGTAGCTGTTGATCTTTACGAATCTACTAAGTTGTACATCTTGTTAGATTACACAAACCAGGAAAGTATCAACTTCCCGCACTCAACCATCTTCCTGGGAAAGCAAGTCATTCCTACAACAAAATTAGCTTATTTCACACAGTAAAGTTTTTGGCAATGAATATCTTTATTTTTTCAGCAAACTGCTTTAGAAATGAAACGATCTTTATTGCCGAACACTGTACTTTGTGAAATAAGCTAGTTCTGTTCTTGGAATGAGATACTTTCCTATGAAGACGGTTGAGTGCAGCAAGATCAAACTTTCTTGGTTTGTGTAATCTAACAAGATGTACAACTTAGTAGACTCGTTTCATTTCTAAAGTAGATTCGTTTCATTTCTTAAGTAGTTTGCTTAGAAAACAACATCTTCACAGCCTAAAACTGTAGTATTTGAAATAAGCTAGTTCTGTTCTCCGAAAGATTTGCTTTATTACAAAGACAGCTGAGTGCAGCAAGTTGATATTTTCGTGCTTTGTGTAATCTTACAGTATGTACACCTTTGTTGATTCATTTGATTTCTAAAGTAGTTTGCTTAGAAAACAAAGGTCTTCATTTCCGAACAATGTACTGTGTGAAATAAGCTAGTTCTGTTCGCCGAATGAGTGCTTTCCTATGAAGACAGTTGAGTGCAGCAAGATCAAACTTTCCTGGTTAGTGTAATCCAACCAGATGTGCAACTTAGTAGATTAGTTTTATATGTAAAGTAGTTTGCTTAGAAAACAAAGATCTTCATTGCCAAAAACTGTACTGCGTGAAATACGCTAGTTCTGTTCTCGGAATGAGTTGCTTTCCTACAAAGACAATTGAGTGCAGCAAGTGGAAAGTTTCCTGGATTGTGTAATCTAACAAGATGTACAACTTCGTAGGTTCGTTTCATTTCTAAAGTAGTTTGCTGAGAAAACAAAGATCTTCATTGCTGAAAACTGTACTGTGTGAAATAAGCTAGGTCTGTTCTCGGAATGAGTTCCTTTCCCACAAAGACGGTACAGTGCAGCAAGTTGATACTTTCCTGGTTTGTGTAATCTAACAAGATGTACAACATAGTAGATTCGTTTCATTACTAAAGTAATTTGCATAGAAAAGAAAGGTCTTAATTGCCGAGCACTGTACCATGTGAAATAAGCTGGTTCTGTTCTCGGAAGGAGTTGCTTTCCCCAGAAGAAGGTTGAGTGCAGGAAATTAATAGTTTCCTGGTTTGTGTAATCTTACAAGATATACAAGTTAGTAGATTCCTTATATTTATAAAGGCTATTGATTAGAAAACAAAGATCTTCATTGCCGAACACTGTACCATTTGAAATAAGCTAGTTCTGTTCTCAGAATGAGTTGCTTTCCTATGAAGACGGTTGAGTGCAGGAAGTTGATACTTTCCTGGTTTGTGTAATCTAAGAAGATGTACAACTTAGTAGATTCGTTTCATTTCTAAAGTAGTTTGCTTAAGAAAAAAAGATATTCATTGCCCAAAACTGTAATGTGTGAAATAAGCTAGTGCTGTTCTCGGAATAAGTTGCTTTACTACGAAGACGGTTCAGTGCAGCAAGTTGATACTTTCCTGGTTCGTGTAATCTAACAAGATGTACAACTTAGTAGATTCGTTTCATTTGTAAATTAGTTTGCTAAGAAAACAAAGGTCTTCATTGCCAAACATTGTACTGTGTGAAATAAGCTAGTTCTGTTCTCGGAATGAGTTTCTTTCCCACGAAGATGGTTGAGTGCAACAAGTTAATAATTTCCTGGTTTGTGTAATGTAACAAGATGTAAAACTTAGTAGATTCCTTTCATTTCTAAAATAGTTTCCTTACAAACAAAGATCTTCATTGCCAAACAGTGTAATTTGTGAAATAAGCTAGTTCTGTTTGAGGAATGAGATGTGTTTCTATGAACACGGTTGAGTGCAGCATTATCAAACTTTCATGGTTTGTGTAATCTAACAAGATGTACAGCTTAGTAGATTCGTTTCATTTCTAAAGTAGTTTGCTTAGGTAACAAAGATCTTCATTGCCGAACACTGTACTGTGTGAAATAAGCTAGTTAGGTTCGCGGAATGACATTCTTTCCTACATAGACGGTTGAGTGCAGCAAGATCAAACGTTCCTGGTTTGTGTAATCTAACAAGATGTACAACTTAGTAGATTCGTTTCATATCTAAAGTAGTTCACTTAGAAAACAAAATCTTCATTGCCGAAAAATGTTCTGTGTGAAATAAGCTTGTTGTTTTGTCGGAATGAGTTGCTTTACAAGGAAGACGGTTGAGTGCAGCAAGTTGATACTTTCCTGGTTTGTGTAATCTAATAAGATGTTCATTTTAGTAGATTCGTTTAATTTCTAACGTAGTTTCTTAGAAAACAAAGTTCTTCATTGCCAAACACCGTAATGTGTGAAATAGGCTAGTTCTCTTCTCGAAGTGACTTGCTTACCCATGAAGATAATTGAGTGTGGGAAGTTGATACTTTCCTGGTTTGTGTTATCTTACAAGATGTACTACTTAGTAGATTCGTTTCATTTCTAACATAGTTTGCTTAGAAAACAAAGATCTTCAAAGCCGAACACTGTACTGTGTGAAATAAGCTGGTTCTCTTCTGGGAATGAGTTGTTTTCCTACAAAGATGGTTCAGTGCAGTACGTTCAAAATTCCTGGTTTGTGTAATCTAACAAGTTGTAAAACTTAGTATATTCGTTTCATTTCTAAACTGGTTTGCTTAGAAAACAAAGATCTTCAATGCCAAACACTGTACTGTGTGAAATAAGCTAGTTCTGTTCATGGAATGAGTTGCTTTCCTATGAAGACGGTTGAGTGCAGCAGGTACAAACTTTCCTGGTTTGTGTAATCTAACAAGATGTACAACTTAGCAGATTCGTTTGATGTCTACAGTATTTTGCTAAGAAAACAAAGATGTTCATTGCCGAACACTGTACTGTGTGAAATAAGCTAGTTCTGTTCTCAGAATGAGTTGCTTTCCCCCGAAGAAGGTTGAGTGCAGGAAGTTAATACTTTCCTGGTTTGTGTAATATTACTAGATATACAAGTTAGTAGATTCATTTCATTTCTAAAGGCTATTGATTAGAAAACCAAGATCTTCATTTCCGAACACTGTACCATGTGAAATAGGCTAGGTCTGTTCTCGGAATGAGTGGCTTTCCTATGAAGACGGTTGAGTGCAGGAAGTTGATACTTTCCTGGTTTGTGTAATCTAAGAAGATGTAGAACTTAGTAGATTCGTTTCATTTCTAAAGTAGTTTGCTTAAGAAAAAATATATTCATTGCCAAAAACTGTACTGTGTGAAATAAGCTAGTGCTGTTTTCGGAATGAGTTGCTTTAGTACGAAGACGGTTGAGTGCAGCAAGTTGATACTTTCCTGGTTTGTGTAATCTAACAAGATGCACAACTTAGTACATTCGTTTCATTTGTAAAGTAGTTTGCTAAGAAAACAAAGGTCTTCATTGCCGAACACTGTACTGTGTGAAATAAGCTAGTTCTGTTCTCGGAATGAGTTGCTTTCCCACCAAGATGGTTGAGTGCAACATGTTGATACTTTCCTGGTTTGTGTAATCTAACAACATGTACAACTTAGTAGGTTCTTTCATTTCTAAAATAGTTTCCTTAGCAAAACAAAGATCTTCATTGCGGAACAGTGTACTTTGGGAAATAAGCTAGTTCTGTTCGGGGAATGAGATGCGTTTCTACAAACACGGTTGAGTGCAGCAAGATCAAACTTTCATGGTTTGTGTAATCTAAAAAGATGTACAGCTTAGTAGATTCGTTTCATTTCTAAAGTAGTTTGCTTAGGTAACAAAGATCTTCATTGCCAAACACTGTACTGTGTGAAATAAGCTAGTTAGGTTCGCAGAATGACATGCTTTCGTACGTAGACGGTTGAGTGCAGCATGATCAAATGTTCCTGGTTTGTGTAATCTAACAAGATGTACAACTTAGTAGATTCATTTCATATCTAAAGTAGTTCGCTTATAAAACAAAATCTTCATTGCCGAAAACTGTTCTGGGTGAAATAAGCTAGTTCTGTTGTCGGAATGAGTTGCTTTACCACGAAGACGGTTGAGTGCAGCAAGTTGATACTTTCCTGGTTTGTGGAATCTAAGAAGATGTACAACTTAGCATATTTGTTTAATTTCTAACGTAGTTTCTTAGAAAACAAAGGTCTTTATTGCCAAACACCGTACTGTGTGAAATATGCTAGTTCTGTTCTCGGAAAGTCTTGCTTACTCATGAAGATAATTGAGGGCGAGAAGTTGATACTTTCCTGGTTTGTGTAATCTTACAAGATGTACTACTTAGTAGATTCATTTCATTTCTAACGTAGTTTGCTAAGAAACAAAGAACTTCAATGCCGAAAACTGTACTGTGTGAAATAATCTGGTTCTGTTCTGGGAATGACTTGTTTTCCTACGAAGATGGTTCAGTGCACTACGTTCAAAATTCCTGGTTTGTGTAATCTAACAAGTTGCACAACTTAGTATATTCGTTTCATTTCTAAACTGGTTTGCTTAGAAAACAATGATCTTCATTGCCAAACACTGTACTGTGTGAAATAAGCTAGTTCTGTTCACAGAATGAGTTGCTTTCCTATGAAGATGGTTGAGTGCAGCAGGTTCAAACTTTCCTGGTTTGTGTAATCTAACAAGATGTAGAACTTAGCAGATTCGTTTCATTTCTACAGTATTTTGCTTAGAAAACAAAGATGTTCATTGCCGAACACCGTACTGTGTGAAATAAGCTAGTTCTGTTCTCAGAATGAGATGCTTTCCTATGAAGATGGTTGAATGCAGCAAGATCAAACGTTCTTGGTTTGTGTAATCTAACAAGATTTGCAACTTAGTAGATTCATTTAATATCTAAAGTAGTTCTCTAAGAAAACAAAATCTTCATTGCTGAAAACTGTACTGTGTGGAATAAGCTAGTTCTGTTCTCGGAATGAGTTGCTTTACTATAAAGACGGTTGAGTGTAGCAAGTTCAAACTTTCCTGGATTGTGTAACCTAACAATATTTACAACTTAGTAGATTCGTTTCATTATTAAAGTAGTTTGCTTAGAAAACAAAGATCTTCATTACCAAACACTGTACTGTGTGAAATAAACAAGTTTTGTTCTTAGAATGAGTTGCTTTCCTACAAAGACAGTTGAGTGTAGGAAGTTCATACTTTCCTGGTTTGTGTAATCTAAAAAGATATACAACTTAGTAGATTCGTTTCATTACTTAAGTAGTTTGCTTAGAAAACAAAGATCTTCATTGCTGATAACTGTACTGTGTGAAATAACCTAGTTCTGTTCTCGGAATGAGTTGCTTTCCCACAAAGACTGTTGAGTGCAGCAGGTTCAAACTTTCCTGGTTTGTGTAATCTAACAAGATGTACAACTTAGTAGATTCGTTTCATTTCTAAAGTAGTTTGCTGAGAAAACAAAGATGTTCATTGCCAAACACTGCCCTGTGTGAAATAAGCTAGTTCTGTTCTTGGAATGAGTTACTTTCCACGAAGACGCTTGAGTTAAGCAAGTTCAAACTTTCCTTGTTTGTGTAATCTAACACGATGTACAACTTAGTAGATTCGTTTCATTTCTAAAGTAGTTTGCTTAGAAAACAAAGATCTTCATTGCTGAAATCTGTACTGTGTGAAATGAGCTAGTTCTGTTCTTGGAATGAGTTGCTTTACTATAAAGACGGTTGAGTGTAGCAAGTTCAAACTTTCCTGGATTGTGTAACCTAACAATACTTACAACTTAGTAGATTCGTTTCATTATTAAAGTAGTTTGCTTAGAAAACAAAGATCTTCATTACCAAACACTGTACTGTGTGAAATAAACAAGTTTTGTTCTCAGAATGAGTTGCTTTCCTACAGACAGTTGAGTGCAGGAAGTTCATACTTTCCTGGTTTGTGTAATCTAAAAAGATATACAACTTAGTAGATTCGTTTCATTTCTAAAGTAGTTTGCTTAGAAAACACAGATCTTCTTTGTGAACACTGTACTGTGTGAAATAAGCTAGTTCTTTTCTTGGAATGAGTTGCTTTTCCATGAAGATTGTTGAGTGCAGGAAGTTGATACTTTACTGGTTTGTGTAATCTAACAAGATATATAACTTAGTAGAATCATTTCATTTGTAAAGTAGTTTGCTAAGAAAACCAAGGTCTTCATTGTTGAACACTACTGTGTGAAATAAGCTACTTCTGTTCTCAGAATGAGTTGCTTTCCCACAAAGACGGTTGAGTGCAGAAAGTTGATACTTTCCTGCTTTGTGTAATCTAAAAAGATGTACAACTTAGTAGATTCGTTTCATTTCTAAAGTAGTTTGCTTAAAACACAAAGATCTTCATTCCCGAACACTGTACTGTGTGAAGAAAACTAGTTCGGTTCGTGGAATGTTATGCTTTCCTACGAAGATGGTTGAGTGCAGCAAGATCAAACATTCCTGGTTTGTGTAATCTAACAGGATGTACAACTTAGTAGATTCGTTTCATTTCTAAAGTAGTTTGCTTAGAAAACAAATATCTTCATTGCTGATAACTGTACTGTGTGAAATAACCTAGTTCTGTTCTCGGAATGAGTTGCTTTCCCACAAAGACTGTTGAGTGCAGCAGGTTCAAACTTGCCTGATTTGTGTAATCTAACAAGATGTACAACTTAGTAGATTTGTTTCATTTCTAAAGTAGTTTGCTGAGAAAACAAAGATGTTCATTGCCAAACACTGCCCTGTGTGAAATAAGCTAGTTCTGTTCTTGGAATGAGTTACTTTCCACGAAGATGTTTGAGTGCAGCAAGTTGATAATTTCCTGGTTTTTGTAATCTAATAAGATGTATAATTTAGTAGATTCGTTTTTTTCTAAAGTAGTTTCCTTCAAAAAGAAAGATTTTCATTGGTGAACACTGTACCATGTGAAACAAGGTAGTTCTGTTCTCGGAATGAATTGCTTTCCTACGAAGACGGTTGACTACAGGAAGTTGAAAGTTTCCTGGTTTGTGTAATCTAACAAGATGTACAACCTTGTACATTCCTTTTATTTCTAAAATAGTTTGATCAGAAAACATAGATCTTCATTGCCGAAAACTGTACTGTGTGAAATAACCTACTTCTCTTCTCGGAATGAATTGCTTTCCTACAAAGACGGTTGATTGCAGCAGTTTTGTGACATTTCTAAATTGGTTTGCTTAGAAAACAAAGGCATTCATTGGCGAACACTGTACTGTGTGAAATAAGCTAGTTCTGTTCTCTGAAATAGGTTGCTTTACTACTAAGACAGTTGAGAACAGCAAGTTGATACTTTCCTGGTTTGTGTAATCTAACAAAATATACAACTTAGTAGATTCTTTTCATTTCTAAAGTAGTTTGCTTAGAAAACAAACACCACAATTGAAGAACACTGTACTGTGTGAAATAAGCTAGTTCTGTTCTTGGAATGAGTTGCTTTCCTACGAAGACGGTAGAGTGCAGCAAGTTGAAAATTTCCTGGTTTGTATAATCTAACAAGATGTACAACTTAGTCTATTCATTTCATTTCTAAAGTGGTTTGCTTAGAAAACAAAGATCTTCATTGTCGAAGTTTGTATTGTGTGAAATAAGCTAGTTCTGTTCTCGGAATGAATAGAGTTCCTATGAAGAAAGTTAAGTGCAGCAGGTTGTAACTTTCCTGGTTTGTGTAATCTAACAAGAAGTACAACTTAGCATGTTCGTGTATTTTCTGAACTGGTTTGCTTAGAAAACAAAGATCTTCACTGCCGAACACTGTACTTTGTGAAATAAGCTAGTTCTGTTCTTGGAATGAGTTGCTTTACTACGAAGACAGTTGAGTGCAGCAATTTGATACTTTCCTGGTATGTGTAATCTAACAAGATGTACAACTTAGTAGATTCGTTTCATTTCTAAAGTAGTTTGCTAAGAAAACAAGTTATTCATTGACGAACACTGTACTACGTGAAATAAGATAGTTCTGTTCTTGGAATGAATTGCTTTCCTATGAAGACGGTAGAGTGCAGCCAGTTGAAACTTTCCTGGTTTGCGTAATCTAACAGGATGTACAACTTAGTAGATTCGTTTCATTTCTAAACTGGTTGGCTTAGAAAACAAAGATCTTCATTGCCGCACAGTGTACTGTGTGAAGTAAGCTAATTCTCTTCTCGGAATGAGTTCCTTTCCTACAAAGATGGTTGAGTGCAGCAAGATCAAACTTTCGAGCTTTTTGTAATGAAACAAGATGTACAACTTAGTAGATCCATTTCATTTCATAAAAAGTTTGCTTAGAAAACAAAGATCTTTATTGCTGAAAACTGTACTGTGTGAAATAAGCTAGATCTGCTCTCGGAATGAGTAGCTTTCCTTTGAAGACGGTTCAGTGCAGGAAGATCAAACTTTCCTGGTTTGTGTAATCTAAAAAGATGTACAAATTAGTATATCCATTTCATTATATAAATTAGTTTGCTTAGAAAAAAAAGGTCTTCATTGCCGAACATTGTACTTTGTGAAATAAGCTAGTTCTTTTCTTGCAATGAGATGCTTTCCCACGAAGATGGTTAAGTGCAGGAAGTTGATACTTTCCTGGTTTCTGTAATCTAACAAGATGTACAACTAAGTAGATTTGTTTCATTTCTAAACTGGTTTGCTTAGAAAACACAGATCTTCATTGCCAAACACTGTACTGTGGGAAATAACCTAGTTCTGTTCTTGGTATGAGTTGCATTCCCACAAAGATGGTTGAGTGCAGCAAGTTGATACTTTCCTGGTTTGTGTAATGAACAAGAAGTACAACTTAGAAGATTCTTTTCATTACGAAAGTACTTTCCGTAGAAAACAAACATCTTCATTGCCTAACTCTGTACTGTGTGAAATAAGCTTGTTCTGTTCTCAGAATGAGGTGTTTTCCTACGAAGGCGGTTGAGTCAGCAAGTTGAAATTTTCCAAGTTTGTGTAATCTAACATGATGTACAACTTAGTTTATTCTTTTCATTTCTAAAGTCGTTTGCTTATAAAACAAAGATGTTCATTTCTGAACACTGTACTGTGTGAAATAAACTAGTTCTGTTCTCAGAATGAGTTGCTTTACTACAAACACAGTTGAGTGCAGCAGGTTCAAACTTTCCTAGTTTGTGTAACCTAAGAAGATGTACAACTCTGTAGATTCGTTTCATTTCTAAAGTAGTTTTCTTAGAAAACAAAGATCTTCATTGTCAAACACTGTACTTTGTGAAATGAGCTAGTTCTGTTCACGGAATGAGTTACTTTCGCACGAAGACAGTTGAGTGCAGCAAGTTGATACTTTCCTGGTTTGTGAAATCTAACAAGATGTACAACGTAGTAGATTTGTTTCATTTCTAAAGTAGTTTGCTTCGAAAACAAAGATCTTCATTGCCGAACACTGTACTTTGTGAAATGAGCTAGTTCTGTTCACAGAATGAGTTACTTTCGCACGAAGACAGTTGAGTGCAGCAAGTTGATACTTTCCTGGTTTGTGAAATCTAACAAGATGTACAACGTAGTAGATTTGTTTCATTTCTAAAGTAGTTTGCTTAGAAAACAAAGATCTTCATTGCCGAACAGTGTACATTGTGAAATAAGCTAGTTCTGTTCTCGGAATGAGATGCTTTCTTATGAAGACGGGTGAGTGCAGCAAGTTGATACTTTCCTGGTTTGTGTAATCTAACAAGATATACAACTTAGTAGATTCGTTTCATTTCTATAGTAGTTTGCTTAGAAAACAACGATCTTCATTGCCGAAAACTGTACTGTGTAAAATCAGCTAGTTCTGTTCTCGGAATGAGTTGATTTACAAAGAAGACGGTTGAGTGCAGCAAGTGGATACTTTCATGGTTTGTGTAATCTAACAAGATGTACAACTAGGTAGATATGTTTCATTTCTAAAGTAGTTTCCTTAAAAAACATAGATCTTAATTCCCAAAAACTGTACTGGATGACATAAGCTAGTTCTGTTCTCGGATTGAGTTGCTTTACTATGAAGATGGTTGCGTGCAGCAAGTTGATACTTTCCTGGTTTGTGAAATTTAACAAGATGTACAATTTAGTAGATTCGTTTCGTTTCTAAAGTAGTTTGCTTAGAAAACAAAGGTCTTCATTGCCAAAAACTGTACTGGGTGAAATAAGGCAGTTCTGTTCTCGGAATGAGATGCTTTCGTATGAAGACTGTTGAGTACAGCAAGTTGATACTTTCCTGGTTTGTGTAATCTAAAAAGATATACAATTTAGTAGATTCGTTTCATTTATAAAGTAGTTTGCTTAGAAAACAAAGATCTTCATTGCCAAAAAATTTTCTGGGTGAAATAAGCTAGTTCTGTTCTTGGAATGAGTTGCTTTACTAAGAAGACTGATGAGTGCATCAAGTTTATACTTTCCTGGTTTCTGTAATCTAACAAAATGTACAACTAAGTAGATACGTTTCATTTCTAAAGTGGTTTGCTTAGAAAACAAAGATCTTTATTGCCGCACAATGTACTGTGTGAAATAAGCTAGTTCTGTTCTCGGAATGAGATGCTTTCCTACAAAGTAGGTGGAGCGCAGCTAGATCAAACTTTCCGTTTCTGAAATCTAACAAGATGTACAACTTAGTAGATTCGTTTCATTTCTAAAGTAGTTTGCTTAGAAAACAAATGTCTTCATTTTTGATCACTGTAGTGTGTGAAATAAGCTAGTTCTCTTCTTGGAATGAGTTGCTTTACCACGAAGAAGGTTGAGTGCAGCAAGTTGAAACTTACCTGGACTGTGTAATCTAACAAGGTGTACAACTTAGTAAATTCGTTTCATTTCTAAAGTTGTTTCCTTAGAAAACAAAGATCTTCATTGCTCAACACTGTACTCAGTGAAATAAGCTTATTCTGTTCTCGGAATGAGGTGCTTTCCTACAAAGACGGTTAAGTGCAGCAAGTTGAGAGCTTCCTGGTTTGTGTAATTTAACAAGATTTACAGCTTAGTACATTCGTTTCATTTCTCAAATAGTTTGATTAGAAAGCAAAGGTCTTCATTGCCGAACACTGTACTGTGTGAGATAAGCTAGTTCTGTCTTGGAATGAGTTGCTGTCCTACGAAGACGGTTGAGTGCAGCAAGTTTAACCTTTCTTCGATTGTGTAATCAAACAAGATATAAAACCTAGTAGGTCCGTTTCATTTCTATAGTAGTTTGCTTAGAAATCAAAGGTCTTCATTCCTGAACACTGTACATTGTGAAATAAGCTACTTCTGTTCTTGGAATGAGTTACTTTCCCACGAAGACGGTTGAGTGCAGCAAGTTGATACTTTCCTGGTGTGTGTAATCTAACAAGATGTACGACTTAGAAGATGTGTTTCATTTCTAACGTAGTTTGCTTAGAAAACAAAATCTTCATTGCCAAACAATGTACTGTGTGGAATAAACTAGTTCTGTTCTCGAAATGAGTTGCTTTACTACGAACACGGTTGAGTGCAGCAAGTTGATACGTTCCTTGTTTGTGTAATCTAACAAGATGCACAGCTTAGTAAATTCGTTTCATTTCTAAAGTTGTTTCCTTCGAAAACAAAGGACTTCATTGCTGAACAATGTACAGTGTGAAATAAGCTAGTTCTGTTCTCAGAATGAGATGCTTTCCTACGAAGACGGTTGAGTGCAGCAAGTTGATACTTTCCTGGTTTGTGAAATCTAACAAGATGTACAAATTATTAGATTCGTTTCATTTCTAAAGTAGTTTGCTTAGAAAACAAAGGTCTTCATTGCTCAACACTGTACTGAGTGAAATAAGCTTATTCTGTTCTCAGAATGAGTTGCTTTCCTACAAAGACGGTTGAATGCAGCAAGTTGAAAGCTTCCTGGTTTGTGTAATCTAACAAGATGTACAGCTTAGTACATTCGTTTCATTTCTCAACTAGTTTGATTAGAAAACAAAGGTCTTCATTGCCAAACACTGTACTGTGTGAGATAAGCTAGTTCTGTCTTGAATGAGTTGTCCTACGGAGGCGGTTGAGTGCAGCAAGTTTAACCTTTCCTCGATTGTGTAATCTAACAAGATATAAAACTTAGTAGGTCCGTTTCATTTCTATAGTAGTTTGCTTAGATATCAAAGATCTTCATTGCTGAACACTGTACATTGTGAAATAAGCTAATTCTGTTCTCGGAATGAGTTGCTTTCCCACGAAGACGGTTGAGTGCAGCAAGTTGATACTTTCCTGGTGTGTGTAATCTAACAAGATGTACGACTTAGAAGATGTGTTTCATTTCTAACGTAGTTTGCTTAGAAAACAAAACCTTCATTGCCAAAGAATGTACTGTGTGGAATACGCTAGTTCTGTTCTAGTTATAAGATGCTTTCCTATGAAGACGGTTGAGTGCAGCTAGATCAAACTTTCCTGGTTTGTGTAATATAAGAAGATGTACAACTTGGGAGATTCGTTTCATTTCTAAAGTAGTTTGTTTAAAAAACAAAGAACTTCATTGCCGAAAACTGTACTGTATGAAATAAGCTACTTCTGTTCTCGGAGTGAGTTGCTTTTCTAGGAAGACTGTTGAGTGCAGGAAGTTGATACTTTCCTGGTTTGTGTAATCGAACAAGATGTACAACTTAGTAAATTCGTTTCATTTCTAAAATAGTTTGCTTAGAAAACAAAGGTCTTCATTTTCGAACACTGTACTGTGTGAAATAAGCTAGTTCTCTTCTCGGAATGAGTTGTTTTCCCACGAAGAAGGTGAGTGCAGCAAGGTGAAACTTTCGTGGATTGTGTAATCGAAAAAGATGTAGAACTTAGTAGATTCGTTTCATTTCTAAAGTAATTTGCTTAGAAAACAAAGATCTTCATTGTCGAACACTGTACTGTGTGAAATAAGTTAGTTTCGTTCTTGGAATGAGTTGCTGTCCTACGACGACAGTTGAGTGCAACAAGTTGAACCTTTCCTGGATTGTTTAAGCTAAAAAGATGTACAACTTAGTAGATTCGTTTCATTCCTAAAGTAGTTTGTTTAGAAAACAAAGATCTTCATCGCCAAACACTGTCCTTTTGAATAAAGCTAGTTCTGTTCTCTGAATGAGTTGCTTTCCCACGAAGACGATTGAGTGCAACAAGTTGATCCTTTCCTGGTTTGTGAAATCTAACAAGATGTCCGACTTAGTAGAATTGTTTCATTTCTAAAGTAGTTTGCTTAGAAAACAAAGATCTTCATTGTGGAACATTGAACAGTGTGAAATAAGCTAGTTCTGTTCACGGAATGACATGCTTTCCTATGGAGACACTTGAGTACAGAAAGTTGAAACTTTCCTGGATTGTGTAATCTATCAGGATATACAAGTTAGTAGATTCATTTAATTTCGAAAGTAGTTTGAAGAGAAAACAAAGATCTTCATTGCCAAACACTGCACTGTGTTAAAAAAGCTATTTCTGTTTGCGGAATGAGATGCTTTCCTACGAAGACAGTTGAGTGCAGGAAGATCAAATTTTCGTGGTTTCTGTAATCTAACAAGATGCACAACTTAGTAGATTCGTTTCATTTCTAAAGTAGTTTGCTTAGAAAACAAAGATCTTCATTGCCGAACACTGTACTTTGTGAAATAAGCTAGTTCTGTTCTCGGAATGATTTGCTTTCCTACGAAGAGTCTTCAGTGCAGCAAGATCAAACTTTCCTAGTTTGTGTAATCTAACAAGATGTACAACTTAGTAGATTCATTTCATTTCTAAAGTAGTTTGTTTAGAAAACAAACATCTTCATTGCCAACACTGTACTGTGTGAAATAAGCTAGTTCTGTTCTCGAAATGAGTTGCTTTCTTACAAAGTCTTGAGTGCAGCAAGATCAAACTTTCCTGGTTTGTGTAATCTAACAAGATGTACAACTTAGTAGATTCATTTCATTTCTAAAGTAGTTTGTTTAGAAAACAAAGATCTTCATTCCTCAACACTGTACTGTGTGAAATAAGCTAGTTCTGTTCTCTCGAATGAGTTGCTTTCCTACCAAGAGTCTTAAGTGCAGCAAGATCAAACTTTGCTGGTTTGTGTAATCTAACAAGATGTACAACTTAGTAGATTCATTTCATTTCTAAAGTAGTTTGTTTAGAAAACAAACATCTTGATTGCCCAACACTGTACTGTGTGAAATAAGCTAGTTCTGTTCTCGAATGAGTTGCTTTCTTCACAAAGAGTCTTCAGTGCAGCAAGATCAAACTTTCCTAGTTTTGTAATCTAACAAGATGTACAAACTTAGTAGTAGATTCATTTCATTTCTAAAGTAGTTTGTTTAGAAAACAAACATCTTCATTGCAAACACTGTACTGTGTGAAATAAGCTAGTTCTGTTCTCGGAATGAGTTGCTTTCTTACAAAGAGTCTTCAGTGCAGCAAGTTCAAACTTTGCTAGTTTGTGTAATCTAACAAGATGTACAACTTAGTAGATTCATTTCATTTCTAAAGTAGTTTGTTTAAAAAACAAACACCTTCATTGCCAAACACTGTACTGTGTGAAATAAGCTAGTTCTGTTCTCGAAATGAGTTGCTTTCTTACAAAAGAGTCTTCAGTGCAGCAAGTTCAAACTTTGCTAGTTTGTGTAATCTAACAAGATGTACAACTTAGTAGATTCATTTCATTTCTAAAGTAGTTTGTTTAGAAAACAAACACTTCATTGCCAAACACTGTACTGTGTGAAATAAGCTAGTTCTGTTCTCAGAATGAGTTGCTTTCTTACAAAGAGTCTTTGAGTGCAGCAAGATCAAACTTTGCTAGTTTGTGTAATCTAACAAGATGTACAACTTAGTAGATTCATTTCATTTCTAAAACGTAGTTTGTTTAGAAAACAAACACTCTTCATTGCTCAAAACTGTACTGTGTGAAATAAGCTAGTTCTGTTCTCAGAATGAGTTGCTTTCTTACAAAGAGTCTTCAGTGCAGCAAGATCAAACTTTGCTAGTTTGTGTAATCTAACAAGATGTACAACTTAGTAGATTCATTTCATTTCTAACGTAGTTTGTTTAGAAAACAAACATCTTCATTGCCAAACACTGTACTGTGTGAAATAAGCTAGTTCTGTTCTCAGAATGAGTTGCTTTCCCACAAAGAGTCTTCAGTGCAGCAAGATCAAACTTTCCTAGTTTGTGTAATCTAACAAGATGTACAACTTAGTAGATTCATTTCATTTCTAACGTAGTTTGTTTAGAAAACAAACACCTTCATTGCCGAACACTGTACTGTGTGAAATAAGCGAGTTCTGTTCTCGGAATGAGTTGCTATCTTACGAAGAGTCTTCAGTGCAGCAAGATCAAACTTTGCTAGTTTGTATAATCTAACAAGATGTACAACTTAGTAGATTCATTTCATTTCTAACGTAGTTTGTTTAGAAAACAAACACCTTCATTGCCAAACACTGTACTGTGTGAAATAAGCTAGTTGTGTTCTCGAATGAGTTGCTTTCTTACGAGGAAGAGTCTTCACTGCAGCAAGATCAAACTTTGCTAGTTTGTGTAATCTAACAAGATGTACAACTTAGTAGATTCATTTCATTTCTAACGTAGTTTGTTTAGAAAACAAACACCTTCATTGCCGAACACTGTACTGTGTGAAATAAGCTAGTTCTGTTCTCGGAATGAGTTGCTTTCTTACGAAGAGTCTTCAGTGCAGCAAGATCAAACTTTGCTAGTTTGTGTAATCTAACAAGATGTACAACTTAGTAGATTCATTTCATTTCTAAAATAGTTTGTTTAGAAAACAAACACTTTGATTCCCAACACTGTACTGTGTGGAAAAAGCTAGCTCTTCTAGGAATGAGTTGCTTTCTTGCAATGAGTCTTCAGTGCAGCAAGATCAAACTTTGCTAGTTTGTGTAATCTAACAAGATGTGCAACTTAGTAGATTCATTTCATTTCTAACGTAGTTTGTTTAGAAAACAAACACTTTGATTCCCCAACACTGTACTGTGTGAAATTAAGCTAGTTCTGTTCTCGGAATGAGTTGCTTTCTTACGAAGAGTCTTCAGTGCAGCAAGATCAAACTTTGCTAGTTTGTGTAATCTAACTAGATGTACAACTTAGTAGATTCATTTCATTTCTAACGTAGTTTGTTTAGAAAACCAACGCCTTCATTGCCAAACACTGTACTGTGTGAAATAAGCTAGTTCTGTTCTCGGAATGAGTTGCTTTCTTACGAAGAGTCTTCAGTGCAGCAACATCAAAGTTTGCTAGTTTTTGTAATCTAACAAGATGTACAACTTAGTAGATTCATTTCATTCATTTCTAACGTAGTTTGTTTAGAAAACAAACACCTTCATTGCCCCAACACTGTACTGTGTGAAATAAGCTAGTTGTGTTCTCGAATGAGTTGCTTTCTTTTCACGAAGAGTCTTCACTGCAGCAAGATCAAACTTTGCTAGTTGTGTAATCTAACAAGATGTACAACTTAGTAGATTCATTTCATTTCTAACGTAGTTTGTTTAGAAAACAAACACCTTGATTCCGCAACACTGTACTGTGTGAAATAAGCTAGTTCTGTTCTCGGAATGAGTTGCTTTCTCACGAAGAGTCTTCAGTGCACCAAGATCAAACTTTGCTAGTTTGTGTAATCTAACTAGGTGTACAACTTAGTAGATTCATTTCATTTCTAACGTAGTTTGTTTAGAAAACAAACCCCTTCATTGACGAACTCTGTACTGTGTGAAATAAGCTAGTTCTGTTCTCGGAATGAGTTGCTTTCTTACGAAGAGTCTTCACTGCAGCAAGATCAAAACTTTGCTAGTTTGTGTAATCTAACAAGATGTACAACTTAGTAGATTCATTTCATTTCTAACGTAGTTTGTTTAGAAAACAAACACCTTGATTCCCCAACACTGTACTGTGTGAAATAAGCTAGTTCTGTTCTCTCGAATGAGTTGCTTTCTTACGAAGAGTCTTCAGTGCAGCAAGATCAAACTTTGCTAGTTTGTGTAATCTAACAAGATGTACAACTTAGTAGATTCATTTCATTTCTAATGTAGTTTGTTTAGAAAACAAACACCTTGATTCCCCAACACTGTACTGTGTGAAATAAGCTAGTTCTGTTCTCGGAATGAGTTGCTTTCTTACGAAGAGTCTTCAGTGCAGCAAGATCAAACTTTGCTAGTTTGTGTAATCTAACAAGATGTACAACTTAGTAGATTCATTTCATTTCTAACGTAGTTTGTTTAGAAAACAAACACTTTGATTGCCAACACTGTACTGTGTGAAATAAGCTAGTTCTGTTCTCGAATGAGTTGCTTTCTTACAAAGAGTCTTCAGTGCAGCAAGATCAAAACTTTGCTAGTTTTCTGTAATCTAACAAGATGTACAACTTAGTAGATTCATTTCATTTCTAAAGTAGTTTGTTTAGAAAACAAACACTTTCATTGCCAAACACTGTACTGTGTGAAATAAGCTAGTTCTGTTCTCGAATGAGTTGCTTTCTTACAAAGAGTCTTCAGTGCAGCAAGATCAAACTTTGCTAGTTTGTGTAATCTAACAAGATGTACAACTTAGTAGATTCATTTCATTTCTAACGTAGTTTGTTTAGAAAACAAACACTTTCATTCCCCAACACTGTACTGTGTGAAATAAGCTAGTTCTTCTTTTCTCGGAATGAGTTGCTTTCTTACAAAGAGTCTTCAGTGCAGCAAGATCAAACTTTTTGCTAGTTTGTGTAATCTAAAAAGATGTACAACTTAGTAGATTCATTTCATTTTCTAACGTAGTTTGTTTAGAAAACAAACACTTTGATTCCCAAACACTGTACTGTACTGTGAAATAAGCTAGTTCTGTTCTCGAATGAGTTGCTTTCTTACAAGAGTCTTTCAGTGCAGCAAGATCAAACTTTGCTAGTTTGTGTAATCTAACAAGACGTACAACTTAGTAGATTAGCTTCATTTCAAACGTAGTTTGTTTTGAAAACAAACACCTTGATTCGCCAACACTGTACTGTGTGAAATAAGCTAGTTCTGTTCTCGAAATGAGTTGCTTTCTTACTAAGAGTCTTTCAGTGCAGCAAGATCAAACTTTGCTAGTTTGTGTAATCTAACAAGATGTACAACTTTAGTAGATTCATTTCATTTCTAACGTAGTTTGTTTAGAAAAACAAACACCTTCATTGCCAACACTGTACTGTGTGAAATAAGCTAGTTGTGTTCTCGGAATGAGTTGCTTTCTTACTAAAGAGTCTTCACTGCAGCAAGATCAAACTTTGTTAGTTTGTGTAATCTAACAAGATGTACAACTTAGTAGATTCATTTCATTTCTAAAGTAGTTTGTTTGTTTGAAAACAAACACTTTGATTCCCCAACACTGTACTGTGTGAAATAAGCTAGTTCTGTTCTCGAAATGAGTTGCTTTCTTACGAAGAGTCTTCACTGCAGCAAGATCAAACTTTGCTAGTTTGTGTAATCTAACAAGATGTACAACTTAGTAGATTCATTTCATTTCTAACGTAGTTTGTTTAGAAAACAAACACCTTGATTCCCAAACACTGTACTGTGTGAAATAAGCTAGTTGTGTTCTCGGAACCAGTTGCTTTCTTACGAAGAGTCTTCACTGCAGCAAGATCAAACTTTGCTAGCTTTGTGTAATCTAACAAGATGTACAACTTAAGAGATTCATTTCATTTTTCTAACGTAGTTTGTTTAGAAAACAAACACTTTGATTCCCCAACACTGTACTGTGTGAAATAAGCTAGTTCTGTTCTCGAATGAGTTGCTTTCTTACCAAGAGTCTTCAGTGCAGCAAGATCAAACTTTTGCTAGTTTGTGTAATCTAACAAGAAAACACCTTGATTCGCCAACACTGTACTGTGTGAATTAAGCTAGTTCTGTTCTCGAATGAGTTGCTTTCTTACCAAGAGTCTTCAGTGCAGCAAGATCAAACTTTGCTAGTTTGTGTAATCTAACAAGATGTACAACTTTAGTAGATTCATTTCATTTCTAAAGTAGTTTGTTTAGAAAAAACAAAACACCTTCATTGCCCAACACTGTACTGTGTGAAATAAGCTAGTTGTGTTCTCGAACGAGTTGCTTTCTTACGAAGAGTCTTCACTGCAGCAAGATCAAACAAACTTTGCTAGTTTGTGTAATCTAACAAGATGTACAACTTAGGAGATTCATTTCATTTCTAACGTAGTTTGTTTAGAAAACAAACACTTTGATTCCCCAACACTGTACTGTGTGAAATAAGCTAGTTCTGTTCTCGAACCAGTTGCTTTCTTACGAAGAGAGTCTTCACTGCAGCAAGATCAAACTTTGCTAGTTTGTGTAATCTAACAAGATGTACAACTTAGTAGATTCATTTCATTTCTAACGTAGTTTGTTTAGAAAACAAACACTTTGATTCCCCAACACTGTACTGTGTGAAATAAGCTAGTTCTGTTCTCGAAATGAGTTGCTTTCTTTCTCGAAGAGTTGAGTCTTCAGTGCAGCAAGATCAAACTTTGCTAGTTTCTGTAATCTAAAAAGATTTACAACTTAGTAGATTCATTTCATTTCTAAAGTAGTTTGTTTAGAAAACAAACACTTTGATTCCCAACACTGTACTGTGTGAAATAAGCTAGTTGTGTTCTCGGAACGAGTTGCTTTCTTACGAAGAGTCTTCACTGCAGCAAGATCAAACTTTGCTAGTTTGTGTAATCTAACAAGATGTACAACTTAGTAGATTCATTTCATTTCTAACGTAGTTTGTTTAGAAAACAAACACTTTGATTCCCCAACACTGTACTGTGTGAAATAAGCTAGTTCTGTTCTCGGAATGAGTTTCTTTCTTACCAAGAGTCTTCAGTGCAGCAAGATCAAACTTTGCTAGTTTGTGTAATCTAACAAGATGTACAACTTAGTAGATTCATTTCATTTCAAACGTAGTTTGTTTAGAAAACAAACACCTTGATTCCCAACACTGTACTGTGTGAAATAAGCTAGTTCTGTTCTCGGAATGAGTTGCTTTCTTACTAAGAGTCTTCAGTGCAGCAAGAATCAAACTTTGCTAGTTTGTGTAATCTAAAAAGATGTACAACTTAGTAGATTCATTTCATTTCTAACGTAGTTTGTTTAGAAAACAAACACCTTCATTGCCAACACTGTACTGTAGGAAATAAGCTAGTTCTGTTCTCAGAATGAGCTGCTTCCTTACGAAGAGTCTTCACTGCAGCAAGATCAAACTTTGCTAGTTTGTGTAATCTAACAAGATGTACAACTTAGTAGATTCATTTCATTTTCTAACGTTTCTAACGTAGTTTGTTTAGAAAACAAACACTTTGATTCCCCAACACTGTACTGTGTGAAATAAGCTAGTTCTGTTCTCGAACCAGTTGCTTTCTTACGAAGAGTCTTCACTGCAGCAAGATCAAACTTTGCTAGTTTGTGTAATCTAACAAGATGTACAACTTAGTAGATTCATTTCATTTCTAACGTAGTTTGTTTAGAAAACAAACACTTTGATTCCCCAACACTGTACTGTGTGAATTAAGCTAGTTCTGTTCTCGGAATGAGTTGCTTTCTTACCAAGAGTCTTCAGTGCAGCAAGATCAAACTTTGCTAGTTCGTGTAATCTAACAAGATGTACAAACTTTAGAGTTTTCTTTCATTTCAAAACGTAGTTTGTTTTGAAAACAAACACCTTGATTCGCCAACACTGTACTGTGTGAAATAAGCTAGTTCTGTTTTCGAAAGCGAGTTGCTTTCTTCTAACGAAGAGTCTTCACTGCAGCAAGATCAAAAAACTTTGCTTTGTTTGTGTAATCTAACAAACATGTACAATTAGTAGATTCATTTCATTTCTAACGTAGTTTGTTTAAAAACAAACACCTTCATTGCCGAACACTGTAATGTGTGAAATAAGCTAGTTGTGTTCTCTCGAATGAGTTGCTTTCTTACGAAGAGTCTTCACTGCAGCAAGATCAAACTTTGCTTAGCTTGTGTAATCTAACAAGATGTACAACTTAGTAGATTCATTTCATTTCTAACGTAGTTTGTTTAGAAAAAAACAACACTTTGATTCCCCAACACTGTACTGTGTGAAATAAGCTAGTTCTGTTCTCGAAACCAGTTGCTTTCTTACGAAGAGTCTTCACTGCAGCAAGATCAAACTTTGCTAGTTTGTGTAATCTAACAAGATGTACAACTTAGTAGATTCATTTCATTTCTAACGTAGTTTGTTTAGAAAACAAACACTTTGATTCCCCAACACTGTACTGTGTGAAAAAAGCTAGTTCTGTTCTCGGAATGAGTTGCTTTCTTACTTAAGAGTCTTCACTGCAGCAAAAGATCAAACTTTGCTAGTTTGTGTAATCTAACAAGATGTACAACTTAGTAGATTCATTTCATTTCTAACGTAGTTTGTTTAGAAAACAAACACTTTGATTCCCAAACACTGTACTGTGTGAATTAAGCTAGTTCTGTTCTCTGAATGAGTTGCTTTCTTACTAAGAGTCTTCAGTGCAGCAAGATCAAACTTTGCTAGTTTGTGTAATCTAACAAGATGTACAACTTAGTAGATTCATTTCATTTCTAACGTAGTTTGTTTTTAAAACAAACACCTTGATTCCCCAACACTGTACTGTGTGAAATAAGCTAGTTCTGTTCTCGGAATGAGTTGCTTTCTTTCTTCACTTTGCAGAGTCTTCAGTGCAGCAAGATCAAACTTTTGCTAGTTTGTGTAATCTAACAAGATGTACAACTTAGTAGATTCATTTCATTTCAAGATGTACAAACGTATTTTTCTAACGTTTTGTTTAGAAAACAAACACCTTGATTCCCAACACTGTACTGTGTGAAATAAGCTAGTTCTGTTCTCGGAATGAGTTGCTTTCTTACGAAGAGTCTTCAGTGCAGCAAGATCAAACTTTGCTAGTTTGTGTAATCTAACAAGATGTACAACTTAGTAGATTCATTTCATTTCTAACGTAGTTTGTTTAGAAAACAAACACACTTGATTCCCCAACACTGTACTGTGTGAAATAAGCTAGTTCTGTTCTCGAATGAGTTGCTTTCTTACGAAGAGTCTTCAGTGCAGCAAGATCAAACTTTGCTAGCTTGTGTAATCTAAAAGATGTAACAACTTTTCAGAGATTCATTTCATTTCATTTCAACATTAGTTTGTTTAGAAAACAAAAACACTTTGATTCCCCAACACTGTACTGTGTGAAATAAGCTAGTTCTGTTCTCGGAATGAGTTGCTTTCTTACGAAGAGTCTTCACTGCAGCAAGATCAAACTTTGCTAGTTTGTGTAATCTAACAAGATGTACAACTTAGTAGATTCATTTCATTTTCAACGTTCTAAAGTTTAGAAAACAAAAAAAACACCTTTTCCCAAACACTGTACTGTGTGAAATAAGCTAGTTCTGTTCTCGGAACGAGTTGCTTTCTTACTAAGAGTCTTCACTGCAGCAAGATCAAACTTTGCTAGTTTGTGTAATCTAACAAGATGTACAACTTAGTAGATTCATTTCATTTCTAACGTAGTTTTCAACACTTAGAAAACAAACACTTTGATTCCCAACACTGTAAACACTGAAATAAAATAGTTGTGTTCTCGTTCATGAGTTGCTTTCTTACTTAAGAGTCTTCAGTGCAGCAAGATCAAACTTTGCTAGCTAGTTTGTGTAATCTAACAAGATGTACAAATTTAACAAGATTCAACTTTTCATTTCAAACGTAGTTTTGTTTAGAAAACAAACACCTTGATTCCCCAACACTGTACTGTGTGAAATAAGCTAGTTCTGTTCTCTCGGAACGAGTTGCTTTCTTACGAAGAGTCTTCACTGCAGCAAGATCAAACTTTGCTAGTTTGTGTAATCTAACAAGATGTACAACAACTTAGAGATTCATTTCATTTCTAACGTAGTTTGTTTAGAAAACAAACACTTTGATTCCCCAACACTGTACTGTGTGAAATAAGCTAGTTCTGTTCTCGGAATGAGTTGCTTTCTTACGAAGAGTCTTCACTGCAGCAAGATCAAACTTTGCTAGTTTGTGTAATCTAACAAGATGTACAAACTTAGTAGATTCATTTCATTTCTAACGTAGTTTTGTTTAGAAAACAAACACTTTGATTCAACACTGTACTGTGTGAAATAAGCTAGTTCTGTTCTCGAACCAGTTGCTTTCTTACGAAGAGTCTTCACTGCAGCAAGATCAAACTTTGCTAGTTTGTGTAATCTAACAAGATGTACAACTTAGTAGATTCATTTCATTTCTAACGTAGTTTGTTTAGAAAACAAACACTTTGATTCCCCAACACTGTACTGTGTGAAATAAGCTAGTTCTGTTCTCGAATTTGTTTGCTTTCTTCCCTAAGAGTCTTAAGCTAGTTCTGTTCTGCAGCAAGAAGAGTCTTCAACAGCAAGAATCAAACTTGCTAGTTTGTGTAATCTAACAAGATGTACAACTTAGTAGATTCATTTCATTTCTAAACGTAGTTTTGTTTAGAAAACAAACACCTTGATTCCCAACACTGTACTGTGTGAAATAAGCTAGTTCTGTTCTCGGAATGAGTTGCTTTCTTACCAAGAGTCTTCAGTGCAGCAAGATCAAACTTTGCTAGTTTGTGTAATCTAACAAGATGTACAACTTAGTAGATTCATTTCATTTCTAATTTCTAACGTAGTTTGTTTAGAAAACAAACACTTTGATTCCCCAACACTGTACTGTGTGAAATAAGCTAGTTCTGTTCTCGGAATGAGTTGCTTTCTTACTAAGAGTCTTCAGTGCAGCAAGATCAAACTTTTGCTAGTTTGTGTAATCTAACAAGATGTACAAACTTAGTAGATTCATTTCATTTCTAACGTAGTTTGTTTAGAAAACAAACACTTTGATTCCCCAACACTGTACTGTGTGAAATAAGCTAGTTCTGTTCTCGGAACCCAGTTGCTTTCTTACGAAGAGTCTTCACTGCAGCAAGATCAAACTTTGCTAGTTTGTGTAATCTAACAAGATGTACAACTTAGTAGATTCATTTCATTTCTAACGTAGTTTGTTTAGAAAACAAACACTTTGATTCCCCAACACTGTACTGTGTGAAATAAGCTAGTTCTGTTCTCGAACGAGTTGCTTTCTTACAAGAGTCTTCACTGCAGCAAGATCAAACTTTGCTAGTTTGTGTAATCTAACAAGATGTACAACTTAGTAGATTCATTTTCATTTCTAACGTAGTTTGTTTAGAAAACAAACACTTTGATTCCCAACACTGTACTGTGTGAAATAAGCTAGTTCTGTTCTCGGAATGAGTTGCTTTCTTACCAAGAGTCTTCACTGCAGCAAGATCAAACTTTTTGCTAGTTTGTGTAATCTAACAAGATGTACAACATAGTAGATTCATTTCATTTCAAACGTAGTTTGTTTAGAAAACAAACACCTTGATTTTCCAAAACACTGTACTGTGTGTGTTTAAGCTAGTTCTGTTCTCGAATGAGTTGCTTTCTTACAAAGAGTCTTCAGTGCAGCAAGATCAAACTTTGCTAGTTTGTGTAATCTAACAAGATGTACAAACAAGTAGATTCATTTTCATTTCTAACGTAGTTTGTTTAGAAAACAAACACCTTCATTCCCCAACACTGTACTGTGTGAAATAAATAGTTGTGTTCTTCTCGAACGAGTTGTTTTTTCTTACTTAAGAGTCTTCACTGCAGCAAGATCAAACTTTGCTAGTTTGTGTAATCTAACAAGATGTACAACTTAGTAGATTCATTTCATTTCTAACGTAGTTTGTTTAGAAAACAAACACTTTGATTCCCCAACACTGTACTGTGTGAAATAAGCTAGTTCTGTTCTCGGAATGAGTTGCTTTCTTACTTAGAGTCTTCACTGCAGCAAGATCAAACTTTGCTAGTTTGTGTAATCTAACAAGATGTACAACTTAGTAGATTCATTTCATTTCTAACGTAGTTTGTTTAGAAAACAAACACTTTGATTCCCCAACACTGTACTGTGTGAAATAAGCTAGTTCTGTTCTCGAATGAGTTGCTTTCTTACTAAGAGTCTTCAGTGCAGCAAGATCAAACTTTGCTAGTTTGTGTAATCTAACAAGATGTACAACTTAGTTAGATTCAAACTTCATTTCAAACGTAGTTTTGTTTAGAAAACAAACACCTTGATTCCCCAAACACTGTACTTGATTCCCAACACTGTACTGTGTGAAATAAGCTAGTTCTGTTCTCGGAATGAGTTGCTTTCTTACGAAGAGTCTTCACTGCAGCAAGATCAAACTTTGCTAGTTTGTGTAATCTAACAAGATGTACAACTTAGTAGATTCATTTCATTTCTAACGTAGTTTGTTTTTAAAACAAACACTTTGATTCCCCAACACTGTACTGTGTGAAATAAGCTAGTTCTGTTCTCTCTCGAACGAGTTGCTTTCTTACTTAAGAGTCTTCAGTGCAGCAAGATCAAAGATCAAACTGCTAGTTTTTGTAATCTAACAAGATGTACAACTTAGTAGATTCATTTCATTTCTAACGTAGTTTGTTTAGAAAACAAAAACACCTTGATTCCCAACACACTGTACTGTGTGAAATAAGCTAGTTCTGTTCTCTCGAAATGAGTTGCTTTCTTACGAAGAGTCTTCACTGCAGCAAGATCAAACTTTGCTTAGTTTGTGTAATCTAACAAGATGTACAACTTAGTAGATTCATTTCATTTCTAACGTAGTTTGTTTAGAAAACAAACACTTTGATTCCCAACACACTGTACTGTGTGAAATAAGCTAGTTTCTGTTCTCGGAATGAGTTGCTTTCTTACGAAGAGTCTTCACTGCAGCAAGATCAAACTTTGCTAGTTTGTGTAATCTAACAAGATGTACAACTTAGTAGATTCATTTTTCATTTCTAACAAGTAGTTTGTTTAGAAAACAAACACTTTGATTCCCCAACACTGTACTGTGTGAAAAAAAACACTATTCCCCAACACTTCTGTTCTCTTAAGAATGTTCTGTTCTTTCCAGTTGCTTTCTTACGAAGAGTCTTCACTGCAGCAAGATCAAACTTTGCTAGTTTGTGTAATCTAACAAGATGTACAACTTAGTAGATTCATTTCATTTCTAACGTAGTTTGTTTAGAAAACAAACACTTTGATTCCCAAACACTGTACTGTGTGAAATAAGCTAGTTCTGTTCTTCGAATGAGTTGCTTTCTTTACTTTCTTGTGTCACTGCAGCAAGATCAAACTTTGCTAGTTTCTGTAATCTAACAAGATGTACAACTTAACAAGATGTACAACTTATTCATTTCATTTCTAACGTAGTTTGTTTAGAAAACAAACACTTTGATTCCCCAACACTGTACTGTGTGAAATAAGCTAGTTCTGTTCTCGGAATGAGTTGCTTTCTTACTTAAGAGTCTTCAGTGCAGCAAGATCAAACTTTGCTAGTTTGTGTAATCTAACAAGATGTACAACTTAGTAGATTCATTTCATTTCTAACGTAGTTTGTTTTTGTTTTTTAAAACACCTTTGATTCCCCAACACTGTACTGTACTGTGTGAAATAAGCTAGTTCTGTTCTCGAAATGAGAGTTGCTTTCTTTTCTTTTTCTAAGAGTCTTCAGTGCAGCAAGATCAAACTTTGCTAGTTTGTGTAATCTAACAAGATGTACAACTTAGTAGATTCATTTCATTTCTAACGTAGTTTGTTTAGAAAACAAACACACTTGATTCCCAACACTGTACTGTGTGAAATAAGCTAGTTCTGTTCTCGGAATGAGTTGCTTTCTTTTCTTAAGAGTCTTCACTGCAGCAAGATCAAACTTTGCTAGTTTGTGTAATCTAACAAGATGTACAACTTAGTAGATTCATTTCATTTCTAACGTAGTTTGTTTAGAAAACAAACACTTTGATTCCCCAACACTGTACTGTGTGAAATAAGCTAGTTCTGTTCTCGAACGAGTTGCTTTCTTACGAAGAGTCTTCTTCACTGCAGCAAGATCAAACTTTGCTAGTTTGTGTAATCTAACAAGATGTACAACTTAGAAGATTCATTTCATTTCATTTCATTTCGTAGTTTGTTTAGAAAACAAACACTTTGATTCCCCAACACTGTACTGTGTGAAATAAGCTAGTTCTGTTCTCGGAATGAGTTGCTTTCTTACTAAGAGTCTTCAGTGCAGCAAGATCAAACTTTGCTAGTTTCTGTAATCTAACAAGATGTACAACTTAAGATTCAATTCAACTTTTTCATTTCATTTCAAACTAGTTTTTTTAGAAAAAAAACACTTTGATTCCCCAAACAACTGTACTGTGTGAAATTAAAGCTAGTTCTGTTCTTGATTCCCAAACACTGAATGTGTGAAATAAGCTTTGTGTTCTCGAATGAGTCTTTCTTACTTAAGAGTCTTCACTGCAGCAAGATCAAACTTTGCTAGTTTGTGTAATCTAACAAGATGTACAACTTAGTAGATTCATTTCATTTCTAACGTAGTTTGTTTAGAAAACAAACACTTTGATTCCCCAACACTGTACTGTGTGAAATAAGCTAGTTCTGTTCTCGGAATGAGTTGCTTTCTTTTCTTACAAGAGTCTTCACTGCAGCAAGATCAAACTTTGCTAGTTTTGTAATTTGTAATCTAACAAGATGTACAACTTAGTAGATTCATTTCATTTCTAACGTAGTTTGTTTAGAAAACAAACACTTTGATTCCCCAACACTGTACTGTGTGAAATAAGCTAGTTCTGTTCTCGGAATGAGTTGCTTTCTTACGAAGAGTCTTCACTGCAGCAAGATCAAACTTTGCTAGTTTGTGTAATCTAAAAAGATGTACAACTTAGTAGATTCATTTCATTTCTAACGTAGTTTGTTTAGAAAACAAACACTTTGATTGATTCCAACACTGTACTGTGTGAAATAAGCTAGTTCTGTTCTCGAAATAAGTTGTTTTCTTACGAAGAGTCTTCACTGCAGCAAGATCAAAACTTTGCTAGTTTGTGTAATCTAACAAGATGTACAACTTAGTAGATTCATTTCATTTCTAACGTAGTTTGTTTAGAAAACAAACACTTTGATTCCCAACACTGTACTGTGTGAAATAAGCTAGTTCTGTTCTCGGAATGAGTTGCTTTCTTACCAAGAGTCTTCAGTGCAGCAAGATCAAACTTTGCTAGTTTGTGTAATCTAACAAGATGTACAACTTAGTAGATTCATTTCATTTCAAACGTAGTTTGTTTAGAAAACAAACACTTTGATTCCCAAAACACTGTACTGTGTGAAATAAGCTAGTTCTGTTCTCGAAATGAGTTGCTTTCTTACTTAAGAGTCTTCAGTGCAGCAAGATCAAACTTTGCTAGTTTGTGTAATCTAAAAAGATGTACAACTTAGTAACAAGATTACATTTCATTTCTAAACATTTCTAACGTTGTTTAGAAAAAAAAACACCTTGATTCCCAACACTGTACTGTGTGAAATAAGCTAGTTCTGTTCTCTCGAACGAGTTGCTTTCTTTCTTAAGAGTCTTCACTGCAGCAAGATCAAACTTTGCTAGTTTGTGTAATCTAACAAGATGTACAACTTAGTAGATTCATTTCATTTCTAACGTAGTTTGTTTAGAAAACAAACACCTTCATTGCCAAACACTGTACTGTGTGAAATAAGCTAGTTGTGTTCTCGGAATGAGTTGCTTTCTTACGAAGAGTCTTCACTGTAGCAAGATCAACCTTTGCTAGCTTGTGTAATCTAACAAGATGTACAACTTAGTAGATTCATTTCATTTCTAACGTAGTTTGTTTAGAAAACAAACACTTTGATTCCCCAACACTGTACTGTGTGAAATAAGCTAGTTCTGTTCTCGGAATGAGTTGCTTTCTTACGAAGAGTCTTCATTGCCGCAAGATCATACTTTGCTAGCTTGTGTAAGGTAACAAGATGTACAACTTAGTAGATTCATTTCATTTCTAATGTAGTTTGTTTAGAAAACAAACACTTTGATTTTCAAACACTGTACTGTGTGAAATAAGCTAGTTGTGTTCTCGAACAGTTGCTTTCTTCTTAAGAGTCTTCACTGCAGCAAGATCAAACTTTGCTAGTTTGTGTAATCTAAAAGATGTACAACTTAGTAGATTCATTTCATTTCTAAGTTTGTGTAATCTAACAAGATGTACAACTTAGTTGTAACGTAGTTTGTTTTTGAAAACAAACACTTTGATTCCCCAACACTGTACTGTGTGAAATAAAGCTAGTTCTGTTCTCGGAATGAGTTGCTTTCTTACCAAGAGTCTTCAGTGCAGCAAGATCAAACTTTGCTAGTTTGTGTAATCTAACAAGATGTACAACTTAGTAGGTTAGCTTCATTTCAAACGTAGTTTGTTTTTGAAAACAAACAACACTTTGATTCACCAACACTGTACTGTGTGAAATAAGCTAGTTCTGTTCTCGAATGAGTTGCTTTCTTTGCTTTCTTAAAGAGTCTTCAGTGCAGCAAGATCAAACTTTGCTAGTTTGTGTAATCTAACAAGATGTACAATTTAGTAGATTCATTTCATTTCTAACGTAGTTTGTTTAGAAAACAAACACCTTCATTGCCGAACACTGTACTGTGTGAAATAAGCTAGTTGTGTTCTCGGAACGAGTTGCTTTCTTACGAAGAGTCTTCACTGCAGCAAGATCAAACTTTGCTAGCTTGTGTAATCTAACAAGATGTACAACTTAGTAGACTCATTTCATTTCTAACGTAGTTTGTTTAGAAAACAAACACTTTGATTCCCAAACACTGTACTGTGTGAAATAAGCTAGTTCTGTTCTTCTCGGAACCAGTTGCTTTCTTACGAAGAGTCTTCACTGCAGCAAGATCAAACTTTGCTAGTTTTGTGTAATCTAACAAGATGTACAACTTAGTAGATTCATTTCATTTCTAACGTAGTTTGTTTAGAAAACAAACACTTTGATTCCCAACACTGTACTGTGTGAATTAAGCTAGTTCTGTTCTCGGAATGAGTTGCTTTCTTACTTAAGAGTCTTCACTGCAGCAAGATCAAACTTTGCTAGTTTGTGTAATCTAACAAGATGTACAACTTAGTAGATTCATTTCATTTCTAACTGTGTAGTTTGTTTAGAAAAAAAACACTTTGATTCCCAAACACTGTACTGTGTGAAATAAGCTAGTTCTGTTTAGAAAACTCACTTTGATTCCCCAACACTGAGTGTGAAATAAGCTTTCTTACGAAGAGTTCTTCTTAAGAGTCTTCAGTGCAGCAAGATCAAACTTTTGCTAGTTTGTAATCTAACAAGATGTACAACTTAGTAGATTTCATTTCATTTCTAACGTAGTTTGTTTAGAAAACAAACACCTTTTAGATTCTTCAACACTGTACTGTGTGAAATAAGCTAGTTCTGTTCTCGGAACGAGTTGCTTTCTTACGAAGAGTCTTCAGTGCAGCAAGATCAAACTTTGCTAGTTTGTGTAATCTAACAAGATGTACAACTTAGTAGATTCATTTCATTTCTAAACGTAGTTTGTTTAGAAAACAAACACCTTGATTGCCAAACACTGTACTGTGTGAAATAAGCTAGTTCTGTTCTCGGAACGAGTTGCTTTCTTATGAAGAGTCTTCACTGCACCAAGAAAAAACCTTGCTACCTTGTGGAATCTAACAAGATGTACAACTTAGTAGATTCATTTCATTTCTAACGTAGTTTTGTTTAGAAAACAAACACTTTGATTCCCCAACACTGTACTGTGTGAAATAAGCTAGTTCTGTTCTCGAATGAGTTGCTTTCTTACTTAAGAGTCTTCAGTGCAGCAAGATCAAACTTTGCTAGTTTGTGTAATCTAACAAGATGTACAACTTAGTAGATTCATTTCATTTCAAACGTAGTTTGTTTAGAAAACAAACACACTTGATTCCCCAACACTGTACTGTGTGAATTAAGCTAGTTAAGCTAGTTCTTCTCTCGGAATGAGTTGCTTTCTTACTAAGAGAGTCAGTGCAGCAAGCAAAAACTTTGCTAGTTTGTGTAATCTAACAAGATGTACAACTTAGTAGATTCATTTCATTTCTAAAGTAGTTTGTTTAGAAAACAAACACCTTCATTGCCAACACTGTACTGTGTGAAATAAGCTAGTTGTGTTCTCGGAAATGAGTTGCTTTCTTACTAAGAGTCTTCACTGCAGCAAGATCAAACTTTGCTAGTTTGTGTAATCTAACAAGATGTACAACTTAGTAGATTCATTTCATTTCTAACGTAGTTTGTTTAGAAAAAAAACACTTTGATTCCCCAACACTGTACTGTGTGAAATAAGCTAGTTCTGTTCTCGGAATGAGTTGCTTTCTTACTTAGAGTCTTCAGTGCAGCAAGATCAAACTTTGCTAGTTTTGTGTAATCTAACAAGATGTACAACTTAGTAGATTCATTTCATTTCTAAACGTAGTTTGTTTAGAAAACAAACACCTTGATTCCCAACACTGTACTGTGTGAAATTAAGCTAGTTCTGTTCTCGGAATGAGTTGCTTTCTTTTCTGAAGAGTCTTCAGTGCAGCAAGATCAAACTTTGCTAGTTTCTGTAATCTAACAAGATGTACAACTTAGTAGATTCATTTCATTTCTAACGTAGTTTGTTTAGAAAAAACAAACACTTTGATTCCCCAACACTGTACTGTGTGAAATAAGCTAGTTTGTGTTCTCGGAAATGAGTTGCTTTCTTTAAACAAAGAGTTCTTCACTGCAGCAAGCTAGTTCTGTTCTCGAAAACTTTGCTTCAGTTTTTGCTAGTTTGTGTAATCTAACAAGATGTACAACTTAGTAGATTCATTTCATTTCTAACGTAGTTTGTTTAGAAAACAAACACCTTCATTCCCCAACACTGTACTGTGTGAAATAAGCTAGTTCTGTTCTTCTCGAATGAGTTGCTTTCTTTCTTAAGAGTCTTCACTGCAGCAAGATCAAACTTTGCTAGTTTGTGTAATCTAACAAGATGTACAACTTAGTAGATTCATTTCATTTCTAACGTAGTTTGTTTAGAAAACAAACACTTTGATTCCCAACACTTACTTGTGAACACTGTACTGTTGATTCCCAACACTGTACTGTGAAATAAGCTAGTTCTGTTCTCGAATGAGTTGCTTTCTTACAAAGAGTCTTCAGTGCAGCAAGATCAAACTTTGCTAGTTTGTGTAATCTAACAAGATGTACAACTTAGTAACAAGATGTACAATTCATTTCATTTCTAACTAACGTAGTTTGTTTAGAAAACAAACACCTTTGATTCCCCAACACTGTACTGTGTGAAATAAAGCTAGTTCTGTTCTCGGAACGAGTTGCTTTCTTTTACTAAGAGTCTTCACTGCAGCAAGATCAAACTTTGCTAGTTTGTAATCTAACAAGATGTACAACAAGTAGATTCATTTCATTTCTAACGTTAGTTTGTTTAGAAAAAAAACACTTTGATTCCCCAACACTGTACTGTGTGAAATAAGCTAGTTCTGTTCTCGAAATGAGTTGCTTTCTTACTTTCTTAGAGTCTTCACTGCAGCAAGATCAAACTTTGCTAGTTTGTGTAATCTAACAAAGATGTAAGATGTACAACTTAGTAGATTCATTTCATTTCTAACGTAGTTTGTTTAGAAAACAAACACTTTGATTCCCCAACACTGTACTGTGTGAAATAAGCTAGTTCTGTTTTCTCGAATGAGTTGCTTTCTTACTAAGAGTCTTCAGTGCAGCAAGATCAAACTTTGCTAGTTTGTGTAATCTAACAAGATGTACAACTTAGTAGATTCATTTCATTTCTAACGTAGTTTTGTTTAGAAAACAAACACCTTGATTGCCCAACACTGTACTGTGTGAAATAAGCTTCCCTTGTTCTCGGAATGAGTTGCTTTCTTACGAAGAGTCTTCAGTGCAGCAAGATCAAACTTTGCTAGTTTGTGTAATCTAACAAGATGTACAACTTAGTAGATTCATTTCATTTCTTTCTAACGTAGTTTGTTTAGAAAACAAACACTTTGATTCCCCAACACTGTACTGTGTGAAATAAGCTAGTTCTGTTCTCTTCTCGAGTTGCTTTCTTACTTAAGAGTCTTCAGTGCAGCAAGATCAAACTTTGCTAGTTTGTGTAATCTAACAAGATGTACAACTTAGTAGATTCATTTCATTTCTAAAGTAGTTTGTTTAGAAAACAAACACCTTGATTCAAAACACTTTCTAACGAGTACTTTTTGTGAAATAAAACTAGTTGTGTTCTCGGAATGAGTTGCTTTCTTTTCACGAAGAGTCTTCACTGCAGCAAGATCAAAAGCTTTGCTTTCTCGAGTTTGTGTAATCTAACAAGATGTACAACTTGTGTAATCTAACAAGATGTACAACTTTCATTTCTAACGTAACGTTTGTTTGTTTAGAAAACAAACACTTTGATTCCCCAACACTGTACTGTGTGAAATAAGCTAGTTCTGTTCTCGGAATGAGTTGCTTTCTTACAGAAGAGTCTTCAGTGCAGCAAGATCAAACTTTGCTAGTTTGTGTAATCTAAAAAGATGTACAACTTAGTAGAGATTCATTTCATTTTCTAACGTAGTTTGTTTAGAAAACAAACACCTTTTGATTCAAACACTTCAAACACTGTACTGTGTGAAATAAGCTAGTTCTGTTCTCGGAATGAGTTGCTTTCTTACGAAAGAGTCTTCAGTGCAGCAAGATCAAACTTTGCTAGTTTGTGTAATCTAACAAGATGTACAACTTAGTAGATTCATTTCATTTCTAAACGTAGTTTGTTTAGAAAACAAACACTTTCATTGCCCAACACTGTACTGTGTGAAATAAAGCTAGTTCTGTTCTCGGAATGAGTTGCTTTCTTTACGAAGAGTCTTCACTGCAGCAAGATCAAACTTTGCTAGTTTGTGTAATCTAACAAGATGTACAACTTAGTAGATTCATTTCATTTCTAACGTAGTTTGTTTAGAAAACAAACACCTTTGATTCCCCAAACACTGTACTGTGTGAAATAAGCTAGTTCTGTTCTCGAACGAGTTGCTTTCTTACTTCTGAGTCTTCACACTGCAGCAAGATCAAACTTTGCTAGTTTGTAATCTAACAAGATGTACAAACTTAGTAGATTCATTTTTCATTCTAACGTAGTTTGTTTAGAAAACAAACACTTTGATTCCCAACACTGTACTGTGTGAAATAAGCTAGTTCTGTTCTCGAAATGAGTTGCTTTCTTACCAAGAGTCTTCAGTGCAGCAAGATCAAACTTTGCTAGTTTGTGTAATCTAACAAGATGTACAACTTAAGTAGATTCATTTCATTTCAAAATCGTAGTTTGTTTAGAAAACAAACACTTTGATTCCCAACACTTTACTGTGTGAAAACAAACTAGTTCTGTTCTCGTGAATGAAGTTGTTTCTTCTCAAGAGTCTTTCTTACGAAGAGTCTTCACTGCAGCAAGATCAAACTTTGCTAGTTTGTAAATAACAAGATGTACAACTTAGTAGATTCATTTCATTTCTAACGTAGTTTGTTTAGAAAACAAACACCTTCATTCCCAAACACTGTACTGTGTGAAATAAGCTAGTTGTGTTCTCGGAATGAGTTGCTTTCTTACGAAGAGTCTTCACTGCAGCAAGATCAAACTTTGCTAGTTTGTGTAATCTAACAAGATGTACAACTTAGTAGATTCATTTCATTTCTAACGTAGTTTGTTTAGAAAACAAACACTTTGATTCCCCAACACTGTACTGTGTGAAATAAGCTAGTTCTGTTCTCGGAATGAGTTGCTTTCTTTCTTAAGAGTCTTTTCTGCAGCAAGATCAAACAAACTTTGCTAGTTTGTGTAATCTAACAAGATGTACAACTTAGTAGATTCTACATTTCAAACG
This sequence comes from Orientallactaga sibirica, assembly GCA_036365145.1. Classification (NCBI taxonomy): domain Eukaryota; kingdom Metazoa; phylum Chordata; class Mammalia; order Rodentia; family Dipodidae; genus Orientallactaga; species Orientallactaga sibirica. Next base: position 3,605 of record JAEOAD010001470.1, on the reverse strand, counting down.
TAGTTTGTTTTTAAAACAAACACCTTGATTCCCCAACACTGTACTGTGTGAAATAAGCTAGTTCTGTTCTCATGAACGAGTTGCTTTCTTACTAAGAGTCTTCAGTGCAGCAAGATCAAACTTTGCTAGTTTGTGTAATCTAACAAGATGTACAACTTAGTAGATTCATTTCATTTCTAACGTAGTTTGTTTAGAAAACAAACACCTTCATTGCCAACACTGTACTGTGTGAAATAAGCTAGTTGTGTTCTCTGTTCTCGAGTTGTTTTTTTTTACTTAAGAGTCTTCACTGCAGCAAGATCAAACTTTGCTTAGTTTGTGTAATCTAACAAGATGTACAACTTAGTAGATTCATTTCATTTCTAACGTAGTTTGTTTAGAAAACAAACACTTTGATTCCCCAACACTGTACTGTGTGAAATAAGCTAGTTTCTGTTCTCGGAACGAGTTGCTTTCTTACGAAGAGTCTTCACTGCAGCAAGATCAAACTTTTTAGTTTGTGTAATCTAACAAGATGTACAACAAAACTTAGTAGATTCATTTCATTTTCAACGTAGTTTTGTTTAGAAAACAAACACACTGATTCCCCAACACTGTACTGTGTGAAATAAGCTAGTTCTGTTCTCGGAACCAGTTGCTTTCTTTTCTTAAGAGTCTTCTTCACTGCAGCAAGATCAAACTTTGCTAGTTTGTGTAATCTAACAAGATGTACAAACTTAGTAGATTCATTTCATTTCTAACGTAGTTTGTTTAGAAAACAAACACTTTGATTCCCCAACACTGTACTGTGTGAAATAAGCTAGTTCTGTTCTCGGAATGAGTTGCTTTCTTACTAAGAGTCTTCAGTGCAGCAAGATCAAACTTTGCTAGTTTGTGTAATCTAACAAGATGTACAACTTAGTAGATTCATTTCAAACAAGTTTCTAAAACAAACAGTTTGTTTAGAAAACAAACACTTTGATTCCCCAACACTGTACTGTGTGAAAATTAACTAGTTCTGTTTTTCATTTCGGAATGAGTTGCTTTCTTACTGTAAGAGTCTTCAGTGCAGCAAATCAAAAACTTTGCTAGTTTGTGTAATCTAACAAGATGTACAACTTAGTAGATTTCATTTCATTTCTAACGTAGTTTGTTTAGAAAACAAACACCTTGATTCCCCAACACTGTACTGTGTGAAATAAGCTAGTTCTGTTCTCGGAATGAGTTGCTTTCTTACGAAGAGTCTTCAGTGCAGCAAGATCAAACTTTGCTAGTTTTGTGTAATCTAACAAGATGTACAACTTAGTAGATTCATTTCATTTTCTAACGTAGTTTGTTTAGAAAACAAACACCTTGATTCCCCAACACTGTACTGTGTGAAATAAGCTAGTTCTGTTCTCGGAACGAAGCTAGTTTTTCTTACGAAGAGTCTTCACTGTCTTCACTGCAGCAATCAAAACTTTGCTAGTTTGTGTAATCTAACAAGATGTACAACTTAGTAGATTCATTTCATTTCTAACGTAGTTTGTTTAGAAAACAAACACTTTGATTCCCCAACACTGTACTGTGTGTGAATAAGCTAGTTCTGTTCTCTCGAATGAGTTGCTTTCTTACTAAGAGTCTTCACTGCAGCAAGAGATCAAACTTTGCTAGTTTGTGTAATCTAACAAGATTACAACTTAGTGTAATCAAACAAGATGTACAACTTTTCAGTAGATTCATTTCATTTCTAACGTTTTTGTTTAAAAAAACAAACACTTTGATTCCAAAACACTTCATACTGTGTGAAATAAGCTAGTTCTGTTCTCGGAACCAGTTGCTTTCTTACGAAGAGTCTTCACTGCAGCAAGATCAAACTTTGCTAGTTTGTGTAATCTAACAAGATGTACAACTTAGTAGATTCATTTCATTTCTAACGTAGTTTGTTTAGAAAACAAACACTTTGATTCCCCAACACTGTACTGTGTGAAATAAGCTAGTTCTGTTCTCGGAATGAGTTGCTTTCTTACGAAGAGTCTTCAGTGCAGCAAGATCAAACTTTGCTAGTTTGTGTAATCTAACAAGATGTACAACTTAGTAGATTCATTTCATTTCTAACGTAGTTTGTTTAGAAAACAAACACTTTGATTCCCCAACACTGTACTGTGTGAAATAAGCTAGTTCTGTTCTCTGTTCTCGAAATGAGTTGCTTTCTTACGAAGAGTCTTCACTGCAGCAAGATCAAACTTTGCTAGTTTGTGTAATCTAAAAAGATGTACAACTTAGTAGATTCATTTCATTTCTAAAGTAGTTTGTTTAGAAAACAAACACCTTCATTGCCCAACACTGTACTGTGTGAAATAAGCTAGTTGTGTTCTCGAAATGAGTTGCTTTCTTTCTTACTTAAGAGTCTTCACTGCAGCAAGATCAAACTTTGCTAGTTTGTGTAATCTAACAAGATGTACAACTTAGTAGATTCATTTCATTTCTAACGTAGTTTGTTTAGAAAACAAACACTTTGATTCCCCAACACTGTACTGTGTGAAATAAGCTAGTTCTGTTCTCGAATGAGTTGCTTTCTTACCAAGAGTCTTCAGTGCAGCAAGATCAAACTTTGCTAGTTTGTGTAATCTAACAAGATGTACAACTTAGTAGGTTAGATACATTTCAAATTTATTTCAAACGTAGTTTGTTTGGAAAACAAACACCTTGATTGATTCCAACACTGTACTGTGTGAATTAAGCTAGTTCTGTTCTCGGAATGAGTTGCTTTCTTTCTTACTAAGAGTCTTCAGTGCAGCAAGATCAAACTTTGCTAGTTTCTGTAATCTAACAAGATGTACAACTTAGTAGATTCATTTCATTTCTAAAGTAGTTTGTTTAGAAAACAAACACCTTCATTGCCGAACACTGTACTGTGTGAAATAAGCTAGTTGTGTTCTCGGAACGAGTTGCTTTCTTACACGAAGAGTCTTCACTGCAGCAAGATCAAACTTTGCTAGTTTGTGTAATCTAACAAGATGTACAACTTAGTAGATTCATTTCATTTCTAACGTAGTTTGTTTAGAAAACAAACACTTTGATTCCCAACACTGTACTGTGTGAAATAAGCTAGTTCTGTTCTCGGAATGAGTTGCTTTCTTACTAAGAGTCTTCACTGCAGCAAGATCAAACTTTGCTAGTTTGTGTAATCTAACAAGATGTACAACTTAGTAGACAACATCATTTCATTTCTAACGTAGTTTGTTTAGAAAACAAACACTTTGATTCCCCAACACTGTACTGTGTGAAATAAGCTAGTTCTGTTCTCGGAATGAGTTGCTTTCTTTACGAAGAGTCTTCAGTGCAGCAAGATCAAACTTTGCTAGTTTGTGTAATCTAACAAGATGTACAATTTAGTAGATTCATTTCATTTCTAACGTAGTTTGTTTAGAAAACAAACACCTTCATTGCCAACACTGTACTGTGTGAAATAAGCTAGTTGTGTTCTCGGAACAAACACCTTCATTGCTTTCTTACGAAGAGTCTTCACTGCAGCAAGATCAAACTTTGCAAGATCAAACTTTGCTAGCTTGTAAATCTAAGATGTACAACTTAGTAGATTCATTTCATTTCTAACGTAGTTTGTTTAGAAAACAAACACTTTG
>JAEOAD010001277.1:0-107030 GCA_036365145.1 Orientallactaga sibirica | reverse complement strand
CAAAGGCAAGTTAGAAGAAATCTATGAGGCAAACATCCAGTTTAAGTGCAGAGAGACCAGCAATTATTTATTCCTACAAAAGAAAACTGGGTTTGATAACAATGAATGAAAATATTCAATTAGCCATTACAAGTGTCATATCTGGGGAGTAATGAATACCAAGGTCAACTATTTCTTCTGCACAAGTAATAAAAATGAATCTTCCAGGGCTGGAGAGATGGCATAGCAGTTAAGGCGCCTGCCTGCTAAGCCTAAGAACCCGGTTCCAATCTCCTAGTCCCAGGTTTAGCCAGATGCAAAGTGACACAAGGGCTCAATGCCGCACTTTCCCACAAGGGGGCGGAAGCATCTGGATTTCATTCACAGCAGCTGAGAGACTGCTGGCATGCTCATTCTCTACCTGTCTCCCTCTCCCTCTCTCTGTCTCTCTCTCCAAAAAATGAATCTTCCAGCTTTACTGCTATGAACTTCTTTTTCTTTTTCTTTTTTTTTTTTTGTTATTCAGTACCATACAGAGGAAATATGCCACTGAGAAAACCCCACTAAGCTGGGTATTCCATAAGCAGAGCTCACATCTCTGGCAACGGCACAAATCACTCATGATGGATAATTTTCTTACACGTGGAATGGGAACAAATAAAAGAGAATTCTGAAAACCATCATTCCTTTGGTATTTTTTAAATAAAAATTTACCCTGTTCCACCTTAAAAGTGGCCTTGAAAGTGATAAAATTATTTGCAAATTAGGGAGCAATTATTACTGATTTGATGATCAGAAACAAAGTTGGGTGAGCCCAACTAAACACTGCACACCTTCTTTTACTGATCTGGGCATATGTGTTTTAGACCAAGAATAAAATTTGTTGCATGCACATACTGTCCCTCAGTGCATACAAGGACAGAAGTCACATGTCTCTATGTCACGTGTCTGTGATGTTATTTGCCTGGCCATGGGGAAATTCAACTTTATGCTGCCATAAAGCCAGGCTTGGCCACATATCTTAACATCCAGGAAGGCTTCTTGAAAAGGCAGACACATATGATTTCCATGTGTTATAGTTCATGGTTTCTTTCCTCTGTGTCATTCATGGGTTTTGGTTAAACCTTCCTACAGTCCAACCTTCTTACTGTGCCCACTCCACAAAGTGCCTGTATACTACCTAGCATATCTCAGAACACTGACAATTGAGGAGCCATCTCATGTCCCACATTCAGGGACAGTCATCTTCCCCTTACTTAAACAGGCCACTTCTACTTCAGTTCTATGAACTCATCTCAGAGGTTCTAAAGTATCCCAGGATAATGGAATTCAACAGTCCAGAAACACAAATTATTCTTTGGCCATACATGCACCAGACACTCAGGACTCCAACAGGAACATTAAATAATGAGGGAGGAATCTGGGATCATGCTGTTTTGTCCATTCCTGGAAATGTTGCAGACAACCACCTAAACAACCACCACCATGACTGTTACTTTCATCACCTCTACCACCATTACTCTGATCACCAACACCACCATTACCACCACCATGACCATTATTATCATCACCTCCACCATCACCTCAACCACCATTACCACTATTACAACCACCACCACCACTGCAATATGTATTCTACAATTTTCTTATCTGTTCAGTCACCCATATGTGGATATATACATGGATTTTCCAACTATTTTTGTAGTATGAATAGTGGCCCTTTGAAAATGTGCCTGTTTCCAATTCTTTTGGATACATACCTAAGAGTGAAACTGCTGAGTTATATGCTAATATATACACATGTGAAATTTGATGAGAAACCACTAAAGAAAATGTCCTTCATCTGCTGAATAAATCATTGTATATTCTCACCAGCAAGTTTTTTTTTTTTTTTGAGGAAGGTCCTCACTCTAGCCTAGGCTAACCTGGAATTCCCTATGTAGTCTCAGGCTGGCCTCAAATTTAGAGAGCCTTCTACCTCTGGTGTAAGCTACCAAGCCCAGCACCAGCAAGTTTTGAAGCCTCTAAATTCTCCACAATCTCCCCACCACTTTCCATTTTCTTCCATTTACTGTCTTATGCATTTTTGAGCCATTGCCCGCCCTTCCAACCCCCACTATTCAGGACAGGACTGCTCATAGCCTTTGACTGCAAAGGAAAATAGGCAGCCAAATATTTTATGTGGACAGAAGCACCAATAAAACTAAAGACTCCACTCTGAGTGACATTGATCCTTGTTTGTTATTTTAACATTGTTAAGTGTGATAAATGTAGCTAAATTGTTATTTTTACTAGATAATTTTATGTTACATGAATTTCACCTTGAGTCAACAGAAAAAAAGTTCAAGTAGACCCCTCATAAGAGGAATGAAGGGAGGGAAGAAGGGAGAGCAGAAGGGTAAAGAAGAGGGTACTTCCAAGAATGCTGCCCCCATCAGAGTCAGTCAATATCATTGCCAGTGTTTGAGTAGAGGACACATGGTGCTGTCTGCCTAATGTGTAAGCAGAGGCTTGTCACTGGCTTCAGAAGCAGTTCTCATGATTGCCCAGAGGGAATAAGCAGAAGCAGCCCTCCTCATACTGAAGTGTGAATGAAGAAGCTATAAGACCCACCCTCAACAATACATCCCTGGTATATCCTGAGCTGCAGGCTTAAAACAGAAAGAATGGTAGCCTGCGTTCCCCATGACTCAACTGAAAAATGATAGTCTTTAGCCCCAAATCTGGAAGCATCCTGTATCTCAGTATGACCCTGGCATCTTCCCTGCTAAGCATTGAGGCATAGGCTCTGTCTTCCTCTACACGTTTCCTACTTCCAACCCCCATCCTGAGGGAACCAGGTTGCTTCTAATTATGTGATAATGTATCATGACAAAGAGAAGCTCTCAGTGGGTAATTCTGGGAAGTTTATTCCAAACAAGAGTCCTGGTCTCAGTGAGCACCTTGCATGTCATTTAATTATAGGCAATTTCATTATTTCCATGCATTTGTCCTTCCTCAATCTTTAACATTCATGTAGGTAGGAAAAAATTCCATGGGAATTGATGAATATGCAAATGACTGGCAACACAAACAGTCAATTATAATTATATTTATTATACTTCTACCCTACTATGACTCATTATGAGAAGGTAAACTTGGGCTGCAGAGATAGCTTAGTAGTTAAGCCACCTGCCTGCTAACCCTAAGAACGCCTATTCCATCTGCAGGTCCCAAGTTTAGCTAGCTGCAAAAGTGAAGCAAGGGCTCAATGGCACCCTTGCCCAAAAGGGGGTGCATGCATATGGAGTTCATTCACAGCAGCTGAAATGGCCCTGGCATGCCCATTCTCTCTCTGCCTCTTCCTCTCTCTCTGTCCCTCTATCTCTCAAAAAAAAAAAAAAAAAGGGAAGTTTTCAGACAACATTGAATTACTTCTAGAAAACAATTTGGGCCTTCCATTTCCTCCCTGGAAGCACTATTAACAGCCTGTGGCTGTGATTTAAAGTGCTTTGGATTTGGAAGCTTGTCAGAGGATCTCCCCTACAGAATTAAGAGGAAAGGAAATCATGTGCCATTTGCATGGGTCGCTTTCAAATTTTAAATCAGCAAAGTCCTTGAAAAGGTGCTTAAATGTACCACTTCAAAGTCACAGTCACAAAGAATCTGTTGAACTAATGCATATCTTCCCATAGTCACACCTGAAGTGTCTAAAATAGTGCAAGAGGTCGTGTAACACTGGAACTCCAAATGCTCAGATCCCAAGTCACAGTGTTTGGACATGTGTGGGAGTTAAATGAGGTCATGATTTACAATACCCAGTACCTTGACTGTCTGTGGTGAATGTGTAATCCTTCTTTTTGATCCACTTTTTTCCTACTCAGGAGCTTCCAAATTAAAAAAAAAGATAATACATCCACCCACCTACCATGTCTACTAAACAATGATCTTTCATCTTGGATCCAATTTCACCTTTAACCTCACCATATACATTTCCCCTTAGTCTCTCTTTCCTCTGGAATGATCTGCCTCATCTAACTGCTTGTTCCTTCCATCACTCTTTTGACTCATGCTCCCCAGACTCAAGCTTCTTCGGTGACCATCCCTACTACTGACCTGCTGCCATCTGTCTGAGCACTTGCTGTGCCCTGATCCACAGAGCCTGGGCTGGCAGTGCTTACTCGGTACAGGGTAGCTCAATATCAGATGTCTGACTCCTCACCAGCACACACGACATTTCTTACATGCAGGGACACTACTGTGTTTCCACTCCTCTTCCTCCCCACTGTACAAATTGATTCATTTTCTTGGTATTTACTTTGAAAATTGGTCAAGGCATTCTTTCTTAAATGTGTCATAACTAAATAAGACAATGCCTTTCTGAAGAAATTTTTAAATTTAATATTCTATATATTTACTTGAGAGAGAGAGAGAGAGAGAGAGAGAGAGAGAGAGAGAGAGAGGCAAATAGAAAGTCTGGGCATGCCAGGAACACTAAGGCCACTGTAAACAAGCTCTCAGTGCATATGCCACGTTGTGCATCCTGCTTTAACTGGGTACTTGGGAATCAAACATGGGTGGTTTGGCCTTGCCAGTAAGTGCCTTAACCACTAAGTCACCTGTCCAGCTCAAGTTCTGACTGTTATATTTATGAGCCATAAAAATAAATTCTATTATCAAAACCTGTTTTCAAAAGGAAGATAAATGGGGTATCTGTAAAATAAACATTTCTGAGGGCATACATGTCATCAAACTGTGTCTGGTGAGGCACTCTGTATGGAATGTAACACGGCAAGCTGTTTTTCACAACACAAGAGCTCAATATCAAACTATGTAATCTTCTTGTCCTGTCACTTGAGCAAATTCTTTGAATTCAATGATTGCTAGGCCTCATATCTAAGAAAAAGATGACCGTGTCTTCCCAGGACTCATCTGTAACACAATGATAATCATGTCTCTCCAGGCCTCATCTATAACAAAACGATGTTCTTATCTCCCTAAGCAACATCTGTAACACAATGATGATCATGTATCTGCAGGCCTAAACTGTAACATGATGATGATCATGTCTCCCCAGGCCTCATCTGTAACACAATGATGATCAAGTCTCCCCAGGCCTCATCTGTAACATAATGGTGATCATGTATACCCAAGCCTCCTCTGTAGCACAGAGATGATCAAATGTCTCCAAGCCTTACCTGTTACACAATAATGACCATGTATTCTCAGGCCTCAACTGTAACACAATCATGATCATGTCTTCTCGGGCCTCATCTGTAACACAAGGATGATCATGTCTCCCACATTCTTATTTGTAACACAATAATTACCATGTCTCGCTGGATATAATCTGTAACACAATGATATCATGTCTTCACAGTTCTCATTTGTAACTATGATCATGTCTCCTCAGGCCTCATCTGTAACACAATGATGACCATGGCTCCCAGGCTTCATCAGAAAGAAAATCATGATCAAGTAATCTCCTCAGGCCTCATCTGTAGCCCAATAATGATCATGTCTCCTGAGGCCTAATCTGTGATACAATGATGATCTTATCTCCCCAAGCCTTAGCTGTAGCACAGTGATGATCATGTCTCCCCAGATCTCATATGTAACACCATGATAATTGTATTCTCATGCCTATGTGCAGAACAATGATGATCAAATCTCCCTAGGTTTCATTTGTAACACAATCATGATCAAGTCATCCCCAGGCATCATCTTTAGCACAATGATCATCATGTCTCCTCAGGCCTCATCTGAAGTACACTAGTAAACATGTATCCCCAGGTTTCATCTGTAACACAGTGATAATAAATCTCCCCAAGCCTCATCTGTAACACAATGATGATCATGTCTCCCACAGTCTCATCTATAAATGATGATTTCTCCCCAGGTCAAATCTGTAACAAAATGATGATTAAGTCTTCCCAGGCATCATCTGTAACACAATGATAATCAAGTTTCCTCAGGCTTCATCTGTAACACAGTGATGATCATGTGTACTCAGGTGTGATCTGTAGCACAACAATGATCCTGTCTCCCGAGGACTCATCTGTAAGACATTGATGATTATGCTTCCCTAAACCTCATTTGGAATACAATAATGATTAAAGTCCTCTGTTGGGCTCTGCCCGGTGTGAAGCCGAGTGGTTAGCCCAGCCAATCTTGGCCTATTCCCGGTAAGGCCTAGTCGAGCCTGAGTACCTGCCCTTGACTCAGCACCTAAGCTGAAACTGCCTCCACCCAGCTGCTGTTGACGTGATGAAATACTGTTGGCCCTTATACCTTTCTCTCATCCCCTTTTCCCGCCCCCTTCCTCAAAGTATATTGGCCCTTATACCTTTCTCTCATCCCCTCTTCCCACCCCCTTCCTCAAAGTACATAAATATCTCCCCTGACAATAAACGAGGAGTTTCGCTTTAGACGTTTCTCCGCGACTCAATGTGGTTTTCTTTTCCCCGGTGATTTGGGGAGGTTTGAGTCGCCGACACCTGTCTTCTCGCTCAGCCTCAAGAGAGAAACGGCTGGCCCGGCTCTCTCTCTCTTTTGCTCTACCTGCCGGTGGTGAGGGAAAAAAGCCCCGGCATTTTGGCGCCCAGACGTGGGGCACAACAACCACTGCCCCATGTGAGGACGTGTGAGGATTCAAAACGGACTACGGACTGCTGACGTGACGAAGGAAAAATTCAACATTAAGCTGACGAGCTAATCGGACTGCTGACGGGTGTATCCTCATAAGTAATGAGGTAATCTTCATATTTAATATTCTAACCTTTACTTCTATAATCTGTGCTTACTTCAACTTCCTTTCTCTTTCCTTCCATTTCCGGTTTGCCGCCATTTCTAAACGGGTACGTTCATGGCGGACACACCACGTGGACAGACCTAGAGGAGACTTTAAATGTTTTGTCTCCTCATTTAAATAAAAACTCTGTCCCAAACTTCAACATCTCTTGTTCTTTTCTCTTTCCTCTCATTTTTGGGTTTCCGACAGACCGCTTCTGCGGTGCCGCCATTTTTGTCCTGCCCCCATGTGAATGGGGGCGCCATCTTAGAAACACCAGTTCATGGCGGACACACCACGTGGGCAGACCTAAAAACAAAACTCACCACGTGGATAGACCTAGAGGAAACTTTAAACGTTTTTGCCTCCTCATTTAAATAAAAACTCCATTCCAAAAGACAAAACAAACCTGATGGGGAGATCTGCTCCCAGCTACACTGTGTTTAATTTCATTGAGCCGTCCCATAAAGACACAGGCTCATTGGCCATCATAAATCTAAATCTAAACTCAATTCTACAACATGCTTAACTATTTTTTAAGACTTTGTGCTTATGTTGTACTCATATATATTACTATTGCCCTACTCCTCTTACAGTGTGGCTCTTGGGACAAAACTTTTGTTTCAGCCCCATGGATTAATTCAGTCCTCCTTGCCTTAATTGCCAACCTTAAAGGCTTTTCCAGGGAAAAATTCATTTTTGCCCTTAAAAACTGTAAAAAGGCTAAAACTAACTTTTAAAATCTCCTTTCTCCCAAGACCGCCACCCAAACCGCCACCGGGCAGCTATCTTTTCAGCTCTTTTCAGCCCCTATCTACTGCCTAAGGCAAATGTGCTCAAACCCCTGATGGAGAACAGCTCCGCCATGTAGCTTTCTGTAAATGTAAACTGTGATCAAATACAAACCGAGGTTAACTTTCCTCACGGGCGTGGAGCACAAGTCACTGGTCCGCCAGGCTCCACCGACATTCCTGCGGGGAGCGGGCCGAATGGGACAACTCCGGCCCGGGCCCGAGCACTGCCCCGAGCCTCACTGGCTGCGCCTCGCCCGCACCTCCAGGCGTCACTTTTGGTCACTTTTATCAAAAATAAATAAATAAAAGGCCAACCAAACAACAAGGAGGCAAATAGGCGGGCTCCTAACTTGCTTTAAAAATATCTTAGGAATGGGCGGGCAATCCGCCATGAGGCCATGAGACAAGCCGCTGCCGTCCCCGCCCCTTTTGCCTCTAGACGCTCCCTCTATGCTCTTAACTAAGTGTCCCACGGGGCCCAAAGTATTTACTTTTAAAAATAAAAATAAAAAAAAAACAGCTGAAGACATTCATATTGCCCTGCTAGAGGTAAAAAATCCTATTTTTCAAGTCTATATGGCTATATCCTACACACCATTGTCCCACCCTTCGCTGCCTTCCCATTAACATAAAGATAAAAAGATGGCTTAATTGTTAAACACTTGCCTGTAGAGCCTAAGGACCCTGATTCGAGGCTCAATTCTCCAGTACCCATGTAAACAGTGGCTGGAGGCCTGGCACGCCCATTCTCTCCCTACCTGCCTACCTCAATTCATACTAAGCCCAACTAACTCAATCGGTAATACAATGTTGGCCTAAAATTAAAGTTTTCTGTGGCAGCTCTGCCCAACTGGAGGGACAAAATTTAAAAAAAAAAAAAAAAAAAACCTAAAAACTGTCAATCTCTAGTTACTATAAAAGTTTAATGACGGCTAATGATGGTTAAATTTAAATTGTTTTCTCTCTCCTTACTATGCCTTATACCAAGTATTATTGTTACTGTTATTATAAATTTATTAAAAGCCAGGGACAAAATGTAATAATTTAAATATATGTCCCCCAATATATTCAGTATTTTATTAATTTATAGTTTACATCTACAATTGCCTTACTAAAGACAATGTCACTGGGGACCAATTTTAAGGTGTAATAATTGTTTAAGATTCCATTGTAAAGATATACAAAGTGTACCTAACAGGAGTTCCTAAAGCTTACTGTGGCTTAACTACAATAATTTTGCTATAGGTACTATGTAACTAATTAATTTCTTTTTCTCTCTTTCATGGCTCTACAAAGACAGGCCAACTTCTGCCAGTATAAAACTTGCCCTAGATATATAAGTTTCAACATCATAAAAAACTGCTAGCTGTCAGCCCTAGATTAACCCTAACAATACATGTCTCATATCTTTTCTTCCTTGATTAATCAGCCTAATGTTTTATTATTATTATTTTAGGTCATTCCAACCCATCTGATCTCTAAGACCTCACTGCTAAATGCCTTGCCATTACATGTCTCATATCTTTTCTTCCTTGATTAATCATCCTAATATTTTATTATTATTTTAGGTCATTCCAACCCATCTGATCTCCAAGACCTCACTGCTAAATGCGTTGCCATTTTACAGGTGTCTCCAAAAAAGATTCAAACTGCCCCTCCCTTCAAGATTTTGGGCTCCAGGTTATTCCTTGATACTGTTTCTCCTGTCAAACCCCAACTCCATATTCAAAAATTCTATACTTTGCCTCAACTCCAAAAAATGCTGGGGGAAATTAATTGGATGAGGCCCTAGATACCCATAACTACTGAGAAACTGTCCCCTCTTTTTGACCTCTTAAAGGGTCTTACTCTCTCCTCTCAGATAACCTTGCCCCCTCGTCATAAACAAATTCTACATAAGGTACAACGGGCCATTGATGCTGCTGTCCTAAAGAGGTTTGATCCTAACTTACCTATCTACCTCTGTATTTTCTCTGGGGAAACATTATACACTGCGCTGTTGGCCCAGGAAGGAGAACCCATCCAATGGATTCACCTCTCCCTTGGTGGAGTCCCCAGAGTTTACTCTATAACTAACCAGATTACAGACTACATTATAAAGGACAGGGACACCTCTGTCCGATTGTTTGGCATGGAGCCTCATGTCATTGTCACCCCCTTTAAGGTAACAGACTTCACTTGGCTTCAGAGAAATAACAACAGGGTTGCTATTGCCCTCGAGGGGTTTCTGGGTATAATTGATTGTCACTATGGTCCTTATAAATGGATGAGCTCCTTCTCTAGGTTGGAATGGAGACCCCCCAAACTTTTTTTATCTAAACCCAACCCTGATTTCCTTACCGTATTCACTGATGGGGGGCACTTGGGAGCTTCCCTAGTTGTTTACCCTCCCCTAAGGAGGGGAGAAAAGTCTATACCCATAAAGTCTATCTCCCATGAGGTCACAGGATCAGCACATGCTGGGAAAAAAAACTAAACATACTATTAGCCATATGCTTCAATGCTTTGCCACCCTTGGATTGCCAGATCAAATCAAAACCGATAATGGTCCCTGCTTCGTAAGCAAAACTTTTATAGATTTCCTCCAAACCTGGAAAATCTCACTTTCCACAGGCATCCCATATAACCCGCGGGGCCAAGCCATCGTGGAAAGATATCATCAAACTCTCAAATCTCAATTACAAAAACAAAAGGGGGAATCTCTACCCCCACATGACCAACTAAAAAAGGCATTATTAACCCTAAATATTTTAAATTTTTCTAAAGAAGATAGACACTTGTCCCCTTTTCAAAACAGCTCCATCTGGGTCAAATGGAGGGACCCATTAACTGGGGCATGGAGGGGACCAGACACTGATCATGTGTACTCAGGTGTGATCTGTAGCACAACAATGATCCTGTCTCCCGAGGACTCATCTGTAAGACATTGATGATTATGCTTCCCTAAGCCTCATTTGGAATACAATGATGATCAAGGCCCCAAAGTCCTCCTCTGTAACACAGTGATGATCATTTCTCACCAGGCCTCATCTGTAACACAGTGATGATCATGTCTCCCCAGGCCTCATCTGTAGCACAATGATGATCATGTATCCACAGGACAAATCTACAACATAATGGTGATCATGTCTACACAGGACTCATATGTAACACAATGATGATCATTCTACCCAGGCCTCATCTGCAACACAATAATGATCATGTCTGCCCAGGCCTCATCTGTAACACAATGCTGCTCATATCAATCCAGGCCTCATCTGTAGCACAACAATGGTCATGTCTCCCCAGGCCTCATCTGTAGCACAATGATGATCATGTCTCCCCAGGTCTCATCTGTAACAAAATGGTGACTGTGTCTCCACAGGCCTCATCTATAACACACTGATATTCATGTCTCAGGAGGCCTCATCTGCAGTGCAATAATGATCATGTCTCCCCAGGCGTCACCAGTAAAACAATGATGATCATGTGCACCCTTGCCCCATCTGTAACACATTGATAATAATGTCTCCACAGGTCTAATCTGTAGCACAATGATGATCATGTCTCCTTAGGCCTCATCTGCAGTACAATGATCATGTGTCCCCAAGCTACATCTTAATTCAATGATGAACATGTTCCCCAGGGATCTTCTAATACAATGATGATCATGCCTGCCCAAGCCTCGTCTATAACACAATGATGATCATGAATATCCAGGCCTAATCAGTAACATATTGATGATTATGTCTCCCCAGGCCTCACTTGTAAAACAATGATGATCATTCTTCCAAAGGCCTCATCTGCAAAAGAAGGATGATTAATTTCCCAGGCCTCATCTGTAACACATTGCTGATTATGTCTCACCAGGCCTCACCTGTAAAACAATGATTGCCATGTCTCCAAAGGCCTTATCTGTAAAACAACTATGATCATGTCTCTACATGCTCCATCTGTAACATATTGATCATCATGTCTCCCCAGGCTTCATCTGTAACACTATGATGATTGTGTCTCCCCAGGCCTCACCTATAACAAAATTAAAATCATGACTACAAAGGCCTCATCTGTAACACAATGATGATCATGTCAAACCAGGTTTCATCTGTAACACAACAATTATCATGCCTCCCCAGGCCTCATCTGAAGCACAATGATTATCATGTATCCTCAGGTCTCTTCTGTAACAAAATGATGATCCTGTCTCCTCAGGCCTCATATAAAACACATCAATGCTCACACCTCATGAGGCCTCATCTATAACAATGATATCATGTCTCTCCAGGGCTTATCTGTAAAACAAGGATGTCCATGTCTCCCCAGGCCTCACTATAACACATTGTTGATCACATCTCCCCAGGCCTCACCTATAAAACAATTAAGTTGAAGTCTCCCCAGGCCCCATCTGTAACACATTGTTGGTTATGTCTCCCCAGGCTTCATCTGTAAAACAATGATGTCCAAGTCTCCCCAGGCCTATCTGTAACACTATGATGATCATTTCTCCACAAGCCTCATTGGTAACACAATGATAATCATGTCTCTCCAGGTCTCATCTGGGACACAATGATAATTATGTCTCCAAATGCCTCATCTGTGATACAATGATGATCATCTCTCACAAGCCCTCATCTGCAACAATGATGATCATGTCTCCCCAGTCACATCTGCAGCAAAATGATGATCATGTCTCCCCAGGCCTCATTTGTACCACAATGTTGATTGTGTTTCCACAGGCCTCATGTGTGTCCCACAATGATAATGGTGTCTCCCCAGGTCTCATCTGTAACACAATGATGATCATGTCTCCACAGGCCTCTTCTGTGTCACATTGAGGTCATCTCTCACCAGGCCTCATCTGCAACAATGATCATGTCTCACAAAGCCTTATTTGTACCACAATGCTGATTGTGTCTCCACAGGCCTCATCTGTATACCACAATGATAATGGTGTCTCCCCAGGTCTCATCTGTAACACAAGGATGATCATGTCTCCACAGGCTCTCACAATGATGACATGTCTCCAAGTCCCCATATGTAACTCTTCTGTATCATATTGATGGTCATCTCTCACCAGGCTTCATCTGCAACAATGATGATCATGTTTCCACAGGCCCAAACTTCAACACAATGATGATCGTGTCTACCAATGATTCATAGACAACACAATGATGTTCATGTTTCCCCAGGTCACATCTTCAGTACAATAATGATAATGTCTCCCCAGGCATACTTTGTAACACAATGATGATCATGTCACCTGAGACATCATCTATAACACAATGATGATCATGTCAATCCAGGCCTCATTTGTAGCAAAACAATGATCATGTCTCTACAGATCTCATCTGTAACAAAGTGAATATTATGCCTCCAAAGGAATCCTCTATAACACATTGATTTTCACTCTAATGGGGTCCAGTGTCACACAAGTAAGACCACTGACTCACAAAGTGCTGGGTGTGAACTGATGCATACTTGGACTGCACATTAGAGGGTGAGTTCTCTGAGAGCAGCCTCATACTGCTCAGAGTGTCAGCTTTTATTGGAAACAACTACAAAATGTTTATTGCAAAAACAGGATGGGAGCTAAACCATAAATCACAACTCACATGCTACAGTTAGAGCCATAAAAGTAATTTTAAACATAAAGTGGAATTTGGTGCATTTCAGCAGGGACATTCCATTCTTAGAAGATTATAGGGAAGGAAAAAAAAACTAAATGAACTTGTGAACAGATCTGTTGGTCAGATACAGGAAGCACCTGGGGATTTGTGAGGTAGGCCTGTGACCAAGAGTCTCCAAATGTCCCACTTATCTGCCCTTGAGGATTTTGCTCAACAGTGCAGGCCTGGTGTAATGCTATTCAGACCAGCAGAACATCTTGTTTATCTAGAATCCCCATCTGCTTAAGCAAGTGTTTCATTCCATTCTTCTATGACTTCCTACAAGGAAGTGACTTCTATTTTTCTCTAAGCTTGATATAAAGAAATGAAGAGAAATATAACATTTTGCTGTCTTTACATTCATGTCTCATTAGCCCTTCTCTATAACAGTGATAATTATGTCTCCCCAGACCTCACCTGTAAAACAAAGATGATCATATCTCCCCTTGCTCCATCATTAACACATTAATGATCATATGTAGCCAAGCCTCATCTTTGACACTGTGGTGATAATGTTTCCCCAGTCCTCACCTGTAACACAATGATAATCATGACTTCCCAGGTCTCATCTGAAACACCATGATGATCATGTCCCCCAAAGCCCCATCTGTAACACAATGATGATTATGTCTCCCAAGGATTCATCTTTAACACAATGATGATGTATATCTAGGCTGCATCAGCAGCACAATGATGATAATGTCTCCTCCCCAGACATAATCAGTAACACAATGATGATTTTTGTCTCCCCAGGTCTCCTCTGTGACACAATGATAATCATGTCTCACAGGCCTCATCTTAACACATTATCATGTCTCATCAGGACTCATTTGTCACAGTGGTGATTATATCTTCTCAGCCCTCATCTGCAACATATTGTTGATTATGTCTCCAGAGGCCTCACCTGTAAAACAATGATCATCATGTCTCCAAAGGCCTCATCTGTAACATATGGATGATCATGTCTCTCCAGGATTCATCTGCAACACTATGGTGATTATGTCTTCCCAGGCCTCACATATAACACGATGATGATCATGACTGCTGTAATACACTGTCTCATCTGTAATCATCACTGATGATTATGTCTCCCCAGGCCTCATCACTAACACAATGATGATCATGACTGCCAAGGTCTCATCTGGAAGACACTGATGTTTATCTCTCCCCAGGCCTCATCTGTGACACTATGATGACCTTGTCTCCCCAGGCCTCATCAATGACACAATGATGATCATGTCTCCTTAGGCACATATGAAGCACAATGATAATTATGTCTCCACAGGCCTCATCTGTAACACATTGATGATCATGTCTCACCTGTCCCCATATGTAACAATGATGATCATGTCTGTCCAGGAATCATATGTAGCACAATGATAATCATGTCTTCCCAGGCCTCACCTGTAAAACATCTGTACCACAGTGATGGTCGTGTAACCCCAGGTCTCATCTGTAACAAAATCATGATCAGGTCTCCAAAGGCCTCATCTGTGACACAATCATGATCATGTCTCCACAGGCTAAAATATCAACACAATGATGAGCATGTCTACCAATGACTCATAGGCAACACAATGATGATCATGTCTCCCCAGGTCTCATCTTCAATACAATAATGGTCATGTCTCCCCAGGCCTCCTGAGGCCTCATCTATAACATAACCTCTATCACCATTACTATCATCACCAACACCACCTCACATGTAACACAATGATGTCTCCCCAACCTCATATGTAACAGAGTGATGAACATGTCATGAAGGCCTCATCTGTAACACATTGATGATCAGGTATCCCCAAGCCTCATCTGTAACATAAAAATGATCATGCCTCTCCAGGCCTCACTCTAGCACAATGATGATCTTGTCTCCCCTGGTCTCATCTGTAACACAATGATGATTATGTGTCCACAGTCCTCATCTGTAACATGTGTATGGTCATGTCTCATCAGGCCTCATCTTCAACAGTGTTGATCATGTCTCTCCAGGCCTCACATGTAACACATGATGATCATGTTTTCCCAGGCCTCATCAGAAGCATAATATTCAACTCTCCTGAGGGCTCATCCATAACACAGTCATGATAATTTCTCCCCAGGCCTCATCTATAACACAGTTACAATCATATCTAGCCAGTCCTCATATATAACACAAGAATGATCAAGTACCCCAGGCCTCATCTGTAACACATTGATGATTATGTCTCCCAAGATATCATCTATAGCACAATGATTATCATTTCTCCCAAGAACCATCTGTAACACAATGATGATCAAGTTGCTCCAGGCCTCATCTGTAGCACAATGAAGATCATGTCTTGCCAGGTCTCATCTGTAACACAATGATGATCATGACTTCCCAGGTCTGATCTTTAATACAATAATGATCATGTCTCCACTGTCCACATCTGCAATGACAACCATGTCTTCCCAGGCCTCGTTGTAATACACTGATGACTATATTCCCCAGATCTTATCTGTAACACAGTGATGATCATGTCTTGCCAGGCCTCATCAGAATCACAATGATGATCATGTCTCCCCATGCCTAATCTGTAATACAGTGATGATCATGTTCCCAAGGCCTCAACTGCAAAACAATGAAGATCATATCTTCTCATGCCTCATCTGTAACACATTAATGATTATGTCTCCCCCCAGCCTCAATTGTACAACAATTATGATCATTTCCCCAAAGGACTCATCTGTACCACAATGATGATCATGTCTCCTGAGGTCTCATCTATAACACTATAATGATTATGTATTCCCAGGCCTCACGTGTAACACAAGGATGATCCTGACTAGCAAGGCCTCATCTGTACCACAATGATGATCATGTCTCCCCGGGCCTCATTTATAACTCAATGATGATTGTGTCTCCCAAAGCCCCATCTGTAACACAATGATGATCATGTTTCCCGAGGTCTCATCTTTAGCACAATGATAATCCTGTCTCCCCAGGCCTCATCAATAACACAATGATGATAATGTCCCACCAGGCATCAACTGTAAAACATTGACAATCATGTCTACCAAGGCCACATCTGTAAAACAAGGATGATTATATCTCCCCAGGCCTCACCTGTAACACATTGATGACTATGTCACCCCAGGCCTCACCTGTAAAACAATGATGATCATGTCTCACCAGGCCTAATCTATAACACTATGATGATTATGTCTACCCAAACCTTGCCTGTATCACAAGGATAATCACGACTGGCAAGGCCTCATATGTACAAAAATGATGATCATATCTCCCCATGTCTCATCGACAAGACAGTGCTGATCATGATTCCCCAAGCTCCATCTGTAACACCATGATGATCATATCTACCCAGGCATTATCTCTAACATAATGTTGATGATATGTCCCAGACCTCATATGTAACACAACAATGATCATGTCTCCTGAGGCCTCATCCATAACACAATGGTGATAATATCTCCTCAGGCCTCATCTATAACACATTGATAATCATGTCTAGCCAGGCCTCATGTTTAACACAAGAATCATCAAGTTTTGCCAGGCCTCATCTGCAACACATTGATGATTGTTTTACAAGGTCTCAATTGTAAAACACATATGATCATGACTGCCCAGGCCACATCTACAACACAATGATGATAATGTCAACCCAGGTATCATCTGTAGCACAATGATGATCATGTCTCCAATAGCCTCATACGTAACACAGTGATGATCATGTCTCCCTAGGCCTCATGTGCAGGACAGTGATGATCATGTCTCCCCAAGCCCCATCTGTAGCACAGTGATGGTCATGTCTCCCCATGGATTCTCTGTAACACAATGGTGATCATGTGTCCCAAGACCTCACTGGTAATACAATGATGGTCATGTCTCCCCAGGATCCTCTGCATCACAATGAGGATCATATCTACCCAGGACTCATCTATAATACATTGATTATCATGTCTCACAAGGGCTCATCTGTAATACAATACTGATCAGGTCCTCCTAGGCCTCATCCACACCAAATGATGATCATGTCTCCCCAGGCCTCATTGGTACCACAATGATAATCATGTCTACTCAGGTCTCATCTGTAAAACTTTGATGACAGGCTTCATGTGAAACAATGATGATCATGTCTTCCCAGGCCTCATCAGAAGCACAGTGATGATCAAGTCTGCAAAGGCCTCATCTGTAATACAATGATGATCATGTCTGCAAAGTTCTCATCTGAAAAACAAGGATGATCACATCTCCCCAGGCCTGATGTGTAACACTGCCATGATTATGTAACCCCAGGCCTCACCTATAACACAGTGATTATCTTGAATGCCAAGGCCTCATCTGTAACACAGTTATGATCATGTCTCCTTACGCTCATCTGCAGCACAATGATAACTATGTCTTTAAAGACCTCATCAGTTACAATTTAATGATCATATCTCACTAGGCCTCATCTTTAAAAATGATCATGTCTCTCCAGCCTCATCTGTAAAACAATGATAATCATGTCTCCCAAGCCTTCACTTGTAATGCAATGATGATTATGTCTCCCCATGCCTAATTTGTAATACAGTGATGATCATGTTCCTAATGCTTCAACTGTAACACAATGAAGATCATGTTTCCCCAAGCCTCACTTGTAACACCTCAATCATTATGTCTCCCATAGAATCACCTGTAAAACAATGATGATCATTGTAAATAAAGTGGAAAAGGGCCTGGAGAGATGGCATAGCACGTAAGATGCCCACCTGTGAAGCCTAAGAATGCCCATTTGATTCTCCAGGTCATACATTTAGCAAGACATGAAAAGTGATGCAAGGGCGCAATGCCACATTGCCCACAAGGTGGGGCATGTGTCTGGAGTTCATTCACAATGGCTGAGACTGCTGGCATGCCCATTCTCTCTCAAATTAAAAAAAAGTGTAAAAGAAAAACAAAAGAGAACACTGGACTTGATCTCTACAGATAGTCTGTTTATTGAGAGAAACAGCCAGGTCAGGGACAGCAGCCTGAAAAGAAAATCAAAACATGACCATCACTTGTCTCTACCAGATAGACTCCTGTGGGATAAAGGCTGAAGCACTGGGCCAGGATGGGGTGCAAGCTTAGAAGGAGAATCCTAAGAAAAACAGACTGTATAAACTTCAAGTCCAAGGGCAGTAGATAAGGAACTGTAGTTATTTGTGTCCTTGCTCAGAATAAGCTTTTAAAGCCAAATTGTCTTGGGAGGATATCCCAACAGATGCTTTCTGTTCCCTCAAGGTTTTCTGAGCTAAGAGATGTTTATCAATCCAGGGTAGCCTGTGGAGACTGCATGTCTCTGTGACTTCTTTATTGCCTGCTAGTTGTAGGGAGAGTTATTAACTCTTTAGTTCACTCTATTTTTCTGGGAAGTCTATTAACCCTTTAATATGGACTCTGGAAACATGAAAAAAAAAAAGATTGAGGATGTGTGGGGAATCTAGGGGAGGACTGTGTGGGCCAGAATGGGAAAGCAACAACTCATTTCCAATTACTTCAAGCAGAGTGGGGCAATAGATTTCTCAAGGTGTCCCATGCAGTCCTGTGGAAGTTGGATGTTTAGGGGCTGATATTCAGTGGTCATGAAGAATTCAGTGACTGGCTGTGACATGAAGGCAAAGTTTCTTACTTGGAGCAATTTAGTGAGGAATCTGACTATGCAAGGACCAAAATAGAGGGTGAACATTATAATAAGTGGAATAAAGTACATATAAGATAGGATAGGTTTAATTTGAACAGTGTAGAGCTATGACATTTCTTAACTTATAGCAATATCTTGGTTGGTCACAGAGAGATGTCAGGTCACCTGTACAGAAATAATATTATTGGCCATGAAAAAGGCTAATAAAGACCAAAATATTATTGGCTCTGGATTGGTAACATTTACCTCTCCACAATCATCGTAGTCCATCATTGCAGTCTTAGTCACACAGGTGTGGCTTTGTGGAGTTTTAGATCTTAGTTTCTCATTTGCCAAACTTCATTTTGTAGTTTGTGTACATACCACATCAATCTTATGAACATGAAAGGAGGCAGCTCTTCAGGAGAGTGATAGTTATCCGAGCCATTAGGAAAGAAACACGTAGATCAAGTCAAATCTATTAGCCATCGTTATCTGGTTATTATCCATGTATGAGTTTTCTTACATGTGACATGACATTTATAGATGACATGAACATTATATTTAGGGTTGAAAAATAATGATAATATACATGATAAGTAAGGAAGGAATTGTTAACTAGGATGGGAAATTAATTGGAATTTGTGGAAATATAAAGATTTGGTTTAGGTATGGTAGGAAATATAAGAGATTAGTATTGACATAATATTTTAAATATCATACATTATTTTAATATTTTGGAGAGAGACACACAGAGAGGGAGAGAGAGACGGAGAGGAACACAGAGATGGGCACGCCAGCAACCTCTCACCTGCTGCAAATGAAATTGAGATGCGTGCGATCCCTTGTGGTCATGTGTGGCATTGTATCCTTGCATCACTTTGCATCTGGCTAAACGTGGGACCTGGAGATTGGAACTGCTGGAGATTGGAACCAGTGTTCTTAGGCATAGGAGACAGGAACCTTAACCACTAAGCCATCACTCCAGCCCAAATATAAATTATTTTAAATTTATATATGATAGAGATTAAGAAGTTAACTAATTATGAAGCTGAATTTTGCAAGTTTCTTTTTGTGTAAGTCTTTAATACAGAAGGTTTATGGTCTTTACTTACTTGGTCCATAGATCAAAAACTCTTATCTTTAGGAGAACTAATGAAAGTATGCTAGGCTGAAAGGCTAAAACTATGATTAGTCTTGATAATTTGTTATTATCAGTTGGTTATCTTATAAAAATAATGAAATTACACTTTATATAATTACATGGGTTATAAAATACAATGAAATGAAATATATTTTATATAATTAGGCCCAGGTTTATTTATTAGAATAAGTTCAAAGCAAATAAAAAAATTCTTACCCAATAAGAACACTTAAGAAACCTATACTCATAAACAGGTGTCCTACATAACAAAATAAAGGCTTAGATTTGATTTTTATGTGACATTCAGATAGAGTTTAAATAAAAAGATAAAATTCATTAAAATATCTTGATCTTGTTAACCTTGAATTTAGTATGGGAAACTAAGGCTTACAGAACTGGCAGCATAGACAAAGTGGACAATCAGTGTATTTTTACATCACTGTCAGTCCAGGAAAAATCTCTTCCAATGCCTGAAAAAGTGATTAATTAGTAGAGAGATATCTGTATCTGTGTTATGGAGTCAAGAAGAAAGACAAGATAATTTTACTACTGGACAGAAGCTGTAATATATACTATGGCCTTGAAGCAGTACAAAAATTACAGTGTCAGTACCAAAGTCTATGTAGTATGGGACATAATTAGCATGAAATTTTATTATACTTGCAAGACATAACTTTGTGCCAAAAACCTTTATTTTTTCTTTATTGTAATATGACATATGACATTATAAATGAAGTAATCTCCTTATTATAGAGAATTGTTTGAACTATGTAAAGAAATAAGACAAGAGAAATACAGAGAAACAGTTTTTAGAAGGTAGATACATTTTATTCTTTAAATATCTAATAGTTATAAGTATAGGCAGAACATGTCAAGTAAGACATCAAGTTTTGGCATTTGTATTTGGTAACATCATTCTTCAGCTTAAATACATAAACTGGAAGTCAAACCGAGTGTTTAAGATCATTTTCTTAGAGCAGGGAACATGTCTTAAGTATCAATATTTATATTCGTATGGTTTCTGATTTCTCTTCTATATGAATTCTCTAGTGAAAAATTTGTGTTGACTTCCATAAGAAACATTTTTCAAATTTATTATATTCAACTGGCTTCTCACCTGTGTGTTCTCTTATAATCCATGACTTATGATTTCAGTAAAAAGACTTTCTCACTTTTAGTACATTCATAGGGCTTTTCACCTATCTAAGATGCACACTGAATTGTGACACCTGGAAAAAGCTTTCTCACATTCATTACTTTAATCATCACTGAAATATGAATGTGTTATCACATTCATTATATTCACAAATTTTCTTTCTTTTTTGTATTTTTAGAGAGACACAGAAAGATAGAGAGAGAGAGAAAGGGAGACAGATAGTGATTGGTGTGCCAGCAGCCTCTCAGCTGTTGTGAACAAAATCCAGATGTGTGCACCTCCTTCTGATCAAGTGCAGCATTGCACCCTTGCATCACTTTGCATCTGGCTGAACGTGGGACCTGGAGGTTGGAACAGGCATTCTTTGGCTTAGGAGGCATGTGCCTCAGCCACTAAGCCATCTCTCCAGCCCCACAAATTTTCTTTCTTATGTGAGTTCTATGATGCATAGTGGGCTGTGATTTGAAGATGAAAGCTTTCCTGCACTCAATATGTTCACATGGAATCTCACCTGCATGTTTTGTAATGTTTAACAACATCTGACTTATATGTTTTCCCATATTTTCTGATGATTATAAAGATCTGACGTGGCAATAAAAGCTCTCCCACATTCAGTATATTCTTATAGCTTTTCACCTGTGTGAGTTTTTTAATGTAGAATGAGATATATCTTGGACATAAAGCTTTTATCACATTTAGCCCATTCATATGGCTTCTCACCTGTGAGTTCTTTAATGCTTATTAAGAACTGACTTGGAGATTAAGGCTTTCCCACATTCAGTACACTCATATGGCTTCTCACCTGTATGAATTCTCTGATGAATCTTTAGCTGTGACTTGGTGATGAAGGCTTTCCCAAATTGGGTACATTCATAAGAATTCTCACATGTGTGAACTCTGATGAATTGTCAGCCATGTCTTCGTGATGAAAGATTTTTCACACTGAATACATTCATATTGCTTCTTACCTGTATGAATTCTCTGATGAATTATGAGACATGACTTGGTGCTGAAAGATTTTTCACATTCAGTGCATTCATAGGGCTTCTCACCTGTGTGAATTTTCTGATGCCTTCTAAGATGTGACTTGGAGATGAAGGCTTTGCCACACTCAGTACATTCATATGGCTTCTCACCGTGTGAATTTTCTGATGCCTTTTAAGATGTGACTTGGAGATGAAGGCTTTCCCACAATCAGCACATTCATATGGCTTGTCACCTGTGTGAGTTTTCGGATGCTTAATAAGATCTGACTTGGTGATGAAGGCTTTCCCACATTCACTACATTCATATGGCTTTTAACCTGTGTGAGTTTTCTTGTGTATAGTGAGCTTTGATTTCCAGTGGAAGGCTTTACCACATACAGTACATTCATTCATGGCTTCTGTATGAATTTTCTGATGCTTTCTTGTGAATTACATTGATTTCATTACAATGTGACTTGGAGATGAAGGCTTTCCCACATTCACTACATTCATATGGCTTCTCACCTGTGTGAGTTCTATGATGATTATTAAGTTCTGACTTGGTGATGAAGGCTTTCCCACATTGAATACATCCATATGGCTTTTCACCTGTGTGAATTCTCTGATGAATTATGAGCCATGACGTGGTGCTGAAAGATTTTTCACATTGAATACATTCATATGGCTTCTCACCTGTATGAAATCTCTGATGATGATTTGAGAGATGACTTGGTGCTGAAAGATTTTTCACATTCAGTACATTCATATGGCTTCTCACCTGTTTGAATTCTCTGATGAATAGTGAGCCATGACTTGGTGCTGAAAGATTTTTCACATTGAGTACATTTTATGGCTTCTCACCTGTATGAGTTTTCTGATGCATAGTTAAGACCTGACTTGGAGATGAAGGCTTTCCCACATTGAGTACATTCATATGGCTTTTCTCCCTGTGTGAGTTTTCTGATGATTTTTTAGACCTGACTTGGAGATGAAGGCTTTCCCACATTCAGTACATTCATATGGCTTGTCACCTGTATGAATTTTCTGATGGCTATTACAACTGGACTTGGACATGAAGGCTTTCCCACATTCACTACATTCATATGGCTTGTCACGTGTATGAATTTTCTGATGGTTATTACAACTGGACTTGGAGATGAAGGCTTTCCCACATTCACTACATTCATATGGCTTCTCACCTGTGTGAGTTCTATGATGATTATTAAGATCTGACTTGGTGATGAAGGATTTCCCACATTGGGTACATTCATATGGCCTTTCACCTGTGTGAATTCTCTGATGAATTGTGAGCCATGACTTAGTGCGGAAAGATTTTCCACATTTAATACATTCATATGGCTTCTCACCTGTATGAATTATCTGATGAATTATGAGACATGACTTGGTTCTGAAAGATTTTTCACATTCAGTACATTCATATGGCTTCTCACCTGTATGAGTTTTTTGTGTATAGTGAGCCTTGATTTCCAGTGGAAGGCTTTCCCACATTGAGTACATTTGTATGGCTTTTCACCCGTGTGAGTTTTCTGATGCATATTAAGACCTGACTTGGAGATGAAGGCTTTCCCACATTCAGTACATTCATATGGCTTCTCACCTATATGAATTTTCTGATGATTATTACGATTGGACTTGTAGATGAAGGTTTTCCCACATTCAAAACATTCATATGGCTTCTCACCTGTATGAATTTTCTGATGCTTATTACGATTGGACTTGGAGATGAAGGCTTTCCCACATTCACTACATTCATATGGCTTCTCACCTGTGTGAGTTCTATGATGATTATTAAGTTCTGACTTGTTGATGAAGGCTTTCCCACATTGAGTACATTCATATGGCTTTTCACCTGTGTGAATTCTCTGATGAATTTGGAGCCATGACTTAGTACTGAAAGATTTTCCACATTGAATACATTCATATGGCTTCTCACCTGTATGAATTCTCTGATGAATTATGAGACATGACTTGGTGCTGAAAGATTTTTCACATTCAGTACATTCATATGGCTTCTCACCTGTATGAGTTTTCTTGTGTCTAGTGAGCATTGATTTCCAGTGAAAGGCTTTCCCACATCGAGTACATTCATATGGCTTTTTACCCATGTGAGTTTTCTGATGCATATTAAGACCTGACTTGGAGATGAAGGCTTTCCCACATTTAGTACATTCATATGGCTTCTCACCTGTATGAATTCTCTGATGAATCTTTAGCTGTGGCTTGAAGATGAAAGCTTTCCCACATTCAGTACATTCATATGGCTTCTCACCTGTATGAATTTTCTGATGCTTCTTATGGTGTGACTTGGAGATGAAGGCTTTCCCACATTCACTACATTCATGTGGCTTCTCACCTGTATGAATTCTCTGATGAATCTTTAGCTGTGACTTGAAGATGAAAGCTTTCCCACACTCAGTACATTCATATGGCTTTTCACCTGTGTGAGTTCTCTGATGATTAGTGAGTGATGACTTGAAGATGAAAACTTTCCCACATTCAGTACATTCATATGGTTTCTCACCTGTGTGAGTTCTCTGATGCACAGTGAGATGTGACTGGAAGATGAAAACTTTCCCACATTCAGTACATTCATATAGCTTATTATGTGTGTGAGTTCCCTGATGCATAGTGAGGTGTGACTTGGAGATCAATGTTGTCCCACATTCATACAGCTCCTCACATGTGTTTGTTCCTTGATGACAAGTGTGATGTAACTTCTGGTAAACAGCATTCTGGCATTGTTTGAAATCCTCAGTCTTTGTCCAGTGCATTTGCTGTTGAATTTTTAATACTGAGAAATACAAAGAAAATTATTACATTCCACATACTAAACAAAACTTAGGGTATTATGAAAAAATAACCAAAATAATTATTTTAATACTGCTTTTCAATTGACTTCTTTACTATTCTCTATGGTAAGGTTCTTGACTTCAGGTATGTCTTACACAACAAATTGAAAACTCAGCAAATGCTTGCCAATTTAGCAGATTTTATTTGAGACATCTACATGAGTACTTTATTGTCATTTGTTTGTTTGTTTGTTTTTTTGCCTCTTCAATAAGTTCTCATCTAATGTCTTTTGAAAACAGAAATTCTTTCTTGCATTAGGTTTATTCAACAATTTCATTTTCAGTGAAATAACCTATTGGGTAGGAAGAAGAGTTTTTCTTTATTTTCCACTTATCATTACTTGCCTAAGTGTCAACACAACATTTTAGCACATTTTGACTGGATGTTTTTCTCTACAGATGTTTGGTATATTTATAATGAGTAGTGCAGATTTCTGCTACAATAACATAGGACGTGTATTTGTTTGGTTTCTAGTATCTCCATTACCACCTTTCTCCATGGAACATATTTTTGATAGGTTTATTTCTTATATGTTTATATGTGGAAGTGTGTTTGACAGCTTGGAAATATGGGTTTCCAAATGCATACTTGATAATAATAGTGCAAGTTCGGGTGTCAGTCATTGCCTTTAACCTTGTTTCACAGTGCCTCCTGTTGTAAACTGCTGTGTATGCAATGATTATGACCTGTGAGATTTGAGGGATTCTCAGTGTTCAGGTTGACTCTGTGGATCTGAAGTCACGATTATGCAAAAAGCATATTAACACACTGAGTGGTCTCCCCAGTCAATGCTGGGTTTCATGACTTTGGATAGGATTATTTTATATTTTTACATAATGGTGGTGTATATGCATTGATAGATGGACCCATAAGCAAGGTCAATGGTAGGTTTGCAGGCAAATAAAATTGTACTTTCATATAAAAAAGCCACTAGAAACCCTTGAGATAGATATGACAGGCAAAGTCCTACATTTATTCCACATACAGGCAAAAATACACTGCCTCTCCATTGTGTATCAGACAGCGAATAACCAGAAACAAGGATACTTAGCTCAATTCAGGGATTTAATTACCCAAACAACAATCAACTACATGTGGTAAGGGGAATAATCCACCCATAAAACGGACCTATGCTCTTAATTTTCAGTCATGTTACAACTAAACATGTGATGTTATAATGAATGTCTAACAGTCAAACAAAATGATCAATATAGGCTTAACATTCCATATACTTTGAACATCACTAAGCAATTTGATTAACTCTTCACCATGAAGAGTGAGACCACCAAAACCTCCCCCCTGGCACTCTCTAATGCAAATCTTGATGAGCAATTCTCCATTCCTATATAGATTCAATATTTCTTTTTGTGTCCATCTCTCACACATAAATATTTAATGGGTCCAGGCTCCCTGGATTACCCATGTTTTCAGGTATCAAAAATTTTTAATGGTTAACTCTAGTATTTCTCCAATGTGTGTCTCTTGTTACAGATTGAGTGACAGCCATACTGATCTGAGTCTCTAGAATTAACACCTGCAAGAGACACATATTTCTAAAAACACTACAGATACCCCTCCTTTGGCACAAGAGCTCTTTGTACTGTCTGGTCTTATGTTGCACTTTGGGCTTTACATTTTATTTTCATCTAGAACATGACACTGGACTATTACTATTTCTTACATTTCTTTGCACTGTCATCCAGATTTTCTTTCTCCAAAGTCCCAAATGGTCTTTTTTAAATCCCTGACATACTTCCTACATTTCAAAAATATAATATACTTTTGTCTCTTAAATTCTTCTCATGCACATTTCACGGAAGTGTTGTAGTCCCTTATTATGGAATCTCATGCTCTCTTTTCTCAGTTATTTCTAACTTTCATAGGTACTTGTAAATATAATTGTGTTAAATACTTTATTATGTCAACATTTTAAGCAAAACCTCCATTATACAATTGTATACTTGAATAAATATTTTTCTTCCTTACGAACTTTCTTCTAGCCATCATGGTGGCACACACCTTTAATCCCAGCACTCAGGAGGCAGAGGTAGGAGGATTGCCATGAGTTCAAAGCCACCCTGAGACTACATAATGAATACCAGGTCAGCCTGAGCTAGAGTGAGACCCGACCTCAAAAAACAAAAACAAAAAAAAAGAAGTTTCTTCTAAGGATTTTGTCACAAAAGTAAAAGTGACTAATGACACTCATACTAAAAGATGCAGAAAGTAGTCAAGTGAGAATTTGGTATAATATCTAATACATAATATTTTCCCAAGACCACCTATATAGGGAATTGAATTTGGGAACACATGAGAAAACATTTTTCAATATCAGAAACACAGCCTTCTTCATGCCACAAAAATGTCTGATTCACAGTAATACCATTTATCATGACAATTCCTGATGACTTCTCATCTCATTGACCTATGTTACACATTATGCATTACTTGCCTGGAAGCCCCTGAGTTGAGCTTTCTACTACACTCCATGGTGCAAATCCATGCTCTAACTTGAAGATCAAATGTGGTTTGGTCATACAGTTCCCTGTAATTAGGAAATAATGTACAAATTGTGTTAGTATGTTATATTAGGTGGACTCCTGTAAGATAATAGCTGCCTTTCTACAACTGATCTCTACTAGGTGAACTACAAAGGGCAGCTTTGATAAAATTTATATTTCTGGTGTTCATTAACTGGAATATTTCCCTGAAGTAACATTGAAAATATTTCACTCAAGTGACATTGAACAGCATGACACAATACAACAATGTTTTCGTATTTTTGTTTTTCTTTTCTTTTGTTTGGTTTTTACAAGATATGGACTCATTCCAGCCTAGGTTGACCAAGAACAGATACTGGAACCCCAGGATGTCCTCATTTTCATGGAGGTCCTTCTACCTCAGCCTCACATATTTTGGGACAAAAATATTAAACAATGGTTTTAAAAGAACATTAAATGAATAGAGCATCATGGAAGGGGATTACAATTAAACTAGAAAGACAACAAATGACATTAATGGTAAAAGGAACAAAGAGAGAGTGGTCATAAAACTAACAAGGGAGAAATGTGGGAAAAGAGTTCAACTAAAGAAATGAATTTTTTTAAAAAAGTAAAACAGGGGTTGTAGGGATGCCTTACCAGTTAAGGCACTTCCCTGCAAAGCCAAAAGAACTAGATCAAATTCCCCAGTATCCACATAAGCCAGATGCCCAAGGTACTGTATACATCTGGAGTTTGTTTGCAGTGGCTGATGGCCCTAGCACACTCATTTTCTCTATATGCCTCTTCTTTTCTCTCTTACATTCAAATAAATAAATAAAAATTTTGAAAAAGTAAAACAGAAAAGAGATTTACAACTAAATTAGTAAATCAGAGCCAAAAATTGCATTTAAAAATACCTCAAGCACATTAAGAAATCACAAGGAATATAAGAAAGGAATGGCCTCTGGATGTATAAGAATTCCAGAGTAAAACAAATGTATATAATAATCTGAAGACCCAGAGTAAAACAAATAAAATACAAATAATCTGAAGAGGGCACACTGACACACACACACACACACACACAAACAAACACACACACACAAATAAATTCAAAGAAAAATAAAAATTTTGCATAAATCAACAAATGACTATAATGTAACAAGTAATATTATATATAACAGAGGGCTTCAATATTAATGACTGGGCAACAATGAAATTACTTTCTCTAAAAATCAGTGATGTACTTATCCAACACTTATTGATAATACACTATTGAAGTATTAGTGGTGAAAAATAGCTTAGCTATAGAGCACTTTTCTAGGATGTATGAATCCCTTAAGTTCAATTCAAAGCATAAAAAAAATAAAGTCTTAGCTGAAATAAATGGTAAGTGCAATAAAAAAAGCCATGCAAATCACAATGGAGACTACAAAAATGTCCTTATCGGTAAGTCAAATGGATATATAGAGGAAAAAAGACTCTAAGGAGAAATGGAGGCAGGTATGGTGCCATACTACTTTAATTCCAACAATTGGGTACCTGAGGCAGGAGAATCACTAAGATTTTGATGACAATCTTGTAAACAGAGTGCACTCCAGGATAACCCAGGGTAGGGTGAAATCCAGTCTCCAAATAAAAACATTAAAAATGGTGGTATGAACATAACTGTAGACATTATGTGAAGTAATATAGCTATTGCCTCTGGTTTTGAAATGACAGACATTATCTTAATCAAAGCAGTTCTACTGACTTCCAAGAGATTTTCAACACAATTGTATCAAAGAAATCAAGAAAGCTGTAAGACTTACATAAGTCTATGATAATGGAAATAGAGTATCAACACTCAACAACCAGAAATAAATACCATAACTTTCTCACTTGATATTCCAATTGGTAATGTGTAGATAAGCAATAAAAACAGATTAGGGTTTGATTTCTTGGCAGTACAAATGTGTATCATAGAAGCATTTGCTTACTATGTAACCAAATAAACTCATTCAGAAAGAGGAACTTATGATTTTTCCTTTGGCATATCAAATTCCTCTATAATTGAGTGAATAGATGTTATTTCACTTGCCCCAGAAAATTCATGGGATATAAATGAGTTATGACAAATACATGTTCTCATTATACTTGCAAGTCCCAGTTACATAATAGAGGCAGAAAACAAAACAAGTAATTAGAATATAGAAAATGAGTAGAAGAAAAGGGATGGAATAAGTATGTTTAGTATTAACTGGGTGCTTTTGGAAGAAATAACTTCAAATGTATATCACAGTAATAAGTTAGTATGCATCTTACATTAGTATTTCAAAATAGCTACATGAATTTTTGAATGCTCCCCATACAACTAATGCCTGATCTGAAAGATTCTTGTTACTATCTATGTGTGTACTGTAAAGCCATTTTGTTCAATACAATATGTTCCATTAAGTATGTAAGTTTAAGAGTACAATATCAAAACAATACTAAATATTAGTAATAATGACTATACTTGTCAATCAAAAAGAAAGAAATTGCTACTTAGAGATTCATGGGAGTTTAACTCACCCAAGAACATCAGGCTTCTGTAGTTCTCCAGCATCACATCTCTGTAAAGGTTTTGCTGAACAACATCCAGGTGCTGCCACTCTTGCCAGGTGAAGTCCACAGCTATGTCTTCAAATGACACCAACTCCTATAATGAGATATTTCCCTTCAACCCAAGGCTACAAAAGAGGAACTAGGAAATTAGACTTCGCTCTTCTATATGTATCTTGGCAGGGACTTATTCAATAAGCACAAAGTTTATACGGTGTATCATGGAAAAAAAAACTCAAGATAAATATCATACCTCCATCATGCTGTAGTGATTCAAACAACTAAGATTAGGTTTTTGTTAATGAAAAAAACCAATAGGATGGAAAGGCACATATTAGGGCTTGTGTCATAATATTGTGGTCCACTGCCTTCCCTGACGATACAAGGCCATGGGCTCAATTCCTAACACTAATATTGGAATAGAAGCTCTTACTGAACTTGGGAATTTTGACTCCATATGGAGTCTGATCATCAATGTAGGGGTCATAATAAATATGGCAAACCTGAAAGGATTCTGTGCAAACAATAACCAAATATTAATTCCAAATGAAATATAAACAATGAATTCAAGGTGTTTTGACACCAATCTACAATGTTGCCAGTCAACGTCACTGCAGCTTATATTGGAAACTCATGCAAGCACATTGCACTGTGAATGTCACTATGCCATGCAACTCCAATTGAATGAACACACACAATCTGAAACATCTTGGTTCAAATGTATGTTACAAATAGTGCAAAAAAGCAGGGTACTTTTTCACTTCTCTTGAACTCTAATGGTTTACTAACAGATCAATGATATTTACCACCTATTTATTTGCTAGCTAGTCATATATATGTTAAAATAGAGTTTGAGCAGAAGTACCTTATGGACATATATATTGTTGTATGCAGAAGCAAAGCATTGTTACTGGAAAAGTTCTGTGCTAGGGTGGGTTGGCTTCCACTGACTTCTAGCTATAAAGTCTATTGATGCCATAGAATATTGCAGGCATTGCCAAGACCCTTGGTTATCCTTCAGAATCAGATGGTAAGACCCTATTGCTAAAGACTCCACATGTGTGAGATGCAGAATACTGGGAAATCAAGCTGCAGTAAATCTGGAAGCCTCCACCCAGTTATCTGGCTGTCAATGTACTGGAAAGAGCTGTGTGACCTGTTGCCAGAGAAAAGTAATCAATGATGTTACCCTGTGGTGAACCATGTAAGTTTTACTAATAGTCATCCAGGTCAAATGTGTTAACTGGTACAATAGTGTTATGCCTATTATGGGGGAAACCAGCTGCTCTTTGATTGGACTTGAGGTCTACTCCATAAGAGGGAATTTCTGCCTGGTGCTGAATACTTAATCAAAAGCCCATAGCTGGGGAGTTGTTGCTTTTGGTTTCACATTGATTGCAGAACACAAATGACCAAGAGCAGCTTGTCGGGAAAGGGGGTTTATTTTGGCTTACAAACTTGAGGGGAAGCTCCAAGATGGCAAGGGGAAATGATTTAATGAGCCAAGGGTGGACATCACCTCCCTGATGATATCAAATGCAAAACAATAACAGGCAAGTGTACCAAGCACTGGTAAGGGAAAGATGGCTATAACAATACAGTGACTCCAGGAGGCTTCCATTGTCAAATTGCCACCAGCTGGGGACACAAGCATCCAGAACACCTACGTTTATGGGAGACACTTGAGTCAAACCACCACAGCAGATCATTAGGGGAGAACTACTTCTCTTGTATTGTTAATTTGATATATTATTCCCACCAAACTGACTGCTAAATATGTCCATGCCCATATATTACTGGTACTCTCACTTTTGGCTAGAGAAGCCTCCTTTTTCATATGGCAGTTGCCATTGGGTTGATTCAAAGCACACCAAATTGCTGAGAATTGGCAGAATATTCAGTACTAATTGAGACATGACTATCAGATACTCCAAGATTCAGGAACCGTTGTGGAAGTGGTGGATGAAGAATTGTGAGAGCTGGGAATGTTGGTACAGGCCTTTAATCCAAACATTAGGGAGGCAAATGTAGGAGGATCACCATAAGTTTTAGGGCATGCTGAGACTACATAGTGAATTCCAGGTCAGCTTGGACTAGAGTGAGACCATACTTTTAAAGTCCTAAAAACAAAGAATTTTAAGTGAAAAAATTCCAGAAATTATTGCCCTTGACATTAAAAACCTCACAGTGGCTGATGGCATCTACACAAAACTTGCTCAAAAAGAGGAAAATAAATGAAATTAAAAGAGAGGAGGGACTAATTGGAAAGAGGAAGGGAATCAATGTACACTGGATTTTGGAGGAAGAAAATAGACCATGGTGGGAGAGGATTTTCATCATGGTACACTGGATATATTTAGGGCAGTTGCAAATAAAGAGCTTAAAAGGTAGTATTTTCCCCATTACTTCTCAGTATTTAAATATCAAATTGTTATATAGTTCAATAATGTGGTTAGACAATGAAATTCATCTACTAGTATACAAGAGTGTGTTCTTCCTTAATAAATGGGAACTCAGATAACTTCAGGTCATACACAGTAGGTAAACGTTTGACCCATCCTCCAAACAAACCTCCCAATAAACTCTTTCTGAATATTATAATTAGGCAATCTGCATTATTAAACCAGAAATTTCTGAACAATTAGCCTGTCTTGATAAACACAGGCTGTTAATGGGTTCTGTAATTATGTATTAGTTAAATATTATGTCTTCACCTTGTTGGGGAGAAGCTGTCCCCTTTCTTCTTGATGGAACATTGCCTGCCACAATGAAACAATACTGGCCTTGAGAACTTACAGTCTATGTTATGACTCCTGAGTATCTAAGTCATGACTAACTAAAACTAGAAGTAATATCTGCAGTGTTGTTTTCCTGTTGATTTATAAACCAGTTCAAAGTACATAATGTATATTTGAAATTTCCTGTAAATGAATTATGAAACCAGATGTAAAGTCTGCTTCCTGAAAATGATGGCATAGTAAATAAAAATAAAATTCATAATTATATATAACACACAGGAAAGACATGAACTGACTTTATTCAAAGCATCCTGAGAAGGGCTCTAATCATGCAGGTCAAAAATCCTAGGGTATATTTTGGGAGGATGTGGTAATTGGAATTCTTTGCTAGGTGGTACCCCTTGCCTCATGGTTTGTCCACTTTAAGGAAGTAATAATCAGACAGGTGATTTGGGCATTTCCAGTAAAATTAAAATGGGAATGGATGATCTGGTTTATTCTAAGCATGTAATAATTGGGAGGGGTGGTTGGATCACTCTTAGGAAACAAAGGGTCACAATGACATGGCAGTCAGAGTCCAAAGATGGAGTTATTCTGCTTCTAAAAGGTCCTACTTTCTATCTAATCCTTATGTTTGCATGCATTTTTGAGTCAGAGTCTCATTATGATTAAAATTAAGCTTCCTGTTTATGTGTCCTGCAGGCAGAGACCTACTAGGAGAGTGTGCTACTGGCAGAGTATCCTTTACCTATACATAGGGTGTGTTCTAAGCTGGCTTGGTCTCTGGCTACTCTTCCATTCTTTGCTGTGCATAGATGATGAAGTGATGGAGCTGCTTCTGCCATAATGAAGCTTTCCCTAGAATTTGTAAGCCTGAAATAAATAAATAAGCAGAAACATCTCCATTTATATTCACACTCTTACAGAACTCAAACCTCTGTCCTTCCTGAGAACTGGCTTTTGACTCAGATCACCAACAAATCACCTTTTCCTCCAAAGTCTTTCCAGATATCTTATGCATCCGATGCCTACTACCTCTATCTCTATGACCATCACTGACACCCTCACGTGCTTTCTCAGAAAGTCAAATGCTCTTAGACAATCACCCCCCCTAGGCACTAGTCTCTAACCCTCAATCTCTTGTATTGTCCCTCTGTTTCTTGCTTCATCACTCACACCATGAATTCACCCTTCACACCATTAAGGCCTGTCTTTGTCATACACATCCACCTTCCACAGAATGTTGAGTCCATTATTCATCCTCAGACAATGAGGATCATGACCCATACCATTCCTATGGATGGTACAGAATGATGTGGACCACTGTTTTCTAGACAGGCCATGGTCATTGCATTTATGACCCCACTGAGACTATTAGCAGAACAGGACCTGCTCAGTACTGGGCTTAGAAACTTTGTATATACAATGGTGAAGGAGGATAAAAAGGGCATCTAAACAGTATGCAGGAGTACAGGAGAGATTTCTCTATCAGTTCAACACATTTGCTTGCAAAGCCTGACAGCCTGGGTTTGATTCCTCCATTACCCACATAAAGTCACATGCACAAGTTGGTGCATGAGTATTGGGGTTTTTGTTTGCAGTGGCAGAGGTCCATGGCACACCCACCCCCCCCCGTCTGATGTTCCTTGTCAACAAAACATCTGTTTTAAAATAGTGGATGGTCTAGTTGGAAAGAGGAAGGCGTTCAGAAGAATGGGGATGTGAGATAAGAGAAGGCAATGGGAAAAGATTATGTTCAATTTTATTCTGTACATGTATCAAAATTGTACTTTCTAAGAATATAAAAAAGAACATGTATTTCTTGCCTTTGAGCTAAGCATGCCCAATAAGTGTCTACCATCTTCAATTATGAAAATAAACATAAGAAGGTCAGAATCTCTCTCTCTAAAACTGACTATGCATATACATGCACCCAGTGTTAAAATGATTTTCTACATGAATATGTAAAGACCCACTGAGAAAACTCCCCATGCTTCCATTTTTCAAAAATGGCATATTGGAAGTAACTCTTATACTCATTCTCTTTATCTCAAGTAAATCTTTCTCTTCTATCCTATGTCAGTGTCATTCTTGTTTTGTCACTGGCTCACCAAAATACATTTTATTACAAATTGTTGATACCAAAATGGGACTTTCTCCTTGAAGATTCTTCAGCTTTTCCTGATTGATAGAACAGGAGAGATATTGAAGGGCAAACAGGGAAAGGACTCAAAAGGTAAGAGTGCTGAATATACAAACATGAGGACTTGAGTTAAATACTGAGCACCCACATAAAAGCCAGCCATGGTTATGCATTCCTGTGACCCCAGTGCTGAGTGTTTGGAAACAAGATAATCACTACAACATTGTGGTCTAAAAATCTGACTAGAAAAAGCATCTTCAGGTTCACTGAGAGATTTCATCTCAAGGAAATATGCATGCACATCACCAAAATAGAGTCTGTGTAGGCAGAGAACTGGTCTGTAAAGGGCATGTACAGCAGAGCTTGTAAAGAGACAAGGTTTTGACTGAAAGTTTCCCAGAATGGAACAATCACAATGGGCCTCAGTCAAGTAATGAAAACTGGATAAGAAGAAAAAGAACTGCAAAGATGAGGAAAGCAGGGAGTTCTCAGCCATAAACTTGAGATTACATCTTGGTCCTTAGGTTTAGAAGATTGGAGGATTATCAGTATCCATGCTGATCACACAGGTCCACAAGATTAAAAGAAGTCTGCAAGTTAAAGCAGAGGCTAATCATTGTGTCTGACCAAAAAAAAAAAAAAGCCAAAAAGGAAATTTTGAGATTAGATTAAAATAATTGTCCTGATGACCAGAAAGTTACAATTTGCAAGAACTGAAAATGTTTTCTATCTCAGATCTGCAAAAGGGCAAGACCTCCAAAAGAAAATGCAGGGTCACCTTTTGATAGGTTAGTTCTGTTACATACACTTCTACACTAAACAAAAAATGTGATGTAATAATACATTCTATATTCATATAGGAAAATATATTACCATTTGAATGCTAGAAAATATAAAAAGTCAAACTCTTATTTAGATAAGGAACAGAAAGTATTAAGTATTAAGTACTAGGGCTGGAGAGATGGCTTAGTGGTTAAGGCACTTGCCTGCAAAGCCAAAGGATCCCAGTTTGACTCTCCAGGCCCCATGTAAGCCAGCTGCACAAGGGGCGCATGCATCTGGAGTTCATTTGCAGTGGCTGGATGCCCTGGTGTGCCCATTCTCTCCCTCTCTCCCTGACTCTTTCTCTCATATAAATAAATAACTAAAAATATTTTTTTAAAAGTATTAAATACTAGGCTCTGAGGTCTTGTGGGAGGTTTAAAAAAAGCATCCATGGGGATGGAAAAATGGCTTAGCGTTAAGGCATTTACCTGAAAAGCAAAATGATCCAGGTTTGATTATCCAGGACCCACAAAAGCCAGATGCACAAGGGGGCACATGCATCTGGAGTTCGTTTGCAATGGCTAGAGGTCCTGGCATGCCCACTCTCTCTATCCTTCTATCTCTCTCTCATTCTCTGCCTCTTTCTCTCTCAAATAAAAAAAAACTCTATAAGTCTGGGGATTCATACAAAAAATAGCAGGCACGTGCCCTTGCACAGACCATTCAGTAAGGTTTCTGGCACCAGAATCTGCTTTGTGTAACAGACAGGCCCAGTTATGTACACCATCCTATTATGTCTTTATGTGTTTTATCAAAGAAATTTTCTCAGTTTCTTTTTGGCTTTTTATGAAGCAGGGTCTCACTGGAGCCCAGGCTGAAATGTAATTCATTCTGCATCACAAATTCTTAACAATCTTGCTACTTCAGCATCTGAAGTGCTAAAACTTGAGGCAGGTGCCACAATTCCCTGCTAAAATTTAATCCTTTTTATCCCCCACCCCTTTCACTCTGAGTAGCTAGTTTTCAGATCCACAGCTTTTTTTCTTTTGCTTTTATGATGATGGAAGTGGGCAGACAAATATGTGTATTTGGCATCGGTGTAGCAACAGACTCTGAGACACTCTGACTACAGAAGTATTTTTGTGTCATATTAAAAAAAGCTTTTAAAATTTTCTTCATTTATTTGAGGCTGAGGGTATAAAGCATGCCAAGGGCCTCTTGGCACTTCATACAAAATCCAATCACATTCACTACTTTGGACAGCTGGATATACTTGGTTAATGGGGAAATGAACCCAGGCCATCAGGCTTTGCAAGCAAGTGCCTTTAACCACTCTCCAGCACACTTCTTTGATGGTCCAGTCACACTCAGCATTTTAAATTCCCCCATATTTGGGAAACCTGCTGACTGTTATCTGTTAAAACATGAAAAGAAGACTTCAGAATGTCAAGAGATGTTACTTTTCTACTCAAATCACTGGAGAGCTGCATCTAATTTAAAATGAGTTATATTAAAAGGATGTGTGTAGGTAGCTTTCCAAAATGTGAGTAACAATTTTAGTTGACTATTTCAAAACTCATGGAAAAAGGAATTTCCATTTGTAAGGGCACCTATTCTCTACAGGCTACCTCTTACATAGGAAGACACATTTACCTAAGTCTGTATTACAAGGCTCATGTTTTCATATATTATTTTAATGAAACTTTACAATAGCTCATCTCAATGATGTATAAATTCATTGTTGAATCTTTGATATATAAATGTTCTATTTTGTTTCAACTGGTTAGACCTCTCTAAGACATACTTAAGACTAAGGGAAGCTGTTGAGGTATATGATTCCTCATGAAAAGCTCATTCTGCCCAAGCATGAAGACCTAAATTTAAATAAGGAGGCAATGTCGCATATACTTGTTTCCATAGTAGTGAGGGGGTCAGAGACAGAAGGACCACTGGTGCTCACTGATCAGCCAGTCTAACTAAAACCTCACAAGATCCAGGTTTAATGAAAGATAATCAGGAGCACAAAAACAATAGACGTGGACTTTCTCTGACCTCCAATTATGTGTGCATAGGGAATACACAGCTACCCAGACATGTACATAAACCATATATGTTTCACACTCAGAAAAAAAACCTTATAAATAACAATAAAGTAATAAATAATAATAAAGTAATTATGTCAATTAACTAACTTTAAAAATCTGTGAAAAGATGCTAACTTTAAAAGTTTATAAATTCATGAATCATCTGCATACATATGCACCTGAGACTATAGAATTCCAGGTCAGCCACCAGGGACTCTGCATGCAAGTGATATGCACCTGTGAATAGCCTGGACTGGATGGGACACACCAGGGACTCTTGCTACTGCAAGTGAATATGAAATGCATTTGCCACGTGGTTCATGCTTTACATCTACAGGAGGGAGCTGAGATTGGCAGGTGTGGCAAGCAAGCACTTTTAACTGCTGAGCCATTTCCTGAACCTCCAAAGATGTTGTAGCAGTTTGAATGGATCTCCCCCAATAGATTGATTTTTATTAAAGCTTCTTGGATTTAAAGATACCTGGCTGAAAGAGGTGTCACTGTGGGCATATCCTAGGGTCCAGCCCTAAGGTATGTTTGCAAATGGATCTGAAATATAGTGTAAAGATATGCAGAGTGCTTGAGCTCTCCCTCAGGTTCCTGGATTGTTTTGTCTGTGGTGCTCCTGGTGTTATTTCTCTCTGCATGGACCTATGAAAGGGGGCCAGCTTCTTCTGCCATGATGGAACTTCCCTGTAAGCTTCAATAAATCCTGTTCTTCTCATAAACTGTGTCTGGTTTGGAGGTTCATCCCAGCAGTGTGGAGCTGACTGTGACAGATGCTAATTTAAATTTCTCATTAAGATCAAAGTGAAGATATACATTATGCTTTTAATAGTTAATGAAGAACATCAGGTGATTAACATTGTGAGCATGAATGTATGGTAGACTTCACTTAAAAACAGATGCTGCTTCTTAGTGAGTAGAATTGATATAGTTAAAAAGGACTAGAATGGCTTTGCCACTGAAACAAACTGCTAATGCAAATTGAACAATTAGCCAAACACCCAGACTATCAACTAACAAAATCATAAGTGGCAACATCTTCTTAATAATAACTTTAAATTGACCAAATAAATGAAGCAGTATAGCTGATGTGACTGAGAAACAAGACCCAACTACCTGTTTTCTCAAACAAACACACTTATCAAACAATACTGCACAAAAACAGAGTGAATGGAAATCATCATACAAAGCAAACATGAGCCATTCACAACCTGATGTAGCTCTTTCAAATTACAATTCAACAAGGAATCATAACAGAAATTAAACCACAGATCAACTGGACTGAACAAATATGCACAATACATTGTGTTCAATAAAAAGGGAATACACATTGTTCTCAGCTACACATAGAACCTTTTCAAAAATAATCAGATTATAGGACCCAGAGCAAGCCTTCACAAAAATCACAAAAGTGAGATGATTTCTTATATCTTATATCAGATTTCAGAAAACTAATGTTTGAAATCAATAGCCAGTGGACCCCAACAACAACACAAATAGTTGAAGACTAAGCAGCAGGGAAGATGAGGCCAAGTGAGAGAAGGAGAGAGATGAACAAAATACCAGCTCTTAGCCTCTGTCCTCAATAGCCACCTGCTTTCAAGCCTATCACACTCTAATAAAACCTACAATGGAAGAAAGATATCTGGGACCTGTGTCAGGTGTAACCAGCCAGGACACTGAGCCAGGCCCTGCCCTTAAACCCAGGCCACCACAAAAGCTTACTCTATTTGTTGACATTGAGGTCTGTGGAAATGGGACTGACATTGTGGACACCCTGGCGCCCCATTAGGGCACCCAATACCTACACCAACTCCCACTCTACAGTGTATAATGAAGGGGCCCAGGTTCATCCACCCCAGTTGGGAATTGCAACTCATCCATTGAACGCAGGGTGATTGGGATGGTGGCTGGGCACAAAGTCTCTTTTGTCCTGGACACTGGGGAATCCCTATTGCTTCTTTCTTCCTGCAAAGGTCTAACATGATGGCCATAGAGGCCTCAGGTGTCCCTTCCAATTCCAGAACTACCCCTCCTTTATTTGGAGCCAATTTGGAGCCTTGAGATTACTCATTCTTTCTTAGTCATCCCTGAATACCCTATGCCTCTCCTTGGCAGGGGTGTCATGTCAAAATTCAAAGTCTCAGGCCACATTCCCACATTCGATATAATAACCATGTTTTAAATCTCCAGTTGAACCTGCATGGAAGCACCTCTGGAATCCAAACCCTCCC
The DNA here is from genome assembly GCA_036365145.1 of Orientallactaga sibirica. Taxonomy (NCBI): domain Eukaryota; kingdom Metazoa; phylum Chordata; class Mammalia; order Rodentia; family Dipodidae; genus Orientallactaga; species Orientallactaga sibirica. The sequence goes on along the minus strand of JAEOAD010001277.1, from coordinate 67,047 downwards.
CTTTCCCCCTGCTGCCATTAACCCCTCAGTTTGGGACATTGAACAGCCTTCAATTGCTCAACACCATGACCCTGTCTGTGTTGTATCCTGAGACCAATACCATCTACCCCTACTAGCTGCCAGGGACTTAAGCCCTTAATTGTCTGCCTCCTAAAGGCCCAGCTTTTAACACCTGCCAACTCTCCTCACAAAACCCCATCAATGGGGTTAAAACCCTAATGGAACTTTTTGGTTAGTCCAGGACCTCAGAAAAATAAATGAGACAACTATACCCACATACCCAGTCATCCCTAACCATTACACTCTCCTTTCCTCTGTCTCACTTACTGCAACCAATGTTACTGTCCTAGATCTTAAAGATGATTTTTGTTACCATCCCCCTACACACAAGCTCACATCCTCTTTTTGCTTTTACTTAGGAGGACCCAGACACCATTTTAACTCAGAAACTCACCTGGACAGTCTTGTCACAAGGTTTTAGGGACAGTCCCCACTACTTTGATCAGGCCCTCCAATGAGATCTCTCATCCCTAAGCCTCCATCCCAGTCATCTCTTACAGTACATAGATGACCTTCTCCTATGTAGTCCCACCATGAAATCTGTGTTACACACACTGCTAAAATTCCTCAATGCCTTAGCTGCTCAGGGCTACTGGGTCTCACAAGACAAAGTCCAGATCTGTCAGAAGACTGTAACTTACTTAGGTCAACCCCCAACTCGTGCATCAGGATATGCCATCATCCAGGGCCACCCAAACTCCCCTAAAACCTGAACCCTTATTGAAGCAAAACCCTTGACCCCAAGGACTACCTCCCAGCAGGATGAACTAACAGCCCTTACTTGAATCATAACTCTGGCTAAGGATCTTTCCATTAACATTTATACAGATTCAAAAGATGCTTATAAAACAATCCACTCAAATATTCTAATTTGGAGAGAAAGAGGCTTCCTCACCCAAAAGGGGACCCCAATTATTAATGCCTCTCTAATCCAAGATCTTCTGGATGTCACTTTTCTCCCCTTTAAGGAATCATTCATCCAGTGCCAAGGCCGTCAGAAAAAACAGTACATCTCCCTCTCAAACAATCACAATCATAATTGGCCTGTGAAGTTGCCCTGACACACCTAGACCTCTATTCCACCCCCTACCTTTCTTAGCATACCAAGTCCCCTCACTCAAGTGTTTCTTTCATACCTGCATTTTGTATTTCATCCCTATAACCAAGCTCTATTTTGTTTCCTTCAAAACCACACCTCCTTTCAACCCTAGAACAGACAATTCTTCAAAGCTCTTGCAGACTCATGTGATATCTGCCAAACAGCAAACCTAACGCCAACATCCGACCCCCTCAAATCCCTACCCGCCAGATGTGGCACCTTCTACCAGCCATGGATTGGCAAGCAGACTTCTCCCATGTGCCTCCTGTTAAATGATACAAATACCTCTTAGTGTGGCTACCTTTTTCGTATATTTAGAAGCCTTCTTCACCACAAACAAGAAAGCTAACATAGTAACTGAGGTATTGACTAGAGAAATATTCTCTCAATTTGGCTTGTCATCCTCATTATAATCAGACAATGGCCTAGAATTTGTCTCCTCTAACTCCACAAACATTGCCAGGTTCCTACAGATCACCTGGAAGTTTCACATTCCCTACCGTCCCCAATCCTCCAGGAAGGTTGTAAGAACTAACCATACCATCAAAGAAACTCTCACAAAGCTCACCTTGGAACTGAAATGGGATTGGATTAAACTTTTACTTCTAGTGTTACTTAAACTTAGAGCCCTACCTAATAAGCCCCCCGTGATCAACCCCTTAGAACTCATGTATGGGAGACCTATAATTCCCCCTGGACTGTCTCAAGAGACTCCACTACTCCTTCCTTCCATATACACTAGTCTCCTCCCATTGCTCAGAAAGAACCATGGAGACAAACTAACACCACCCTCCCCTCCCTCTATCCAGAGGCTCCTCTTCCTAACTCTGAGATAGGAGACATGGTTGATATCTCAGATCCCACCCAGAAATCTCTGTCTGCAAAGTGGCAGGGGCCCCACAAGGTCATCCTAATAATCCTCACTGTAGCCAAACTCCAGGGCTTCCCATCCTGGGTGCATCTCTCTCACTTGAAAAAAGCCCCATAGTCCCCTCACCCCATCCTCCCTGTTTCTGGGTGACAATCACTGCATCCACCTCTTTAAAGATTACTAAACTTCCCCCTACACCTGAACAGGACCACCTCAAAACAGACAATCAGATGGCACTCAATATCCAACAATTTTGACTGTTCCTGACTCACATACAGGAGGGCCTATGGTTGATGCCCCAGCTGATCTCCACATTTGATGAGCTTGTGGATGCCACAGAAGAACTCTGGTTACAAGGAACTTTCATTGCCTTCACACCAGAACAGATAAAGTTCCTTACCATTACCCTACACTTCCTCCTCTTCATCTAGGAGCCTAGGGGATGCCCTGTCACCCCTCCTTCAAAAAGTACTATTCTCTTGTTGACAGAACTAATAATTGTTCATTTCTACACATTGTTCTTAACACCTAAAAGCACTCTTAACACTCCTTCTCTGGGTACACTTCCATAGAGTAATTTTCCTAGGTGTTATCCATTCTTTAACTCCTAACAATGAATCATAACAGGCTTATAGCCCCTCTTGCCATTACTATATCCCTAATTAGACTTATTGTCACTCATAGTTTGCTACATGAGACACATGTGTCTCCACTGTGGCCCAAATAGGACGTGCCACCACAGGCTCTCCCCTAATACTAAACTGTACCTTTTTAATGCCCTGACATTATATTTGGGCCTATTAGATGGTATAAAGACAATCAAGAAATATGTCATGAGGAGATCACACAGGGACCATGGAAAAGCCTCAAAGATCAGTCTAAAAGAGATAATATAATTTTTAAAGTATGTTTTATTTATTTTTTTGAGAGAGAGAAAGAGGAAGAAGCAGAGAAAAAGAGCAAATGGGTACACCAGGGCCTCCAGCCAATGCAAGCGAACTCCAGACACACACACCCCCTTGTGCATCTGGCTTACATGGGTCCTGGGGAATTGAACCTGGATTCTTAGACTTTGCAGGCAAATACCTTAGCTGCTAATCCATTTAACCAGCACCTAAATTTTCCTATCTCTAAGACTACAGCCCTCCCTCTAGATTCAGAACAATACTCTTGTACCAAACTTAAATAAGGAGTCCACCCCTACCCCCCTACTGGACTGGAGAAATGGCTTAGTGGTTAAGGTACTTTCATACAAAGCCAAATGACCTGGGTTTGATTCCCCAGAACCGATGTAAGCCAGATGCACAAGGTGGCACATGCGTCTGGAGTGTGTTTGCAGTGGCTGGAGGACCTGGCACACTCATGTTCTCTCTTTCTCTATCTGCCTGTCTCTCTCTCAAGTAAATAAGTAAAATAAAATAAAATATTTTTTAAAAAGCCTCTACAGGTACTATCTATTCAAAGGCGACACTAAACATAAGCATATCTACCAGCTCTCTGGAGTCCTTAAATCCTCAAAACATCTGGGTTCAATTGGCTGTTGATATCATGAACAAACATTCTTTTTGCAGTCCACCAACTATTAGCTAATAATCTCATAGGTCTATGTATTAAGTATAATGAATATGTTAATGTCATTGGATATAGAATTACCAAAACAAGACCATCCTGTGCTCTGTACAGATTCAGCACTCCCAGTCACCCTAGTTGTCCAACAACATTGCCTATGCATCAACTGTATCCCCCCTTGACCACCTCTTAAACCATCTCAAACACCTCTTAATTGTTCTTTTGAACAAAACATCTCCCTGCCCACCGGCAAATGGATGCCCATGGGATAGGTCTTCCTCTGCAATAAAATGGCCTTTCATGTCCTGCCTGCTAATTTCTCTGGAATCTGCTCCATCAGACAGATCCTCCCCTTCCTGCCATCCCTAACCCCTCCTCACTGGAATACTTGGAGTCTGCCCTTCAAGTGTGGCAATAATTCAATCCTCCTAGACAGCAAGCAGGTAGTGGTCACAACAGCATTTATCCTGTTCATTCCAGGCCTTGTGATAGGGATACAAAGGGAAGTGTCTAAGTTGGCCTGCATCCTTAGCAAACTGCTGATCTCACACATGAGTTCTGTCAGAAATTAACCAAGAAAGGAAAGAACTTTGAACATCAATATTACAAAATAGAGCCATTATTGATTTTTTTATTATTTTTAAATTATTGTTTTTTATTGACTTTTATACTTACAGATTTTTTTTTATTATTGAAGCATCATATTAGCAGTCAGCAATTCCCTGCAGTGTGTTGCTTCAATATTACAGACAATTCCAATATTATTCAACAACAAATAGACAAAATAAAAGAAGAGGCTAACAAAGTCCATGAAAGCAACTTTTGGTTAAGTTTAGGGAAGTGGTTTCCATGGTTATGCTCTTTACTGGGTCCTTAGATGAGTATTCTTCTCATCATAATCATAGCTCCCTGTCTGCTCAAGTGTCTACTCCAACTCATTAAACAAGAAGTCAATTCTATAAAAATGATGCACTTTAACACTCCTTCCAACCCCATGATCATGACAAGTCACCCATAATAATCGGCTACTTGCCCCCTGTCCTTCTTACAGAGATGACAGTGAAAAGGAAAACAAAAGGGAGGGAAGCCAGACAGCAGACATCAGACAGCCAGGGCATCCCAAGCTCAAAGGAGAAACCATGCATAAATATGAAATAAATGTATGATTTTCTTGATCTATATGACCTACCAAAATTAAACCAGGATGAGATAAACCCCTTAAAGGGAAAACAGAAAAATAATTAAATAGGGCTGAGGCTGTGGTCAGTCCATAGAGGGCTTGCCTAACACGCATGAGCCATGAGTTCAATACCCAGTAATTACATAAACAGGAAGTGCTGTTACCTGCCTCTAATCCCAGCAATAAGGAGGTGATGACAGGAGCAACAAACGTTCAATGCAGGATTGGAGAGATGGCTTAGTGGTTAAGGTGCTTGACTGCAAAGCCAAATAACCCAGGTTCAATCTCCCAGGACCCACATAAAGCCAAGTGCACAAGGTGGCACATGTTCCTGGTGTTCATTTGCAGTGGCTAGAGGCACTAGTGCACCATTCACCCATATTCTTTCTGTATCTCTCTCTCCCTCCCTCCCCCATTCTTGCTCCTAAATAAATAAATAAATATTTAGAAAATAAAGTTCAAGGCAATCTTTGGCTACATAGTGAGGTTGAAGCAGACTGAGCTATTTGATATGCTGTCTTAAAAAGAAATGATAAGCAAAACACCCCAAAATTCTGTTTGCTTTGCAAAAGCAAGTGCATCATTCCTCTAAATGTCACATGCGTCCCAACCTCAATGTGTGGGAGGTGAAGGGAATTGGAGGCAGGAAGGGAGGCAGCAGTGAAGAGGCCTAACTCTTTCAAGGAGCTCCACTGTGAAGAACTGCAGCCATCACAGGTGAGAGCCTGTTTCATGCAGAAGGGAAGGATTCTGCACAGCGACAGAAGCTGAGGACTGGGCAGAAAGGGTCTAAGATAATGACAGTCCCTGAGAAGATGTAAGGATGTTCTGTGGAAATTACCAGAAGGAACTTTCAAAGATACTTTTTCTTGAGACCAGAGGGGAAAATGGTGAAAATCATTCAAAATAAATTTATAGAATTGGTTGTGAAGTGATGGTAATTCAAGCTGACAGTTTAAAGCAAGACATGAGAAAAAAGTGTGATAAAGGGCCTGAGAGAGGAGTGCAGCTTGGAAAAAACCTTAGTGTGGACAGCTGTCCTCCATACAAGGAAGAACCACTGTCCTTTGAACTATCAATGACTGTGGCCTGTAACTTTCCACCATGGAGGAGAGGAAGGTTCACGCAGCTCTCCACCTCTTCATGGATTCAGTTACTGTAACTAGAGGACAGGGCTCACAAAGCCCCACCCCAGGATTTATATACAGTTTAAGTATGAGGAATGAAGAGGTAGCTTAGAGATCATGTGCACTTTCTCTGCAAACATGAGGATACAGGAGGGCCTAAATTGTTCACGTTTGAATCTCCAGATCCACATAAAAACTGGGGAAAGTCCATTAAAGCCTGTAACCCCAGGCCCATAAAGGGGAGCACAGATCAGAGATTCCCCTGGTCTCATGGAAAAGCACCTATTTTTCATGAGAATCCAGGTCAAAATGAGAACATGGGAAAGAATGATGGAGTGGGACACTGTTTTCTGCTGTGGCTAACAAAGAAGAGTGAGAACTGCAGTAGGGAAGAGCATAATACTGCATAAGAGAACCCACCTAACTGTGGGCAGCACCATCACATGGGCTTCATGCATGCTAGTCAAGCACTCTACCAACTGAGCCACATCCCAAACCTTCCTTACCTGTTAAAGCAAGGATGATTATGTACAGATTATACTGTCAAATCATACATGGTCAAGGCATGCACTGTTCCTCCCTGGCACTCTTCTCTTACTTAGGTTCTTTCCCTCAATCCTCCACCCTCTCTGGCAGGCCTGTGAACAGTCCTGCACCAACACTGCACTCTGCAGGCTGCCTCTCATGGCTCCTATGAATGATATGCATGCGTGATACCTGCTACTGTGGTGGTAAATACAAATTATTGTACACATATTGGAACTTCAAATACATTCTTCAGCACTAGTTGTGTCCATTTTATCAGTAAAAACTGAAACCATGGGTGGAGCAATGGCTTAGCACTTAAGACACTTGCCTGAAAAGTCAGAGGACCCAGGTTCAATTCCACAGAACCCATGTAAGCCAGATGCACAAGGCGGCACATGTATCTGGAGTTCATTTGCAGTGGCTGGGGACCCTGGCATGCCAATATCTCTCTCTCTCTCTCTCTCTCTCTCTCTCAATAAATTTTAAAAATAAAAAAAAACCTGAACCCATTATTAGAAAAAAAAAGACAAAAGAAAAATAGAAAAATGGTCATGCATGTTGGCACATGGCTTTAATTCCAGCAATTGGGAGACTAAAATAGGAGATCATTGTGAGTTCAAGGCTGGCCTGAGACAACATAGTGAATTTTAGGCCAGCCTGGGCTAGACAAGACTCTACCTTGAAAAAAAAACAAAATATAAATAAATAAATAAATAAATAAATAAATTAAAAAGGATGTGGAGAAATTGTACATTTGTACAGTTCCTGTTTGGGAAGCTGAATAAAGCTCAGGAGATAGATGGTTGTGATGCTTACATATTTCAAGCCCCAGATGTTTCTATTTAAAATGATTTAAAGGATAAGTTTGATATTATGTGTTTTTTTAACATACTGACATAAACTAAAGTACATATTAAACTATCCTAAACATTACATTCAATGACTAGACACCATCATCATAAGAATATATATAATATATATAATGGGGCTGGAGAGATGGCTTCCAATTAAGGTGCTTTCCTGTGAAGCCTAAAGACCCAGGTTCATTTCCCCAATACCCACATAAGCCAGATACACAAGGTGGCTGTTTTAGTCAGGTTCACATTGCTGGCAGAAAGCACCTGACCAGAGCAGCTTGTAGGGGAAAAAAAACTTTTTTTTGGCTTACAAACTCAAGGGAAGCTCCATGATGGCAGGAAAAAATGACAGCATGAGGAAAGATGGACAACACCTACTGACCAACATCAGATGGACAACAGCAACAGGAGAGTGTGCCAAACACTGCCAAGGGGAAACTGGCTATAATACCCATAAGCCTGCCCCAACAATACACTGCTTCTAGGGGCTTTAATTTTCAAATCTCCATCAGCTGGGAACCTACCAGTCTGAACACCTAAGTTTATGAGGGACACCTGAATCAAACCCCCCCAGAGGTGCATGCATCTGGAGGCATTCATTTGCAGTGACTACAGACCCTGGTGTGCCCATTCTCCCCCCCATAAAATAAATAAATAAAATGTTTTTTTTAAATATATGTATTGAGGCTGGAGAGATGGTTCAGTGGTAAACGCACTTGCCTGCAAAGCCTAACAAGTCAGGTTCAATTCCCCTGTACCCATATAAAGCCAGATAGACAAAAGAGCACATGCATCTGGAGTTTATCTGCAGTGGCTACAGGCCCTGGCTTGCCCATTCCCTTTCTCTCTCCTTGTAAATAAATATTTAAAAAAATAATAAAGAGTATATGTGAGAGAGAGATGAGCATCATTGTGCACACCTGTAATTCCCATAAAGGAGACTGAGGCAGGAGCATCCTGAGTTGGAGGCCAGCCAGTGATAAATAATGAAACCTCACCTCTAAGTAAAAATAAAAAGAGCCAACGGTGTAGCTCAGTGTAAAAGAATTTGCTTAGCACACACTAGACCCTGGGTTTGATAGCCAGGAACAGAGGATAAGACTGACAGTTACTCCAATTTAGCTCCAAATAAGAGTAAAACTGCTTTGCCTTCTGGAGAGAGAGTGCATGCAGGCCAGCAGCACAAGGCTTGGTGCATACACAGAACATGAAGTGTTCTGACATTATTACTCCCTGCACATGGGGCTCAGCTGTGAGGGAGACCAAAGGTGTGCACCAAGCGCTGCAGGCAAGAAAGACAAGGAATAGTCTCCTCCTCTCCTTAGTCCTGGGCAATGTCCTGTAAAAATATACACATCTCCATAGCACAGCCAAACTATCATTGCTTCAACTTCTGCAGAGATGTGAACAAATATTTATTCACCCCAAATAAAGTGCCAATGACAGACCAAAGAAATAATGTCATTCAAGTCCAGCCCAGTGAGCCAGTGAGTATATTGGGGTTATTTAGAAGAATATGGATGAGGGGATATTTACAGACACATGAATGACTGGAAAGTACCTGCATCGGTAAAAGTTCCATCTCCCATGGGTGACAACTCATGAAAGCTGTATCCCTGGAGATGCTTGTAAAATGTGAAGGGGGTTTGACCATTTGGAATGTCTCCTCTTCCCAGATATTGTTACTGTTTATTTAACCTTGTGGAGGGAGCTTGTGAAGCTTGTGAATTTTAGGGGCTTTCTGAGATTTTCAGGTTTTGTCCACTTCCTGAGCATGGTTTTGCTTACTTCCTGAGTCTTACAGAGATTCCTGTGTGGTGGGGAAGAGCACTCTGAACCTCTGTTTTTGGGTACACATAGTCATTACACCCATGAATTCATAGCAGCTTAAATTTCCTGCAAAGACTGAGCCTGTCAATACATCACCTTCATGGGGGAAGGATACATGTGACTCCACACCTCTAGAGAAGCTAATTGCACCTAATGATTGCTGGGAAAGGGGAGCCATGTTCATCAGTTGTCCATCCTGTTAAATCACCATCCTGATTAATGCACCATGATCAAACCAACCCTAATTTAACTCAATGGGGTTAAAAAAAAAAAAGAATGAATGAGAATACCTGCAACCCCACTGAGGAGTGTCCCTAATGGAGTGGGGGTAGGGATGAGGGAATAAAGGGTCCCAATACATGATTTATCTGTACAAAACAGATATGTATTAAAATATCAAAATGCGGGCTAGAGGGATTACCTAGTGGTTAAGACACTTGCCTTCAAAGCCAAAGGATACAGGTTCGATTCCCCAGGACCCACATAAGAAGCCTGAGAATGAAGAGTGTTAATGAGAGGTGGAAACAGGAAAGATGGTAGAATTTCTAAAATAGTATCAAAATACATTATAAATACAAGGTGGTGTAAGTATCTAGAGTTCATTTGCATGGCTGGAAGCCCCAGGTTCACCCATTCTCACCCTCCATAGCTTGCATGCATCTCTCTCTCTCTCTCTCTCTCTCTCTCTCTCCATATCTCTTTTTCTCCTATATCTCTCTCAAATAAATAAATAATAAAATAGTTATAAGAAAAAATAACAAAATGGAAAAAAAATAGTGAAAAAACAGTTGAAGAGGATGTTTTCATGAAAGACAATGGAAAGTGTCCAAATGGCCAAAAGAGATGAGAACAGATGCCTGCACAGAGGGGTGTGCTCAACACTCACGGGCCTGTGCAGTTTCCATGAAGCCCACTCAGGCTCTGCTGCCCTGGCCTTGCCCTCCATACACTCCTTTTTCTCTGTGGTTTGTCTTTGTTTGATTTTGAAATAGGGTCTTCCATAACCCAGGGTGGACTCAAAGTGACCTGGTGTGGTGGCACATACCTGTAAACTCAGTACTCGGCAGGTGGAGACATGAGATAAAATGTTCAACATATGTACTGAGTTTACAGGTATGTGCCACCGAGCCAGGTTCACTGCACTCACTTCTTTGTCTGCATTCCCTCTAGATCACCTTATCCACAGCCAGGGTCTCAAAAGACAGAAACATGTTGAGTCTCTGAACCATATATGCTGCCTCTGCACTTTCCACTGGATGGCAGGTTTGAACATGTATGTGCTCATGAGGCACCTCTGAGGGTAACTGAAACAGGACAGTTGTTAACACTTGTCCCCTTGACAGATCACTTGCCTGGTTTGTGCAAGGCCCTATGTTTGATCCTTAGCAACACACACACACACAAACACACACCCCTATCCTCCATCTGTTCCCCATGCATTCTCTATTTTATGCTATGGTCCCCCTCTCCTCTTTACTGTAACCACGTCCAGACAAGCTGAGTTATTATTATGAAGCACCATCTTAGCTCCCTTATCAGTTTGGCACATGCTTCTCAGTAGCCTTGTTCACACTCACCATTCACACACATTTTGCTAGTTCAGCCATTGAAATGGTGTATCCAGGCTGGAGGTGTGGCTCAGTGGTGGATCCATTGTTTACCTGGGATATGTGAGGCTCTGGGTTCATGAACTATTTACCAGAAAAAAAAGTAATTCCTGAGTTAACCATACTACATAGCTGATTGAATGTATAGAAAGTCTGTGGTCGTAGAAAGCTGACTGTTACAGGCTTATAACCTAATTTTGTTGGGTTACCTTTAATCCCATAAATAGTACTTATAGTCTACCTCACCACTTGATCTAACAGTGCCATTACTATCAGGTAAAATTCTTATTGGAATGTTCAAACAAACATCTTAGTTTCCACCAACCCATAGGCTAAGGATGGCATCACAAAACACCTGAGGCCTCTACAGAGACTTCTCTGCTTTGAAAACTCCTCCTTGATGTTTCCATGAATGTACTTAAAATGCCTACATTTATAACTTTTTCATTCTATTACTATAAATATTCCATGAGTTAGGAAGGGTGGCCCACATTTTTACTCCCAGTACCAAAAGAGGCTAAAGTAGGAAGATCCCTGTGAGTGTGAGGCTATCTTGGTTGACAGATTGAGTTCCAACTCAGCCAGGCTAGAGTGAGACCAGGCTTAAGAAATGAAACCAAAAATTCTGAAAATTTTACCATGTTGAAACATCATATTTCATGTAACCTAGACATTCAATAACTAACCTAGTCTTCCATTCATGAAGTGTCAGGATTTTCCTGACACCAGCCTGCCCCTCCATCTCTTCACAGGTCTAGTGACTCTCTAACATTCTCTACCTGCCTGTCAGCATGGTACCTTACGTAAACACCTTTTCCCAAATTAGAGTGAGTGTATTAAACATAGGATATTCTCAATTTAATTAATGACATTGAGTAGTGTTGGATATTCGTTCCTCACACTCAAAAAGCTTTTAAAATTTTGGATTAAGGCCAGTGGCTAGTAAAACCAAGACTTCACTAATTGTCCTTCCTGATTTTTCCTTCTAGTATTTAGTACCTAACACTGTTGGTTTTTAATTTCTGTCCATATACAAAGGAAAATGAATGCAATGTCTGTAAGCACACCACACTGAGATTAGAAAATCGGCATGGAGAGGTGAAGACACTTGTGGGTGGCATGCTGAAACTGGGTTTGGGCTGAGGCCAGGCCTATCACCAGGGGTCCTCACAGTGCCACCAGGGAGTTCACGTGCCCCTCTACTTGGTGTGACCTCCCTACTTGATGTGGACAGGTCTGAATTGCAAGCAGATCACCATGGTCGCCTCCTCCACCACCATCTCACCAGAGAATCAGGAAAATGAAGTCTGCTGCTCCCTCCTCACCATTTGCTCCTCCCTGCCTTTAAGGTTACAATTTCTCCCATGCTCTGGTAGAGCTGCAGCACTGTGATGTCATGGGCTGTTCCACCTGCCTGGGAATGGGGGAGGCAGAACCATCCACCATTCCTGACAGGAGGTCAGATCGCAGAGGGGAGTGGGTTGCAGCTGTACTGAAGAAGAAACTTTGCAGCTCACAGGGATCTTTCCTCCCACCTACCGATAGAGCAGACACAGGACTCCTGTGGTGTGAGGAGACCTCATGGGAAAAGGCGACTCCTGGCCAGAAGATCCCACAGGCCCACTGTGTCTGCCTGACAACACTTTGGTCAACCCACTGAGATTGACCTTACTCAGGTCTGGGTTCTGCAACCCTGCCCTGCTTCCCTTGCTCTTCCTTCTTTTCTTCTTCCCTTTCTTTTCTTCCATTTCCCCTCTTTTCTCCCCCTTCCTTCTTTCTCCCCCACTCTGCTCTTTCCTTCCATTCCTCTTTCCCTCTTCCTTATTTTCCCCCTCACTCCCTCCTTTCTTCTTTCCATTCTTCTCATTTCACCCCTTTTCCTTCCTTCTTTCCTTTCTTCTCCTCTTTTTCCTCCTCTTTTTACTTCCCACCTTCATTCCGTCCCTCTATTATTCACCCTTTCCCCCTTTTTTCTACTTTCCTTCCCTTTTTTACTTCTTCATCCCATTCATCTCCCTTTCTCTCTTTCCCTCTTTCATTTGCCCCCTTTTTTCCCTCCCTGTCTCCCTTTCCTCTTTCCTTTCTTTCCTCTCTTTATCTCCCTCTCCTTTTCTTTTTTTTTCTTTTTTTCTTTTCTTTTTTTTTCTTTCTTTTCTTTTTTTTTTTTTTGACGTTGAGTCTCACTCTAGCTCAGGCTGACCTGGAATTCACTATGTATTCTCAGGGTGGCCTCGCACTCACAGCGATCCTCCTACCTCTGCCTCCCAGGTACTGGGATTAAAAGTGTGCGCCACCACGCCTGGCTTCCTTTCCTTTTTGCTCTTCTGTTTTGAGACAGTTTCTATGTAATCCAGACTTACCCTCAAACCTTGATGCTCCTACCTCAGCCTCCCACAGGGGTTACAGTAATGCACCTCGGCCAGATTTTTTGGGGGGGGCAGGGAGAGCATGTATGCGTGCACGTGTTTGTGGTTTGTGTGGATGTGGACTCATGTTCCACGGCGGTGTGCTGGAGCTGGGTATGGGTCCGGCCAGCCCTTTGCCTGGCTTTCTCAAATCGCCTCCTGGGGAGCCCATGACCCCTCAATTCAGCGCAATCCTCCTACCTGCTGCCGATTGCTCTCACTCGCCCCCAGATTCGCCATGGCTGCCTCCTCCACCATCTTGCAGGATGGAGGCTCCGGAAAATGAACTCCGCACTGCTCACTCTGTCTGCCTTCAGTTTAAAATCTGCTGAGCGGTTTCCCTGGCATACAGACATGCCACATGCCACTGCCACTTTCTTAGCCCCACAGAGCTGCTGGAGAGAGGCTGAGGAAAAAGAACTCCACAGCTCCCGCCTTTTAAAAGTTTACAATTTCCCTAAGGATGCTCTGCCTGAGCAGCAGCATTGTGACATCATGGGCAGTTCCACCTGCCTACAGCACGGGGGAGGCTGGAGGCACCCATCAGTCAGGAGTGGAGGGTGGCTGGCAGAAGATGAGTGGGCTGCAGCTGTACTGGAGCAGGGACTTTGCAGCTAAGAGAGCTTGTGCACACCCCAAACAGAGAGCAAATGCAGGGGTTTCTGGGACCTGAGGTGCAGTTGTGTGTACTGACAGACCACCAGCTTCCACCTACCCAAGGTTTAAGTGTAATGCCCAGTTCACAGTGCCCCCAGTGACCACCAAGGAAGACAAAACACGTATGCAAATGCAAAGAGCTTTTTACTCGGGCTTAAGCTCAGTCTCTTGCCTTCACCAATGCAGTGGATTTGAGCAAGAGCCTGGAAAATCAGAGTGGCGGGCTTTTTATTGAGGTTTGAGCAGGGCGGAGGGGATCATCACCTATGTAACTACATGACTGGCTAATTTGAACATTAACTGTACTTGGGGGTTCTTGATTGGCCTTAGGATTTTGGCGGGCTAGGTCTAGGGGAATTTCAAACTTAATTGGCTCAGCAAGCGGCAGTTACATTTGAACAGGTTGGTGTGCGTGATTACATTCATTTGATTGGTTGACATTTACAAAACTCTGAGACAGTGGATCTTATTGGGCCATCCAGCCCAGGACCGCAAGAATGTTGAGTCATGCTCACACAGCAAGTTTATGGTTTTTCCTGGTACTGCTTGTTCTTCCCTTGATTCTGGGAACTCGCCCCTGTGGCCTACAGAGGGACTGAGGCCTGTCATGGTGCTACTCTGGCCTGGGTCTTTCATTCCCCCCTCTCCTTGTACCTAAAGGGGAGCCAATCTTGGGTCCCAAGAGTTCTAGTGGAACATATTGACTTCTCAAAACCATTAATTGTATGCTAGTGATTCACCCCTTAACCAATCTATTAAGTATATAGGGAACCAAGTCAAGAGACATGTGGGTTAAGGTTAGGGAGAGTAATCCTCAGGTTCAGCCAGGGGGACTGCCAGACAGACGTGAGTGTGATGAATCCAAGTGGCAATCCCATCTACCTTGACAGCGGTGGGAGTCGTCAGGATGACGACATAGGGTCCTTTCCAGCAGTGTTCAGATGATGAGGACAAACAAAGACCTAATCCCCTGGCTGGTATCCATGTGTTGGTGGGGGAGGTCCAGTCTCATATATGGCCCCTAGACGAGGCCACATTTTTTTCATGAGTTCTAATTAAGGATTGAAAAGACGTAAAATTTGGTTTTGAAACTTAAATCAGGCAGGATAGGAGGTGTTTTTTTTCAAATATAATCTCATAAGGAGTTAACCCTATCATGTAAGGAGTGTTCCTTACCCTATAAAGGGCAAATGGAAGAAGAGATACCCAGTCCCCGCCAGTCTCTTAGTAAGGGTCTTTTTTTTAAAATTCTATTCATTCTACCTGACCTGAACTCTGGGGCCTGTAAGCACAGTGTAATTTCCAATTCTCCCCTAATATCTTAATTACCTCTTGTGTTACCTGAGAAATGAAGGCTGGTCCACTATGTGAACTCAAAAGAGCAAACATTCCATACCTGGGCAAAATCTCCTCTAGAATCTTTCCTGTCACCACCTGTGCAGTGTCATGTTTGGTAGGGAAAGCTTCCGTCCATCCTGAGAAGTATCTACAAAAACTTTGTCCATCTTTCATGAAGCTTCTGCCGTCTGTGTAACCAGGTGACCTCAGCGTCTGGTAGAGGCTGGTCGGTGAGATCCTCTCTGATGTTGTAGACTCGGCTCAGGATGTCAGCACAATTATGGAGGTGTCTCTCCAAGTCTGGATCCAGATCTTCATGGAAAGCCTCATCAATCAGGGTGGGCAAGTTTTTGAATCCCACATCCAAGTTAATTGTCCATTAAATCCTTGTTCCAGGTCATGCCATTCAAGGGAAAATAGCGGCTGACTTTGTGCTGCCAGTGGCAGGCTAAAGAAGGCATCTTTTAAATCCAAAACCGTGTACCATACTCTAGATGGAGGCAAAGAACTTAAAAGAGTGTATGGGTTTGGCACTGTTGGGTGGATGTCCATCACCTGCTTATTTATCTCCCTAAGATCCAGGAGCGGAGTGCTCCATGGGGAATGGCAAGGGACAAGTACCCCGATGTCTCAGAGCCACCTGATATGGGGGGGTTATTCCCACATGGGCTTCCCGTGACGTAGGGTACTGTCTCACTCTGATGGGCATTGCCCCAGGCTTTAATTCTACCCAAATGGGTGGGCTATTTGAGGCCAGTACCATTCCCCCAGTCTCTGTCCAGGCCTGGGGAAACCTCTGTAGCCACTCAGCAATGTCCCTGATTGGACTTGGTTGTTGATGGAGTCTGTACTCATCCTCTAATTGCATGGTCATATTTATCTTTGAAGTGGGGCCCATCTCTCCCCAGAAGGGGATGGGGCATTCAGGTATGATTATGAAGGAGTGGGATACACGGCCCGTGCCAAGGTCCACTGTTCTTCGGGTAGTCCATGAATATTGGTTCATACCTGTGGCCCCTTGTACCCAAGACTTTTTGTTTGATAGTTTCCCTGTGATTTAGTTAGCACTGAATGTTGTGTTCCAGTATCCACCAGAGAAGTAATTGGAGTCCCCTCCACTTTTAAGGTTACCCTGGGCTCGGGGAGAGGGTCCCTACCCCGTCTCCCCTAGTCTGAGATGTCTCCCAGTTCCAGTACTCGCACTCTTTCCAACTTTTTATTTTTACACATGGGAGGTTTCTTGGGGCAGTCCTTATGCCAATGTCCCATTTCTTTGCAAAACACGCATTGGTTGCGCTGGCGTTTAGGTCTGTCTGGCTGGTGTCCCTCTTACCTTGTACTCTGGTTAGCTTCCTGTGTGGATTTCTTTGCATTCCTGGAGATTCTTTGGTGGCCATCAGAAGGATCTTGGCGGCCTATGCAAAGGCTCGAGCCTGGTGTTCTCTGGGCTCTCTCTGTTGTTGTATACTCCTTCTGCCAGTGCTACCAATTCCTGTAGGCTTTTGTCTGCTAATCTATCTAATTTTTGAAATTTTATCCTGATGTCTGGAGCTGCCTGATTAACAAAGCTAAGAATAACTGCTGTCTTATTTTCTGGGAGTTCTGGGTCCATGGGAGTATACCTGCGGTATGCTTCCATGAGCCTTTCCAGAAAAGCAACAGAGCTCTCATCCTTTCCCTGTTGTACATCACTAACTTGGGCCAAATTGGTGGGCCGTCTAGCAGCAGCCCTGAGACCCCCCATTAGAGTCCAGCGATAGACCTGGAGTCTCTCCTTACCTTCTGCCATGTTGAAATCCCAGTTGGGTCTAGTCAGTGGGAAAAAAGTATCAATTACAGCTTGGTTATTTGTGGAGTTCCCAATCGTTCCCAGGACCAGTGGGTAAAAAGGATAGAGTCTAGAACTTAGGGGTCTGCATTTTCCAGTTATAGAGGTCACTAGTAGCAAATTGCCAGTAGTGAAGAGGTTGATTGCCGTCTGCATCTGGGGGCCCTATCGCTCTGAGTGGAAGGGTCGTGACCTCGGGTGCCGGGGCTGGTGCCCGAGGGACTCGACTGTGAGTATTGGGGGGCTAATTACAGGAGGGAGGGATGGCTGTTGGGGCTGAGTTTGAGCCTGCCCAACCACCTGGGGCTGGGGTGGAAGGGAGGAGGAGGACCAGATATAGGGGGGCAGAAGGTAGGGAGGGGGAGGCAATAGGTTCTTCTTTGTTCTTAACAGCCAGGATAGTGGACGATTTATCCTGCGAAGAAAAGGTTTTAACCAGGCAGGGGGATTTTCAACCAGATCACGCCACATTAGAATGTAGGGTATCTGGTCTGAGCATCCATTTCCTGCAGAGGAATTTTGAAAGATATTATCTTGGACCCACTGTATTATGGGCAGGTGGAAAGTACCTTCTGGGGGCCAGCCCACATTGAAGGTAGGCCATTCATTTCTGCAAAAGATAATTAGTTTTCTCTTTTTTACTTCTACATTTAGGTTAGAGGCCCTTTCTTTAACGTCTGTAAAATGGTCTGTCAGGAGGTAGAGAGGAGTCGAGTGAGTCTGTCCCATCTGTCTGGTCACACAGAGAAGGAGAATAAGTCCCACAAAACAAAAAGAAAGAAGGCAGAAAACAAGTTCAGCTGGCCAGCGAGTACAAAAACTGAAACTGGGACAGTGGCGTCATGCCACTCTGCGGGCGTGACCCACGTGGTCTTTCCAAAAACAGGAGGAGAGAAAATTTCCCCCTCTTGGTGGGCCAGAGGCACTCTGGTCCCACCTACCAAACAGGAGGGGAGAAAAATTCCTCTCTGGTGGGCCAGAGGCAATCTGGTCCCACCTACCAAACAGGAGGGGAGAAAAATTCCTCTCTGTTGGGCCAGAGGCACTCTGGTCCCACCTATTGTAATGCCCAGTTCACAGCGCCCCCAGTGACCACCAAGGAAGACCAAACACGTATGCAAATGCAGAGTTTTTACTCAGGCTTAAGCTTGGTCTCTTGCCTTCACCAACGCAGTGGATTCGAGCAAGAGCCAGGAGAAGCAGAAAAGCGGGCTTTTTATTGAGGTTTGAGCAAGGGGGAGAGAACTATCACCAATGCAACTACATGACTGGCTAATTTGAACATTAACTGTACTTGGGGGTTCTTGATTGGTCTTAGGATTTTGGCAGGTTAGGTCTAGGGGAATTTCAAACTTAACTGACTAAGCAAGCAGCGGTTACATTTGAACAGGTTGGCACGTGTGGTTACATTCATTTGATTGGTTGACATTTACAAAACTCTGAGACGGTGGATCTTATTGGGCTATCCAGCCCAGGACCGCAAGAATATTGAGTCATGCTCACACACCAAGTTTATGGTTTTTCCCGGTACTGCTTGTTCCTCCCTTGATTCCGGGAACTCACCCTTGTGGCCTACAGAGTGACTGAGGCCTGTCATGGTGTTACTCTGGCCTGGGTCTTTCAGTATTTAATTTAAATTTAATTTAAAATGAGTTATATTCAAAGGATGTGTGTATATAGCTTTCCAAAATGTGACTCCCAATTTTAATTGACTATTTCAAAAGTCATGGAAAAAGGAATTTCCATTTGTAAGGACACCTATTCTCTACAGGCTACCTCTTACATAGGAAGACACATTTATCTAAGTCTGTATTACAAGGCTCATGTTTTGATATATTATTTTAATAAAACTTTACAATAGTTCATCTCAACAATGGGTAAGTTCATTGTTGAATCTTTGATATATAACTGTTCTATTTTGATGTTATGGTTAGTTCTTACAACCTTGCCAAAGGATAGGGGATGGTAGGGAATGTGAAACTTCCAGGCGATCTGTAGGTACCTGTTTGGGGAGTTAGAGGAGACAAATTCTGGGCCTTTGTCTGATTGTATTGAGGATGACAAGCCAAATTGAGAGAATATTTCTCTAGTCAATATCTCAGTTAGTATTTGAGTTCTCTTGTTTGTGATGAGGAAGGCTTCTACATATCCAGAAAAGGTATCCACACTAAGAGATATTTGTATCATTTAACAGAAGGCATATGGGTGAAGTCTGCTTGAAAACCCATGGCTGGTAGAAGGTGTTGTACCTGGTGGGTAGGGATTTGAGGGGGTCAGATGTTGGATTTAGGGTTTGCTCTTTGGCAGATATCACATGAGTCTGCAAGATCTTTGAAGAATTGTCTGTCCTAGGGTTGAAAGGAGGTGTGGTTTTGAAGGAAAGAAAATAGAGCTTGGTTAGAGTGAATGCAGGTATGAAAGAAACCTTCCTTCTTTGAGTGAGGGGAACTTTGTATGCTAAGAAATGTAGGGAGGTGGGGTAGAGGTCTGGGTGTGTCAGGGAAATTTCACAGGCCAATTTGTGAGTGTGATTGAGAGGGAGATGTTCTGTTTGTCTTTCTGATGGCCTTGGCATTGCATGAATGATTCTTTAAAGGGGAGAAAAGTGACATCCAGAAGGTCTTGTATTAGAGAAGCACTAGTAATTGGAGTTTGCTTTTGTGTGAGGAAGGCTCTTTCCTTCCAAATAAGAATATATGAGTGGATGATTTTATAAGCATATTTTGAATCTATATAAATGTTAATGGAAAAATCCTGAGCCAGAGTTAGTACTCGAGTAAGGGCTGTAAGTTCATCCTGCTGGAAGGTTGTACTTAGGGTCAAAGGTTGTACTTCAATAAGGGTACATATTTAGGGGAGTTGGGGTGGCCCTGGATGATGGCATATCCTGATGCATGGGGTGGGGCATGACCTAAGTAAGTTACAGACTACTGACAGATCTGAACTTTGTCTTTTGACCCAATACCCCTAAGCAGCTAAGGCATTGAGGAATTTTAGCAGTGTGTGCAACACAGATTTCATGGGAGGGACTACATAGGAGAAAGTCATCTACATACTGTAAGAGATGACTGGGATGGAGGTTTAGGGATGAGAGATCTCATTGGGGGCCTGACCAAAGTAGTGGGGACTGTCCCTAAAACCTTTTGACAGGACTGTCCAGGTGAGTTGCTGAGCTAAAACGGTGTCTGGGTCTTTCTAAGTAAAAGAAAAAAGAGGACGTGAGCCTGGGTGTGGAGGAATGGTAAAAAAATCATCTTTAAGATCTAGGACAGGAACATTGGTTGCAGTAAGTGAGACAGAGTAAAGGAGAGTGTAAGGGTGAGGGATGACATGGTATGTGGGTACGGTTGTCTCATTTATTTTTCTGAGTCCTGGATTAACCCTTAAGTTTCATTATGGTTTTAGCCCCATTGATGGGGGTTTTGTGAGGAGAGTTGACAGGTGTTTAAAGTTGGGCCTTTAGGAGGTCGACAATTAAGGGCCCCTACAGATACTGTCTACTCCAAGGCTACCCTGAACATAAGCATATTTACCAGCTCAATGGAATTCTTAAATACTCAAAACTTCTGGGTTCAATTGACTGTTGATAACATGAACAAACATTATTTTTGCAGTCCACTATTAGCTAATAATTTCACAGGTCTATCTGTTAAGTATAATGAATATGTTAATGTCCTTGGATATAGAATTACCAAACAAGACCATCCTGTGCTCCATACAGATTCAGCACTCCGAGCCACACTAGTTGTCCAACAACATTGCCTATGCATCAATTGTATCTCCCCTTGACCACCTCTTAACCCATCTCAACATCTCCCTGACCACTGGCAAGTGTATGCCCATGGGGTGAGTCTTCCTATGCAATAAAATGGCCTTTCAAGCCCTGCCTGCTAACTTCTCTGGAATCTGCTCCAGCACACAGATCTTCCCCTTGCTGCCATCCCTAACCCCTCCTCACGTGGAGTCTGCCCGTCAAGTGTGGTAATAATCCATGAGAGCAACTTTGGTCAGGTTTAGGAAACTGGTTTCCATGGTTATGTTCTTTACTGGGTCCTTTGATGAGTATTCTTCTCTTCATAATCATAGCTCCTGGTCTTCCCAATTGTGTACTCTGACTCACCAAACAAGAAATCAATTTGTAAAAACGATGTACTTTAACACTCCTTACAACCCCATAGTCATGACAAATCACCCATAATAATCGGCTTCTTGCCCCCTGTCCTTCTTACAGGGATGGCAGTGAAAAGGAAAACAAAAGGGAGGGAAACCAGACACCAGACATCAGACAGCCAGGGCATCCCAAGCTAAAAGG
The DNA here is from genome assembly GCA_036365145.1 of Orientallactaga sibirica. NCBI lineage: Eukaryota > Metazoa > Chordata > Mammalia > Rodentia > Dipodidae > Orientallactaga > Orientallactaga sibirica. The sequence goes on along the minus strand of JAEOAD010001277.1, from coordinate 45,779 downwards.
GGAAACCACGCCTAAATCTGAAATGAATGTATGCTTTTCTTGATCTATATGACCTACCAAAATTAAATCAGGATGAGATAAACCACTTAAATGGAAAACAGAAAAAGAATCAAACAAGGCTGAGGTTGTGGTTCAGTCCATAGAAGGCTTGCCTAACACGCATGAGCCTTGAGTTCAATAGCCAGTAATTACATAAACAGGAAGTGCTGTTATCTGCCTCTAATCCCAGCAATAAAGAGGTGATGACAGGAGCAACAAAAGTTCAAGGCAGGGTTGGAGACATGGCTTAGCAGTTAATGTGCTTGCTTGCAAACAAATAAGCCAGGTTCAATCCCCCAGGACCCACATAAAGCCAAGTATCTGGTGTTCATTTGCAGTGGTTAGAGATGCTAGTGCACCATTCACCCATATTCTTTCTCTGTTTCTCTCTCCCTCCCTACCTCATTCTTTCTCATAAATAAATAAATAAATAAATAAATAAATAAATAAATAAATAAATATTTAGAAAATAATGTTCAAGGCAATCTTTGGCTACATATTGAGGTTGAGGCAGACTGAGCTACTTGATACCCTGTCTCAAAAGTAATGATATCCGGGCGTGGTGGCACATTCCATTAATCCCAGCACTCGGGAGGCAGAGGGAGAAGGATAACCATGAGTTCAAGGCCACCCTGAGAATATAAAGTGAATTCCAGGTCAGCCTGAGCTAAAGTGATACCCTACCTTGAAAAACCAAAAAAAAAAAAAAAAAAAAAAAAAAAAAAAAAAAAAAATGATAAACAAAACACCCCAAAATTGTGGTTGCTTTGCAAAAGCAAGTGCATCATTCTTCTAAATGTCACATGGGTCCCAACCTCAATATGTGGGAGATGAAGGGAATTAGAGGCAGGAAGGGAGGCAGTGGTGAAGGGGCCTAACTCTTTCAATAGCGGCAGCCATCACAGGTGAGAGTCTGTTCCATATAGAATGGAAGGATTCCACAGAGCAGCAGAAGCTGAGGACTGGGCAGAAAGGGTCTAAGGTAATGACAGTCCCTGAGAAGGTGTAAGGATGTTCTCTTGAAATTACCAAAAGGAACTTTCAAAGATACATTTTCTTGAGATGGGGGGGGGAAATGGTGGAAATCATTCAAAATAAATTCATAGAATAGGTTGTGAAGTGATGGTAATCCAAGCTGACAGTTAAAACAAGAGATGAGAAAAAACTGTGATTAAGGGTTTGAGAGAGGAGTGAAGCTTGGAAAAAACCTTAGTGTGGACAACTGTCCTCCATACAAGGAAGAACCACTGACCTGTGAACTATCAATGACTGTGGCCTGTAACTTTCCACCATGGAGGAGAGGAAGGTTCACGCAGCTCTCCACCTCTTCATGGATTCAGTTACTGTAACTAGAGGACACGACTCACAAAGCCCCGTCCCAGGATTTATATACAGTTTAAGTATGAGGAATGAAGAGGTAGCTTAGAGATTATGTGCACTTTCTCTGCAAATATGAGGATTCAGGAGGGCCTAAACGGTTCATGTTTGAATCTCCGGATCCCACATAAACAGCTGGGAAAATCCAAGAAAACCTGTAACCCCAGGCCCATGAAGGGGAGCACAGATCAGAGACCCCCTGAGCTCATGGAAAAGTGCCTATCTTTCAAGAGAATCCAGTTCAAAATGAGAACATGGGAATGAATGATGGAGTGGGACACGGTTTTCTGCTCTGGCCAACAAAGAGGAGTGAGAACTGCAGCAGGAAAGAGCATAATACCGCATAAGAGAACCCACCTAACTGTGGGCAGCACCATCACATGGGCTTCGTGCATGCTAGTCAAGCACTCTACCAACTGAGCCACATCCCAAACCTTCCTTACCTGTTAAAGCAAGGATGATTATGTACAGATTATACTGTCAAATCATACATGGTCAAGGCATGTTCCTTTTTGGGAAGCTGAAAAAAGCTCAGGAGATAGATGGTTGTGATGCTTATATATTTCAAGCCCCAGAAGTTTCTAAAATGATTTAAAGGATAAGTTTGATATTATGTGTGTTTTTAACATACTGACATAAACTAAAGTACATATTAACCATCCTAAACATCACATTCAATGGATAGCCACCATCATCTATGAGAATATATGTAATGGGGCTGGAGAGATGGCTTACAAATTAAGGTGCTTTCCTGTGAAGCCTAAGGACCCAGGTTCATTTCCCCAATAAGCCACATAAGCCAGATACACAAGGCAGCTGTTTTAGTCAGGTTTGTATTGCTGGCAGAAAGCACCTGACCAAGAGCAGCTTGTAGGGGAAAAAAAAGACTTTACTTTGGCTTACAAACTGAAGGGCAAGCTCCATGATGGCAGAGGAAAAATGACAGCATGAGGAAAGATGGACAACACCTACTGACCAACATCAGATGGACAACAGCAACAGAAGAGTGTGCCAAACACTGGCAGTGGGAAACTGGCTATAATACCCATAGGCCTGCCCCCAACAATACACTGCCTCCAAGGGGCTTTAATTTCCAAATATCCATCAGCTGGGAACCTAGCAGTCTGAACACCTAAGTTTATGAGGGACACCTGAATCAAAAACCCCAGAGGTGCATGCATATGGAGGCATTCATTTGCAGTGGCTATGGGCCCTGGTGTGCCCATTCTCCCCACTTACAAATAAAGAAAAAAAATTTAATATATGTATCAGGGCTGGAGAGATGGCTCAGTGGTAAATGCACTTGCCTGACAAACCTAACAACTCAGGTTCAATTCTCCTGTACCCATATAAAGCCAGATACACAAAAGAGCACATGCATCTGGAGTTCATCTGCAGTGGCTACATGCCCTGGCATGCCCATTCCCTTTCTCTCTCCTTGTAAATAAATTTTTTTAAAAAAGAGTATATGTCAGAGGGAGATGAGCATCACTGTGCACCCATATAATTCCAATTGAGAAGACTGAGGCAGGAGCATCCTGAGTTGGAGGCCATAATGCGACCTCACCTCTAAGTAAAAATAAAAAGTGCCAATGTTATAGCTCAGTGCAAAAGAACTTGCTTAGCACACACTGGACCCTGGGTTTGATAGCCAAGAACAGAACATGAGCACTGACAGTTACTCCAATTTAGCTCCAAATAAGAGTAAAACTGCTTTGCCTTCTGAGGAGAGAGTGCATGGAGGCAGAGATGTGAGCAAATATTTATTCACCCCAAATAAGGTGCCAATGACAGACCAAATAAGCAATGCCATTCAAGTCCAGCCCAGTGAGTCAGTGAGTTTATTTGGGTTATTTAGAGGAATGTGGATGAGGAGATATTTACAGGCACATGGATAACTGAAAAGTACCTGATCAGCACTCACGAGCCTGTGCAGTTTGCATGAAGCCTACTCATGCTCTGCTGCCCTGGCCTTGCCCTCCATACACTCCTTGTTCTCTGTGTGGTTTTTCTTTGTTTGATTTTGAAATAGGGTCTTCCATAACCCAGGCTGGACTCAAAGTGACCTGGTGTGGTGGCACATACCTGTGAACTCAGTACTTGGCAGGTGGAGGCATGAGATAAAATGTTCAACATATGTACTGAGTTTACAGGCATGTGCCACCAAGCCAGGTTCACTGCACTCACTTCTTTGTCTGCATTCCCTCTAGATCACCTTATCCACACCCAGGGTCTCAAAAGACAGTAACATGTTGAAGTCTCTGAAACATAGATGCCAGCTCTGTACTTTCTACTGGATGGCAGGTTTGAACATGTATGTGCTCATGAGGCACCTCTGAGGGTAACTGAAACAGGGCAGTTGTTAACATTTGTCCCCTTGACAGATCACTTGCCTGGTTTGTGCAAGGCCCTGTGTTTGATCCTTAGCAACACACACACACACACACACACACACACACACACACACACACACACACACATCCTATCCCCCATCTGTTCCCCATGCATTCTTTATTTCATGCAATGGTCCCCCCTCCTCTTTACTGTAACCATGTCCAGACAACCTGAGTTATTATTATGAAGCACCATCTTAGCTCTCTTATTAGTTTGGCACATGCTTCTCTATAGCCTTGTTCACACTCACTATTCACACACATTTTGCTAGTTCAGCCATTGAAATGGTGTATCCAGGCTGGAGCTGTGGCTCAGTGGTGATTCATTGTCTACCTGGGATGTGTAAAACTCTGGATTTATGAACAAGTTCCCAGAAAAAAAAATAATGCCTGAGTTAAACATACAACATAGCTGATTGAATGTATAGAAAGTCTGTGGTAGTAGAAAGCTGTCTGTTACAGGTTTATAACCAAATTTTGATGGGTGACCTTCAGTCCCATAGATCGTACTTACAGCCCACTTCACCACTTGACCTAACATTGCCATTACTATCAGGTAAAATTCTTATTGGAATGTTCAAACAAACATCTTAGTTTCCACCAACCCATAGGCTAAGGATGGCATCACAAAACACCTGAGGCCTCTAGCAGAGACTTCTGCTTTTGAAAACTCCACCTCAATGTTTCCATGAATGTACTTAAAATGCCTAGGTTTATAATTTTTTCATTCTATTACCATAAATATTCCATGAGTCAGGTAGGGTGGCCCACATTTTACTCCCAGTACAAAATAGGCTAAAGTAGGAGGATCACTGTGAGTTTAAGGATATCTTGGTTGACAGATTGAGTTCCAGGTCAGCTAGGGCTAGAGTGAGACCAGGCTTAAGAAATGAAACCAAAAATTCTGAAACTTTTACCATGTTGAAACATCATATTTCATGTAACCTAGACCTGTTCCCAGGCCTTCAGCTCTCAGATTTGTCTCAGAATAAAGTATTCATTATGCACTGGAGTTAAGAACTGGGGTTTGACATCCCAACACCACAATATAAAAAAAATGAAAATGAAAAATCAGCTCATATTCTCCCCTGAGAGTTTCAGGTTCTTTCACATGTCCATACCACTGCACTTGACATTCTCATCACCCTATTGACAGTTTGAGTCAGATAGAATTAGTTTTGAAAATGACATGCAAATTGCAGGGTGCTCAGCAACATCCCTGTACCCACCCACAAGGTCAGGTGCACCATTGTATGCCCCACCCTCAATTAAATAATAAAAAATGGCCCCTAACATCACAAAATATCTGTTGAATGGTTAAAACAAACTCATTCCTCCTGTGATCAAGACCAGCAACACAGTCTGTACCATTTTTCTAATATTACCAGACCAGTTCAGGGAGAAGCACAGGGGCTACATGGAAATTGGAGACATGGTGTGACTTTGGTTTAATTCTGTCAGGGAAGGAGCTGAACAACTGCAAGTGGCCACCAAGTGAATGACTGAAAGACAGGTCCGAGCCTCAATCTGATGAAACAAGAAAGAAAACACAGGCCAGAGTGGAGAAGAATTTCAGGGCTCAGAGTGGGCTGGATTACCCACTTTCTCACATCATACTGAAAGAGTAATAAAGGGAAAATACAGACATGTTTTATATAAACTTTTGATATAGTTGTAATCTAAAAAGATTCAGAGGAATGCAAGGCCTACTGGCTTTGGTGTATATGAAACCCTCACTACATGGAGAGAAGAGTCTATATCCACAAGGAGACACATAGAACCAGGAACACCTGAAATTTCAGAGTCATGACTGATTACTTGACCAATAAAATTTGAAATGATTGCCTTTCTTTCCCCTCCTATATTTACTGTTAGCTATAGATGAAATATCAGATATCTCTAAGAATCCTTTCTTATTCCAAGTTTCCAACTCTCTCTGTACAGCATAGGTTCAAGGTTGAGTTCCTGTCTTTGCTACTTGCCTCTGATAGGACAAGTATCAAGGACTGAACTCTGGTTTCAGAAACACAGGATGACTGGTACAGATGACAGTTGTGGGAAGAAACATCAGGAGATTCTGAAGTCAGTCAGTGTGAGTGAGAGGAAATGATGGAACAGAAACTTCATACATAAAGCCAATGTCTCATGCATTAGACCCTCAAGAGATAAATACATCAGAGCCCTGAACATTATCCCTGCTTCCTAGGCAGTGTGAGTTTGGCTCCCTGCTTCTCCACCTGGTTACTCCTTCCTCCCCATCACCATGATGATCATACACAGTTCTGAGAACCAACCCAGCACCAATTTCCAGAACGGGGAAGGTGGGTTAAGAATGGTCACTCAAAGCTGGGTGTGGTGGTGCACGCCTTTAATCACAACACTCGGGAGGCAGAGGTAGGAGAATTGCCATGAGTTCGAGGCCACCCTGAGATGACAGAGTGAATTGCAGGTCAGCCTGAGCTAGAGTGAGACCCTACCTCAAAAAAAAAAAAAAAAAAAAAAGAATGGTCACTCTTCCATCACAAGGCATGTGCCTCTCCTTCTTATAAGGAAGACCACACCTACCTAGTTCTATCCTGGTGGTCTGAATTCCACACACTCCAAGTTCAGTGCCTGGTTTCTCGGATCTTATTGCTAACATAGAGTGCCATCTCCAGATTAGAAACCCAGGGCCAGGCTTCTCAGGATGTCCTCACTGTGAGAAATGGAGTGATGGATTTGTTTGTCTTTGAAGCTCTACCCAATGGCTGTCTCCTTTCTCCTGTCCAGGTGGCTGGGAAGCCACATCATACATATGATCTTCATGTAGGTCCTAGGGCACCCTGACTTTGCCTCATATTTGGGCTGCATGTTTCAGGCCACCTTGTTTACTATATCACAGAAAATATCCATATTCAGGGAGGTTTGATATGCGCCGTTTCAGGAAGGTCAGTACATCTCACACATCCACATATCAAATTAAGGATCTAAGGAGATTGTTAAAGGTATTTCCTTGGAAACTTAACAGCTTCTGTTCAATTCCCCACCATCCACATAAAGGCACATGTACACAGCAAACCCACTCCAAATCAATTAGAATTGGAGGCAGGAGAACCCAGAAGCTTGCAGGCCAGAGAGAATGGTGCCCATGAAGCAGATAACACAAACAAACAGCACAACCAGTAAAACAAGTGAAAACCTGTGTCAAGCCAAGTAGAAGTTGTCCTCAGACCTCCACATGTACTCTGGGGCATGCACATGCTAATTCACACAGAAGATACTTGAATCACATCACTTCTCTCTTTAATGGCATCTTCTAAGTTACTATATACATGCGGAGTATCACATTAACCAGCAAATCTGAAGATCTTATTTAATTTTAAACAAAAATTATTTTTTATTTTTTGGAGAGAGACACAGAGAGAGTCAGACAGAGAGGAAGAGGGAGACAGATAGAGAATGGGTACACCAGCAGTCTCTCAGCTGCTGTGAACAAAATCCAGATGCATGCGCCCCCATGTGGGCAAGTGTGGCATTGTGCCCTTGTGTCACTTTGCATCTGGCTAAAGGTGAGACCTGGAGATTGGAACCGCTGGAGATTGGAACCAGTGTTCTTAGGCTTAGGAGGCAGGTGCCTTAACCACTAAGCCATCTCTCCAGCCCTGAAGATGTCATTTAAATAACAGGTTAGTCATCTTTGTTCCTGGAATACTCTGAGCTTCCTTTCTATTCTGTAATTCATGTAGTCTTCCATTTGTGAAGTGTCAGGATTTTCCTGGCACCAGCCTGCCCCTCCCAACTGTCATTTCTTCACGGTTCTAGTGACTCTCTAACAATATCTACCTGCCTTATGTAAACACCTTTTCCCAAATTAGAGTGATCTTATTAAACATAGGACATTATCACTTTAATTAATCACATTCAGTAGTGTTGGATACTAATTTCTCACATCCCGAAGGCTCTTAAAATTTTTGGTTAACTCCCGAGGCTAGTAAAGCCAAGACCTCACTTAATTCTCTTTCCTGCTTTTCCTTCTAGTATTTAGTACCTAACATTGTTGGTTTTTACTTTCTGTCCATATACACAGGAAAATGAAGGCAATTTCTGTAAGCACACCTCACTGAGGTTAGAAAATTGGCATGGAGAGGTGAAGACATTTGTGGGTGGCATGCTGAAACTGGGTTTGGGCTGAGGCCAGGCATATCACCGGGTGTCCTTGCAGTGCCACCAGGGAGTTTAGCTGGCCCCTCTACTTGGCCTGACCCCCCTACTTGATGCAGAGAGGTCTGAATTGCAAGCAGATCACCATGGTCACCTCCTCCACCACCATCTCACCAGACAGAGGATCAGGAAAATGAAGTCTGCTGCTTCTTCCTCACCATTTGAACCTCCCTGCCTTTCAGTTTACAATTTCCCCCATGCTCTGGCAGTGGTGCACCATTGTGAATTCACAGGCTGGTCCACCTTTCCTGGACATGGGGGAGGGGGCAAGAGCCATCCACCATTCCTGACAGGAGGGCAGTTCACAGAGGGGAGTGGGATGCTGCTGTACTGAAGCAGAAACTTTGCAGCTCACAGTAATCTTTCCTCCCACCTACCCATAGAGCATATGCAAGCTTCCTGGTGCCTGAGGAGGCCTCATGGGAAAAGGTGACACCTGGCCAGAAGATTCCACAGGCCCACTATGTATGCCTGACAACCCTATGATCAACCCACAGCGATTGACCACACTCAGGCCTGGGTTCTGCAGCCCTGCCCTGCTTCCCTTGCTCTTCCTTCCTTTCTTGTCTTCCATTTCTCCTCTTTTCTCCCCCTTCTTTCATTCTCCCTCACTCTGCTCCTTCCTTCCATTCCTCTCTCCCTTCTTCCTTATTTCCTTCCCTCATTCTCTCCTTCCTTCTTTCCATTCTTCTCATTTTACCCCTTTTCCTTCCTTCCTTTTATTCTTTTCTCCTTTCCCCTCGTTTTCTTTCCTTCTTTCCTTTCTTCTCCTGTTTTCTTCCTTTTTCCTTCCCACATTCTTTCCTTCCCTCTATTATTCACCCTTTCCCCCTTTTTTTCTTCCTTCCTTCCCTTCTTTCCGTCTTCCCATTCATCTCCCTTTCTCCTTTTTTCACTCTTTCCTTTGCCTCCCCTTTTCTTCCCTGTCTCCCTTTCCTCTTTCCTTCCTCTCTTTATCTCCCCCTCTCCTCTCCTTTTTGCTTTTCTGTTTTGACACAGGCTCTATATAGTCCAGACTTGCCCTCAAACCTTGAAGCTCCTGCTTCAGCCTCCCACTGGGGTTACAAGAGTGCAAAGTGCCCAGATTTTCTTGGGGGGGGCATGTGTGCCCACGTGAGTGAGTATGCCTGCTTGCCTCCGTGAGTGTGTGTGTCTGTGTGTGTGTGGTCTGTGTGGATTTGGACACATGTTCCATGCCACTGCACTTATGCTGGGTGTGGGACCTGCCAGCCATTTCCCTGGCTTTCTTGAAGTGCCTCCCAGGGATCACCCTGACCACTCAGCCCAACGTGATCCTCCTACCTGCTGCAGAGAGCTCTCACTCATCCCCAGACTCGCCATGGCTGCCTCTTCAGCCATCCCGCAGGATGGAGGCCCTGGAAAATGAACTCCGCTGCTTCCTCTGCACTGTTCACACTGTCCTGACTTTTGGTTTACAATCTGCTGAGCAGTTTCCCTGGCACACAGACAGGCCACATGTCACCACCGACCCCTCCGCCCCGCCTTGCTGCTGGAGAGAGGCTTAGGAGAAAGAGCTCTGGTGCTCTTGCCTTTTTAAAGTTTACAAGTTCCCTAAGGATGCTCTGGGTGATCCGCAGCATTGTGACGTCACAGGCAGTTCCACCTGTCTACAACATGGGGGAGGCCGGAGGCGCCCAACAGTCAGGAGGGGAGGATGGCTGGCAGAAGATGCGTGGGCTGCAGATGTATGGGAGCAGGGACTTTGCAGCTAATAGACCTTGTGCACACCCCAAACACTCAGAGAGCAAATGCAGGGGCTTCTGGGACCTGAGGTGCAGCTGTGTGTACTGACAGACCACCAGCTTCCACCAACCCAATGTTTAAGAATGTCATCAGATAGTATCTGAAGCCTATGGTGGAGATTTTCCTGCTTTGCTAAAACCTGCCTACCTGATGGTCAACAATGTATTTGAAAAGTGCCTTGATTTATGTGTTGACTTATATAATTATGAAAACTTCATGAAACTGTTAACACATTTGGACAGGGAATTTTGGGTAGCCTTAATCTGTTTTCCTGGGCAATAGTCATTCATATTTGGCCCTGGACTAAATTATCTCTAATCTCCTTTGAGGTAAGAGCTGTGTCTTTTTATGGACACTGGGGTGCAGCTGTGCTGAAGCAGGAACTTTGCATCTCACAGAGCTTGTGTCCCACCCCACACATACCCAGAGAGCAGATGCAGGGGTTCCTGGTACATAGGGTTCAGCTATAATAAAGCAGAAGCTTTGCAGCTAACAAAGCTTGTACTCTGTCCCTCCACCCCCCCCCCTGCATTTACCCAGAGAATAGGTGCAGGGACTCCTGCGGCTTGAGCAGGCCTGGTGTGATGGTATGATTCCTGGGGACAGAAGATCCCATAAGGCCAACTGTGTGTGCATGAAACATATGGTCATCCCACAGGGACTGACTGTGCTCAGACCACAGATCTGCAGACCTGCCCTCCTTCCTTTATCATTCCTTTGTTCCTTCTTTTGTTCCTTCCTTTTGTTCCTTCCTTCCTTCCTTTTCCTTCCTTCCCATTTAACCTCTTTGTTCTTCCATTCTTTCTTCTCTCCTCTCCTTTACTTAACCCTCTTGTTTGTTCTGCTTCTTTCCATTCTTCCCCTCCTCCTCTTTTTTTCTTCTTCTTCCATTCTTTTTCTTTCACTTCCTTTTTCTCTTCCCATTCCTTCCTTTTTCCTCTTTTTTTCTCCCTTTCATCCTTGCTTCACCCTTTTTCTCCCTTTCTTTTCTTCTCCTCCCTTTCCCATTCATTTTCCTTCCTTCCTTTCTTCTCTTCCCTTTCCCTTTTCCTTCCTTTCCTGTTTACTTCCCTTCCTCCCTTTATCTCTGGATTACTGTGAACTCAAGGCCTGGTGAGGACTCCATCTCATGTTTCTTCTGTGTAGTCAAAATATTGCCTTGGCTGCCATGTCAGCCCCCTTTCAAAGGAATAGCAGAGACAAAGCACCCAGTAAAAGTTAATTACAAGTAGCTGGGCACTGCTGCTCCTACCAGGCCTAGGAGTTTGATGGAAGAGAAGGGGAGAGGAAAGGACTGGGAAGACAACACAAGAGCTTAGGCAGAGGTGAGGAATTTGGGGAAGCCCCTACTGGGGAAACTAGACAGGGTTTGGCCAGGGAAGGTATTGTTCCTGGGATGAGAGTGCTGATCTCAGACATTTATCTCTCACTGTTTAAGCCTGCTGGCTGGAATGATGATTGGAAAGTCCCTCAGTGGGTTCTGGAGACAATGTGTTTGGTGAATGCCCAGTGTGGGGAGGGATGTGGCTCTTGGACAACAGGATATTTTGTAAGAAACATCTAGAAGCAGGAAGTCAGGCTAGAGACATGGGAGGCATAGCTTCATGTGTGGTGTAGATGAAACCTGGATTCTGAGCAGCTGCTTACAAACTTGAGGTGATCCCAGCTCAGAGCTGAGTCCCGGCAGACATGGAGAACAATGGATCTTACCCTTGTGGTCTGTAAATTTGGAGGCAGTCATGTGGAGGAATGATGTGGTCATGGGCAATGGCAGTGATGGGAAGTGGCCTGCTATCCAGAAAGACTTCTTGGAGGAGAGGGCTGGGGAGCTGTGAAGATGGGCACAGTGACACTCACCTGTTATCCCCGCACTCAGGAAGCAGAGACAGGAGCATCATGGGTTCAAAGGCAGCCTGGGATATACATAGCAAGACCTGGTCCCAAAAAATGTTCTTGGGGACGAGGCTCATTGGGTAGTGTTTGCCTTGTAAACCTAAAGACCTCAGTTTGATCCACAGAAACCATATAAAAGAGCCAGGTGTGGTGCTGCAGGCTTGTAATCCTAGCACTGGGGAGGTGAGATAGGAGAGTTCCTGGGGCCAAGTGGCCAGCCATTCTAGCTTATTTGGTGAGTTCCAGGCCAGTGAGAGACCATATCTCAAAAACTGCCAATGGCATTCCTGGGAATAACACACAAAATTGTCTTTTATACCCACTGACTGTGTGCATGTATACTTGTATATACACATGCACTGGACACACATGAAAACACAAATACACATCCATACATTTTTATTCTCATTTTTTAATTTATTTACAAGCAGAAAGAGGTGGAGAGAAGACAGACAGACAGGCTAGGCACTCCATGGCCCACATCCACTATAAATGAATTCCAGACACATTTGCCCTTATGTGGATCTCACTTTAGGTGAGTGGGAGGGAATCAAACATGGGCTGTTAGACTTTACAGGCAAGCACCTTAACCAGTAAGCCGTTTCTCCAGCCCAATCTACCACCACATTTTTAACAACAAAAAAAAGCATTCTTGGGGAAGGGAAGCATGTTGGGAGAGAAATATGGTTAAATCAGGTTTAGAGTGAGTAGGAGACCCAGGAAGGCAAGAATAGTAGCCCTGAGGTCCTGTCCGTGGACAGATCTTGTAGAACACAAAGCCCCAAAATTATGCTGAGAACAGTCTGGAAACTTTTAGCAGCTGAACAGGCCAGATTCCAGCTGAGCAGAGGGTGGCAAGGCCCAAGCTCAGTATTGAGCCCATCTGGGCCACAAAGAAAAGTGGCCTGGACTGGGATGAAATGACTGGGCCTGCAGCAGCTACCTAGGCTTGCATGTCAGACACTCTGCAGACTTCCTGCCTTGACTGAGACATGTCCTAGTTATCCTGGCTTTTCTGTGGGTACCAGGAGGGTGGGGCTGTCAGCCAGAATTGTGATAATTTGAGAATTGAGTCCTGGTTCTGGTTCTGGCTGACCTCTTGAGAAAGCAGCAACTGGTCCCCTATTGTTAACAAGCAGAGTCTGGCAGAGAACAAAAGGTGGAGCAAGCTCCAGTGCCCTCTCAATGTTCAATCAGACTCAGAACCAGGAGTTTAAATAGATTGAGAAGACCTTTGAGGGTATTAACAGAACACATGAAAATTATTCAAGGATGGCTGGAGAGATGGCTCAGCAGTTAAGCTGCTTGCTTACAAAGCTTGATGGCCTGGGTTCAATTCTGCAGTATCCATGTAAAGCCAGTTGCACAAAGTGTCTTTTGTGTATGGAGTTTGTTCAGTTTCAAGAGGCCTTTGTGCATCCTGCTGCACCCATTTTCTCTCTCCCTTGCAAATAAATGAATAAAAATACTACCATAAGTACCGTGAACCTCCCTCATTCAGTTACCAGTGGCAGCACATCAATCACAGCTGAGAAGAGCTCCAGCTCCACTGCATAGTACAGAGGGATCAAGGTGGGAACTCAGCATTGGTGAGATTGAAAGCCACACCAAAAGGTAACAAGGCCAACTAACAAAAGAAAAAAAAGGTACATAGTCCTGCATTGAAAGTGCTAATCTCTATTTCCATGTCATCAGGGCAGGTTGTGGGTTACATATTTTTGGTTTTCTTTACCATTTTCAAATAAGCTGCACATGGGGTGTTGAATATTACTGCATTTAATGCTTACAGATTTGTAGGGCCTTTGTCTTTTGATTATGTCATTATTGGGGGCAGGGTCTGACCCAGATCCAAGCTGACCATGAACCCAATTCAGAACAGAATTCTCTACCTTCTAGCTGACAAGATTAAGGGTGGAGAACAACACACACCATTAGGGATTTAGGCCTTATAAAACTGTTTGTTTTAATCCCCACACTTGTATACTCTGTGCTGGTTTTTATTGAATGTGTATATTGCTCAGTTGAAGTTTAGACTTTGCCAGTATATTGTCCCACCCAGTCCACTAGAATACTTGCTTACCAAGCAAACTCAACCCCTAGGATAACTTCCACAGTTGGAATGGGTGTAAATGCTACAGTTGACAGGTTAAACTCATATCCTGAAAATATATCTAAGACACTGCAGATAAGTAGAAAACCCAAGCATCAAATCAATTCAGGATGCCAAAGTCACTACATAATAAATACAAGAAACACAAAGAATCAAGAAAATGCAATCCCACCAAAATTATAAATCCATCACAAATGATCACCAATGAGAGTGTTTTAGATGAAATACCTGACAAAGACTTCAAAATAATGATTCTATCTATACTCAAGGAAATGAAGAAGAAATGAAAGGATTCAAAGAAGAAAACAAACTCCTGAAAGAGGGCACAGAAAAACAGCTTAATGAAGTTAAAAGGTCATTACAAGATATGAGTAAGGAAAGAGAAATACTGAAGAAAAACAGGCTGAAATTATAGCTCTGATGAACAAAGTCAGTGAAATAAAAACTCTGTGGAATGTCTCAGTAGTAGAATGGATGAAGGAGAGAACAGAATATCTAAACTAGAAGACCAGGTGGCAGACAATACAGTCCAACAAAGAGAAAGACAATCTAATAGAAAGGTATGAATGGGAATTCTAAGATATCAGGGTCACTATGAAAAGATCAAACATAAGCATTCAGGGTATAGTAGAAGGAGAAGACTTTCAATCCAGAGGTTTAGTACATGTTTTCAACAAAATTATAGAAGAAAATTTTCCCCAATGGGAAAGGAATGCCATTGCAGATACAAGAAGGTTTTAGAACACCTAACACACAAAACCTAGAAAGACCCTCTCCTCGCCATGTTAAAAATAAACTACTAGGTCTGGAGAGATGGCTTAGTGATTAAGGTGCCTGCCTGCTAAACCTAAGAACCCCAGTTCCAATCTCCAAGTCCCACATTTAGCCTGATGCAAGAGTAATTCAAAGGTGCAATGCCACACTTGCCCACAAGGGAGCGCACACCTCTGGATTTTGTTCACAGCAGCTGAGAGGCCGCTGGCACGCCCATTCTCTATCTGTCTTCCTCTCCCTCTGACTCTCTCTATTGAAAGCAGTTAGAGAGAAAAATCAAGTGAACTTCAAAGGGAAATCCATCAGGATCACAGCATATTACTAAACACAAACTTTAAAAGCCAGATGGGGGCTGGAGAGATGGCTTAGCGGTTAAGGCACCTGCCTGCTAAGCCTGGGAACAGTGGTTCCAATCCCAGCGGTTCCAATCTCAAGGTCTGACGTTTAGCAAGATGCAAAGTGACACAAGGGTGCAATTCCGCACTTGCCCACAAGGGGGCACACACATCTGGATTTCGTTCACAGCAGCTGAGAGACTGCTGGCACGTCCATCTCTATCTGTCTCCCTCTCCCTCTCTGTCTGTCTGTCTGTCTCTCTCTGTGTCTCTCTCCAAAAATAAATAATAAAAATAATAATAATAAATGTTTTTAAGCCAGATGGGCATGGAATGATGTATTCCAAGTTCTGATAGGTAAATACTGTCAAACAAGATTACTTTATCCTGCAAAGCTATCTATACAAATAGATGGGGAAATAACGACATTCCACGACAAAAACAGGCTAAAGGAATTTATGGCAACTAAACCAGCTCTACAGAAAATACTTGCAGGAATCATTCATGCTGAAGAGAAAGCAAAATACACATAGCAGGAAATATGAAAAAATAAACCATACTCAAATAACAGGAAAACATTAAAATCCTAAACATATATTCACCTAACATAGGGGCTCCAAATTTCATCAAAAAACACTATTAGACTTAAGGTCAGATATAACTCCAAACACAATAGTAGTGTGTGACTTCAATGCCCCACTCTCATCACTTGACAGGTCATCCCAGCAACAAATAAACAAAGAGAGATGTGGACTAAATGGTGTCATGGAACAAATGGATCTAAGAGATACATACAGACATTTCATCCAAATGCTCCAGAATATTCATTTTTTCTCAGCAGTACATGGAACATTATCTGAAATAGACTATATATTAGGATACAAATCAAATTTTAAAAAATACAGGAAAATTGATATAATCCCTTGTATGCTAACTGACCACAATGGGATTGAACTCCTCCCAGGTCCCCAAAAGTCTCCTCTAAAGGGCCACAACTGACTTTCAATAGTACATATAAAATTAAAATTTTTTGCACAACTGTTTGGACTTAAATATTCACCAAAAATTATAGCCAGAGAATAAAGTAGACGTCTTAGACATCACAGCTCAGACTGTGAATAGATGGATGAACTCACAACAACTGAGTGATCTCCATGTCACAGTCAAGTTCAAATGCTGTTCATTTATTCTGACAATGTCTCATCTGGTTTACAATGACAGGTATAGACCATGCAATTTGTTCAACAGTTTGAAAAACAGACCTCAAATTTTCCAGCATAAAAAGATTATGCTCATTAGAATCCTAACCAAAATTCTGTTAATCCTTAGATATTCTATACTAAATGGCTGTTTTAAACTTTTCTCTCATTGCTCACAGTCAGCTCACTCTCAGAGGGTCCTGAGACAATCTGTCTCCATATACTTGGGTTCCCTTGTTCTTCTTCCAATGCTTAAAGGTCTTACAAGAATTAAAAACAACAACTTCCAATCTGTTGTATGCCTATTCCCCCTTAACTCCTTGATTTCATTTTTTTGCCCTTAACATTGTCTTCCAGGGCTGTCTTCCAGCACTCCACTAATGCATTTCCAGTGTCCCCTCCACCCACTAGAGAAGTTTCCCAGTGTCAATCCAAACAACCCCACTCATGTCTGGTACTGTTAACCTGGTTAAAAAAAAAAACTGAGCCGGGCGTGGTGGCGCACACCTTTAATCCCAGCACTCGGGAGGCAGAGGTGGGAAGATCACCATGAGTTTGAGGCCACCCTCAGACTACAGACTGAATTCCAGGTCAGCCTGGGCTAGAGTGAGACCCTACCTCGAAAAACCAAAAAAATAAATAAATAAAAATAAATAAAATAAAACTTGAAAGAGCCAGGTATGGTGGTGCACTCCTTTAATCCCAGCACTTGGGAGGAAGAGATAGGAGGATTGTCATGAGTTCAAGGCCACTCTGAGACTACATACTGAATTCCAGGTCACCCTGGACCAGAGTGAGACCCTACCTCAAAAAACCAAAACAAAAGAAAAGAAAAAACCCTAGGCCCTAGCAGGAGACCCTATTGTTTTGCTAAGTGGGCATGGTGTGCATTTCTGCCTTCTAAATATCTATGTTTGCAATTATAGACTAGTATTTCTCTAAAAGAAGCTTCTTTCCAGTAGTCAAAGTGATGAGTAAGTGTCTGTCGAGTGCTCAGGCCTAAGTAGAACATCTCCATAACCCCACCAAGTTTCAGGAAACAACACAGAACAGAGGAAAGAAGGAATGTAGGTGCCAGAGGATAAAGAAGGATGCAGAAAAGCACTAACTTCTGGGCACACATGACAACTGTGCTCATGAACACATAGTAAGTATGGTTACTGATCTGTAAAGATTGAGTCCATCAATATTTTATCATGAATGAGCCAGGGGCTCATGAGTCTTCAGCCCTCCAATGAGCCATTGACAGTTAATGGTTGCTAGAGAGGGAAGTCATTTTCTTCAGTGATGTAGCAACTAGTAAGTTGTCCATCCCTCAGTAAATAACATGCTCCACACACGCATGCTCATTCAAGCAAACCTAACTAATGTCTATTTTATTAATTAATTTAATTTATTTATTTTGGTTTTTTTTTTTTTGGTGTAGGGTCTCACTCTAGTCCAGGCTAGCCTGGAATTCACTCTGGAGTCTCAGGGTGGCCTCAAACTCATAGCAGTCCTCCTTCCTCTGCCACCTCATGCTGGGAATAAAGGCATGTGCCACCACACCTGGCAATATACCCACCCATTTTATATAAATATAAAATCATCAAACAATTGGACAAATAGCAAAACTGGGAAATAATATGTCAGAAGTGAAAAAGAAAGAAAACAAAACAACTGTAATGTAAAATAATATCAAAACAAAGTATTAAATAAGGGCTGGAGAGGTGGCTTAGCAGTTAAAACACTTGCTTATGAAGCCTAAGGATCCAGATTCAATTCCCCAGTACCCACTTAAGCCAGATGCACATGTGTCTGGATTTTGTTTCCCATGGCTGAAGGTCCTGGTGTTCCCATTCTCTCTCTCTGTTTCTCTCTTTCCCTTTTTAAAAGAGAGTGTGCATGTATACATATACATACATATATAATGAACACACACATACAGTCCTTTGTGTTACTATGATTGTGTTCATGCTTTTCTTTCTTTTTATAAACATAAGCAATAAAAAGTTTAACCAGAAATTAAGATGCTTACCTAGAAATTCAGGAGCAAACTGGGTGGTGGGGAAACTGGTGAAAGTGAAATTTTTATAAACACATTATTTACATACAGTATTTAGGGGGTAAAATGACTGTGCATATATTTTTTAAGAAGAAACAATGCAAAGATTAATCAAAAACTAGTGAAGGCAGTTACCTATGAAAGTCAGGGGCAAGCAGAATAGTGGGGCTAGAGGTGAGAATGGGACCTTTCTTTATAAAGCCTTCCATTTTTAATGCTATATAATACCATATTTTATATATTATGGTTTTTTTTATCAGAGAGAGAGCGAGAGAGAGAATTGGCATGCCACAGCCTTCAGCCACTATAATCAAACTTCAGATGTATGTGCCACCTCGTGAGCAAATACAAACTTGCTCACTTGTGTTCCTTTGTGTGTCTGGCCTATGTGGGACTTGGAGAGTTGAACATGACTCCTTAGGTTTTGAAGGCAAGCACTCACTAAGCCATCTCTCAAGCCAAATACCATACTTTAAAAATAAAATTAGGCTGTGCTAGAGGGATGGTTTAATGGTTAAGGAACTCACCTGACAAGCCAAAGGGCCCAGGTTGATACCCCAGCACCCATGTAAGCCAGATGCACAGGTAAGTGCAAAGCTTCTGCTTTGTTATAGCTGCACCCTAGGTACCAGGAACTGCTGCATCTGCTCTCTGGATATGTGCATTTGGGACATAAACTCTGTGAATTGCAAAGTCCCTGCTTCAGCACAGTTCCACCCAGTGTCCATGCAAAAGATGCAGCTCTCACCTCAGAGGGGATTAGACATAGTTTACGGCCAAATTTGAGTGACCATGGCCCAGGAACACAGATTAAGGTTACCCAAAATTCCCTGTCTAAATGTGTTAACAGTTTCATGAAGTTTTCATAATTACATAAGTCAAGTCGTTATCAAGGCACTTTTGAAATACACTGGTTGATCATCACATAGACAGATGTTAGCAAAGCAGGGAAATCAACATGGACTTCACATGCTATCTGATGACATTCTTAAACCTTGGGTTGTTGGAAGCTGGTGGTCTGTCAGTACACACAGCTGCACCTCAGGTCCCAGAAGCCCCTGCATTTGCTCTCTGAGTGTTTGGGGTGTGCACAAGCTCTATTAGCTGCAAAGTCCCTGCTCCAGTACAGCTGCAGCCCACTCATCTTCTGCCAGCCGCCCTCCCCTCCTGACTGATGGGCGCCTCCAGCCTCCCCCGTGCTGTAGGCAGGTGGAACTGCCCGTGACGTCACAATGCTGCTGCTCAGGCAGAGCATCTTTAGGGAAGTTGTAAACTTTAAAAAGGCGGGAGCTGCGGAGTTCTTTTTCCTGAGCCTCTCTCCTGCAGCTCTGTGGGGCAGAGAAAGTGGCATGGCATGTCTGTGTGTTAGGGAAACTGCTCAGAAGATTGTAAACTGAAAGGCAGGTCGGCGAGAGCAGTGCGGAGTTCATTTTCCAGAGCCTCCATCCTGCGGGATGGCGGCAGAAGCGGCCATGGCGAATCTGGGGATGAGTGAGAGTGAACGGCAGCAGGTAGGAGGATCACGCTGGACCGAGGGGTCACAGGCTCCTTGGAGGTGCTTCGAGAAATCCAGGCAAAGGGCTGGCCGGGCCCACACCCATATCCAGCGCACCACCCTGGAACATGAGTCCACATCCACACAAACCACAAACACGTGCGTGCATACATGCTCCCCCCCCCAAAAAAGAAAAATCTCAGCGTGGTGCATTTCTGTAACCCCAGTGGGAGGCTGAGGTAGGAGCCTCAATTTTGAGGGCAAGTCTAGACTACATAGAGACTGTCTCAAAACAGAAGAGCAAAAAGGAAAGGAAAGCCTTTAATCCTAGCACCTGGGAGGCAGAGGTAGGAGGATCGCTGTGAGTTCGAGACCACCCTGATAATACATGGTGAATTCCAGGTCAGCCTGAGCTACAGTGAGACTCAACGTCTCAAGAAAAAAAGGAAAAGAGAGGGAGATAGAGGAAGGGAAGGAAGGAGGAAAGGGAGACAGGGAGGGGGAAAAGGGGGCAAAGGAAAAAGGGAAAAGAGAAAGGGAGATGAGTGGGAAGAAGGAAAAAAGGGAAGGAAAGAAGCTAAAAGAGGGAAAGGGTGAATAATAGAGGGAAGGAATGAAGGTGGGAAGTAAAAAGAGAAGAAAGAAAGAAAGAAGGAAAGAAAAAGAGGGGAAAGGAGGAGGAGAATAAAAGGAAGAAAAAGGGGTGCAATGAGAAGAATGAAAAGAAGGAAGGAGGGAGTGAGGGGGAAATAAGGAAAAAGGGAGAGAGGAATGGAAGGAAAGAGCAGAGTGGGGGAGATTGAAGGGGGATAAAAGAGGGAAAATGGAAGACAAGAAAGGGAAGAAGATAAGAAGGAAGAGCAAGGGAAGCAGGGCAGAGTTGCATGTGCTCTTTTGTGCATCTCACTTTATATGGGTGCAGGGGAATTGAGCTTGCATTGTTAGCCTTCGCAGGCAAGTGCCTTTACCATTGAACCATCTCTCCAGCCCCAGCACATACAATTAAAAAACATTTTATTTATTCATGATGGGGGAGAGAGAATGGGTATACCAGGGTCTGTAGCCACAGCAAATGAATGGCTCCAGAAGCATTCACCTCCGGGGTGGTTTGATTCAGGTGTCTCTCATAAACTTAGGTGTTCAAACTTCTAGGTTCCCAGCTGATGGAGATTTGGAAATTAAAGCCCCTTGGGGGCAGTGTATTGTTGGGGATAGGCTTATAGGTATTATAGCCAGTTTCCCCTTGCTGGTGTTTGGCACTCTCTCCTATTCCTTTGCCCATCTGATGTCGGTCAGTAGGTGTTGTTCATTTTTCCTCATTCTGTCCTTTTTTCCCCCTGCCATCATGGAGCTTCCCCTCAAGTCTACAAGCCAAAATATACTCTTTTTTTCCCTCTACATGCTACTTGTGGTCAGGTGCTTTCTGCCAGCAATGCCACCTTGTGTATCTGGCTTATGTGGGTATTGGGGAAATGAACCTGGGTCCTTAGGCTTCACTGGAAGGCACCTTAATTGGTAAGCCATCTCTCCAGGCCCATTACAAATATTCTTATACATGATGGTGGCTAGTCATTGTATGTAATGTTTAGGATGGTTAATATGTAGTTTACTTTATGTCAGTATGTTAAAAAAACACATAATATTAAACTTATCCTTTAAATAATTTTAAGCAGAAACTTCTGGGGCTTGAAATATGTAAGCATCACAACCGTCTATCTCCTGAGCTTTTTTCAGCTTCCCAAATAGGAACTGTTTTATACAATTTTTATACAATGTACAATTTCTCCACATTCTTGCCAACAATTTTATTTATTTATTTATTTATTTATTTACTTATTTACTCATTTACATTTGTTTTTCAAGGAAGTCTTTGTGTAGCCCAGACTGGCCTAGAATTCACTATGTAGTCTCAGGCCAGCCTTGAACTCACAGCGATCTCCTATTTTAGCCTCCCACGTGCTGGGATTAAAGCCATGTACCAACACGCATGACTATTTTTATAATTTTCTTTTGTCTTTTTTTTCTAATAATGGGTTCCGTTTTTTTATTTTTAAAATTTATTTGAGACAGAGAGAAAGAGAGAGAATGAGAGAATATGGGCACACCAGAGTCCCCAGGCACTGCAAATGAACTCCAGATACATGTGCCACCTTGTGCATCTGGCTTCCATGGGTTGTGTGGAATGAACATGGGTCCTTTGACTTTGCAGTCAAGTGCCTTAACTGCCAAGTCATCACTCCACCCCAGTTTCAGTTTTCACTGAAAAAAAAAATGACACAACTAGTGCTGCAGAATGTACTTGTAGTTCCAGTATGTGTACAATACTTTGTATTTACCACCTCAGTAGCAGGTGTCACACGCACATATCATACATAGGAGCCATGAGAGCCAGCTTGCAGAGTGCAGTGTTGGTGCAGGACTGTTCACAGGCCTGCCAGAGAGGGTGGAGGATTGAGGGAAAGAACCTAAGTAAGAGAAGGGTGCCAGGGAGGAACAGTGCATTCTTTGAGCATGTATGATTTGACAGTATAATCTGTACATAATCATCCTTGCTTTAACAGGTAAGGAAGGTTTAGGATGTGGCTCAGTTGGTAGAGTGTTTGACTCACACGCATGAAACTCTGGATTCTATCTCCAGTGCTGCATAACCCAGGTGTTGTGTACATCTGTGATGCCAGCACTCTGCAGGTGGAGGCAGGAGGACCAGAAGACCAAGACCATCCTAGGCTAGATAGTAAATTTGGAGGCAGAATGGTTTACATGAGACCTTCTTTATAAACTAATTAAAAGAAAGAAAGAAGGAAGAAAGGAAGGGAGATTAAAGGTAAGGAAACAATGAGAATGTTTATGTAATTCCTAGAATTATACTCATTGCTTCCCCAAGATGCACTTGCATAGAATTAGTCATAGTTGCCAGAATCAGAACCCAGAACCTTCTAACTGAGCCCCTATAATGCTGCCCTCTCCTGCTTTAGAACATCATGGTTCCCATCCAAGGCACGGTGGTAAGATGGTTGAATAGGAACAGCCATACTGAATGTTTCCACTCCCACTGCCCCTCTTACAAACAATGCTTTTACAAGCAGACAGGAATACTGTTCATGTGATTATTTCTTTGTAAAACAGCTTGGTGACAGAATCTGTCAGAGCAAAGAAGAGTCACTTTCCTGGTTGGGCTGTGAGGGTAAGACCTGGATCTCAATATCCAGCCCATTCTCTCAAGGCCTGGAGGCATCTGTACCTACAGTGTGCCTGTCCCAGAAGCCACAGTTCAGGGTCCCCTTGTCCTCTTCTAGCAGAGATCTCACCTTGATGGAAACCTCTTCCTTTTCCACTGGCTGCTCCCTTCCTTGCAATATTTTTGCTGGCCGTCTACTGCCTGTAATTCCTGCCAAACTCTGTGCATCCTGTCAATGTATGTATGGGAAACAAACATCAGGGAAGCTGTGGCTCACAGGTATCTTGTCTTTTGTTGCTAGAACAATCTCCTATATAAAATCAGTTTAAGAGAGGAAGCGTGTACGTCAGCCTATAGTTGCAGGTTATAGAACACTGGCAGGGAAGGCACCATGGCAGATGCTCCAGGCAGCTGGTTACATTCAGTCCTCGGTGAGGAAGTTGAGTGTGATGAGTGCTGCATGCTCAGCTAGCTTTCTCTCTTTTATAGTCTGGTGACCCAGCCCATGTGATGGTGCTGCCCACAGTTAGGTGGGTTGTCTTATGCAGTACTATGCTCTTCCATGCTACAGTACCCACTCCTCTTTGTTGGCCAAAGCAGAAAACAGTGTCCCACTCCATGATTATTTCCCATGTTCTCATTTGAACTGGATTCTGTTGGAAGATAGGTGCTTTTCCCTGACCCTACGGGAAGTCTCTCATCTGTGCTCCCATTTATTTGCCTGGGGTTACAAGTTTTCATGGATTTTCCCACCTGTTTATATGGAATCTGGAGATTCAAACATGAATTGTTTAGGCCCTTCTGTATCCTCATGTTTGCAGAAAAAGTGCACATAATCTCTAAAATACCTCTTTATTCCTCATACTTAAACTGTATAGAAATCCTGGGGTGGGCCTTTATGAGTCCTGTCCTCTAGTTACAGTAACTGAATCCATGAAGAGGTGGAGAGCTGTGTGAACCTTCCTCTCCTCTATGGTGGAAAGTTACAGGCCATACTCATTGATGGTTAAAGGACAGTGGTTCTTCCTTGTATGGAGGACAGCTGACCACACGAAGGTCTTTTTCCAAGCTGCACTCCTCTCTCAGGCCTTTTATCACACTTTTTTCTTATCTCTTGCTTTAAGCTGTCAGGTTGAATTACCATCACTTTGCAAACAATTCTTTGAATTTATTTTGAATGATTTCCACCATTTCTTTTTTCTCTGGTCTCAAGAAAAGGCATCTTTGAAAGTTTCTTCTGTTAATTTCCAGAGAACATCCTTACACCTCCTCAGGGACTGTCATTACCTTAGACCCTTTCTGCCCAGTCCTCAGCTTCTGCCGCTGCACAGAATCCTTCCCTTCTTCATGAAACAGGCTCTCACCTGTGATGGCCACAGTTCTTCACAGTGGAGCTCCTTGAAAGGGTTAGGCCTCTTCACTGCTGCCTCCCTTTCTGCCTCCAATTCCCTTCACCTCCCACATATTGAGGTTGGGACCCACATGCCATTTTGGGGAATGATGCATTGCTTTTGAAAAGCAAACAGAATTTTCAGGAGTTTTGTTTATCATTTCTTTTTGAGACAGGTATCAAGTAGCTCAGTCTGCCTCAACATCACTAGGTAGCCAAAGATTGCCTGGAACTTTATTTTCTAGATATTTATTTATTTATTTACTTATTTATTTATGAGAAAGAATGGGAGGGAGGGATAGATAAAGAATATGGGTAAATGGGTGCACTAGTGTATCTATCCACTGCAAATGAACACCAGATATATGTGCCACCTTGTGCATTTGGCTTTATGTGGGTCCTGGGGGACTGAACCTGGGTCATTTGGCTTTGCAGGCAAGCACATTAACTGCTAAGCCATGTCTCCAACCCTGCCTTTAACTTTTCATGCTCCTGCCATCACCTCCTTATTTCTGGGATTAGAGGCTGGTAACAGTACTTCCTGTTTATGTAATTACTGGGTATTGTACTCATGGCTCATGCATGTTAGGCAAGCCCTCTTTGGACTGAACCACAGCCTCAGCCCCGTTTGATTCTTTTTTCTGTTTTCCATTTAAGTGATTTAACTCATCCTGGCTTAATTTTGGTAGGTCATATAGATCAAGAAAATCATACATTTATTTCAGATTTAGGTGTGCTTTCTCCTTTGTGCTTGGGATGCCCTGGCTGTCTGATGTCTGGAGTCTGGTTTCCCTCCTTTTTGTTTTCCTTTTCACTGTCATCCCTTGTAAGAAGGAGAGGGGGCAAGAAGCAGATTATTATGGGTGACTTGTCATGAGCATGGGGTTGTAAGGAGTGAGAAGAATACTCATCTAAGGACCCAGTAAAGAGTATAACCATGGAAACCATTTTCCTAAACCTGACCAAAAGTTGCTCTCATGGATTTTGTTAACCTCTTCTTTTGTTTTGTCTATCTATTATCAACTAATATTGGAGATGTTTGTAATATTGAAGCAACAACATTGCAGGGAATTGTTGACAGCTAATATGATGCTTCAATAATAAAAAAGTCAATAATGGCTCTATTTTGTAATATTGAGGTTCAAAGTTCTTTCCTTTCTTGGTTAATTTCTGAACAAACTAATGTGGTGAGATCAGCAGTTTTGCTAAAGATGCAGGCCAACTTAGACACTTCATTTTATATCCGTATCACAAGGCTTGGAGTGAGCAGGATAAATGCTTTTGTGACTGCTACCTGCTTTTGATATAGGAGGATTAAATTATTATCACACCTGAAGGTCAGACTCCAAGTATTCCAGTGAGGAGGGGTTAGGGATGGCAGTAAGGGGAAGATCTGTCTGGTGGGGAAGATTCCAGAGAAGTTAGCAGGCAGGGCTTGAAAGGCCATTTTATTGCAGAGGAAGACCCGTCTCCTGGGCATCCACTTGCTTGTGGGCAGGGAGATGTTTTGTTCAATAGAACAATTAGGAGGTGGTTGAAATGGTTTAAGAGGTGGTCATGGGGGGATACAATTGATACATAGGCAATGTTGTTGGACAACTAGGGTGACTGGGAATGCTGAATCTGTACAGAGCACAGTATGGTTTTGTTTTGTAATTCTATATCCAATGACATTAACATATTCATTATACTTAACAGATTATTAGCTAATGGTGGACTGCAAAAAGAATGTTTGTTCATTATATCACCAGCCAATTGAACCCAGATGTTTTGAATATTTAAGGACTCCAGAGAGCTGGTAGATATGCTTATGTTCAGGGTATCCTTTGAATAGACAGTATCTGTAGGGGCTCTTTTAAAAATATTTTATTTTATTTTATTTCACTTATTTATTTGAGAGAGAGGGGCAGATAGATAAAGAAAATGAGTGTTCCAGGTCCTCCAGCCACTGCAAACAAACTCCAAACACATACACCACCTTGTGCATCTGGCTTACATCTGTCCTGGGGAATCAAACCTGGGTCATTTGGCTTTGTATGAAAGTGCCTTAACCACTAGGTCATTTCTCCAGTCCAAGGGGGGCTCCTTTTTAAAGTTTGGTACACGAGTATTGTCCTGAATCTAGAGGGTGGGCTGTAGTCTTAAAGATAGGAAAATTTAGGGGCTGGTTAATTGGCTTAGCAGTTAAGTTGTAGGCCTGCAAAGCATAAGAATCCAAGTACAATTACCCAGGACCCATGTAAGCCACATGTACAAAGGGTTGTATGGGTCTGGAGTTTGTTTGCATTGCCTAGAGGCCCTGGTGTACCCCATTTGCTCATTTTCTCTGCCTCTTCCTCTTTCTCTCTCTCTCAAATAAATAAATAAAACATCTTTTAAAAATTTATATCATCTCTTTTAGACTGATCTGTGAGACTTTTCTATGGTCCCTGTGTGATCCCCTGATGGAATATTTCTTGATTATCTTTATATGATCTAATAGGCCCAAATATAATGCCAGGGCATTAAAAAGGTACAATTTACTATTAGGGGAGAGCCTATGGTGGCAGGTCTTATTTGGCCCACAGTGGAGACACATGTGTCTGGTGTAGCAAAACATGAGTGACAATAAGTGTTACTAGGGATATAGTAATGGCAAGAGGGGCTATAATCCTTTTATGTTTCATTGTTAGGAGTTAAAGAATGGATAACACCTAGGAAAATTACTGTAAGGAAGTGTACCCAGAGTAGGAGTGTTAAGAGAGCTTTTTGGTCTTAAGAACAATGTGTAGAAATTAACACATTAGTTCTGTCAACAAGAGAATAATACTGTGAGAAGGAGGTGTGACAGCAGATCCCTTAGGCTCCTAGATGAAGAGGAGGAAGTGTAGGGTAATGGTGAGGAACTGTATCTGTTCTGGTGTGAAGGGAATGAAAGTTCCTTGTAACCAGAGTTCTTCTATGGCATCCACAATATCATCAAATCTGGAGATTGGCCGGGGCATCAACCATAGGTCCTCCTGTATATGAGTCAGGAGCAGATGAAATTGTTGGATATTGAGTGCCATCTGCTTGTCTGTCTCAAGGTGATCCTGTTTAGGTACAGGGGGGAGGTTTAGTAATCTTTATGGAGGTGGAGGCAGTGATTATCATCCAGAAACAGGGAGGAGGAGGTCAGAGGATGATGGGGCTTTTTTCAGGTGGGAGAGATGGACCCAGAATGGGAAGCCCTGGAGTTTGGCTACAGTGAGGGTTATTAGGATGACCTTGTGGGGCCCCTGACATTTGGAGACAGAGGTTGCTGGGTGGGATCTGAGATATCAACCATGTCTCCTAGCTCGGGGTTAGGAAGAGGATCCTCTGGAGAGAGGGAGGGGAGGGTGGTGTTAGTTTGTCTCCATGGTTCTTTCTGAGCAATGGGAGGAGACTAGTGTATATGGAAGGAAGGAGTAGTGGATCTCATGAGACAGTCCAGGGGAATTATAGGTCTCCCATACATGAGTTCAAAGGGGCTGATCATGGAAGGCTTTTAGGTAGGGCTTTAAGTTTAAGCAACACTAGAAGTAAAAGTTTAATCCAATCCCATTTTAATTCCAGGGTGACCTTTGTGAGAGTTTCTGTGATGGTATGGTTAGTTCTTGCAACCTTGCCAAAGGATTGGGGATGGTAGGGAATGTGAAACTTTTAGGCTATCTGTAGGTACCTGGAAATGTTTGGGGAGTTAGAGGAGATGAATTCTGGGCCAATGTCTGATTGTATTGAGGGTGACAAGCCAAATTGAGAGAATATTTCTGTAGTCAGTATCTCAGTTACTATGTTAGCTCTCTTGTTTTTGGTGAGGAAGGCTTCTACATATCCAGAAAAGGTATCAACACTAACTAAGAGATATTTGTATTATTTAACAGAAGGCATATGAGTGAAGTCTGCTTGCCAATCCATGGCTGGTAGAAGATGACACATCTGGTGGGTAGGGATCTGAGGGGGTCAGATGTTGGAGTTAGGGTTTGCTCTTTGGCAGATATCACATGAGTCTGTAAGAGCTTTGAAGAATTGTCTGTCCTAGTTTTGAAAGGAGGTGTGGTTTTGAAGGAAAGAAAATAGAGCTTGGTTAGAGGGAAACTCTTGAGTGAGGGGGACTTGATATGCTAAGAAAGGGAGGGAGGTGGAGTAGAAGTCTGGGTGTGTCAGGGAAATTTCACAGGCCAATTATGAGTGTGATTGAGAGGGAGATGTACTGTTTGTCTTTCTGATGGCCTTGGCATTGCATGAATGATTCCTTAAAGGGGAGAAAAGTGACATCCAGAAGGTCTTGGATTAGACAGGCAGTAATAATTGGGGTCCCCTTTTGAGTGAGCAAGCCTGTTTCCCTCAAAATTAGAATATTCGACTGGATAATTTTATAAGCATATTTTAAATCTGTATAAATGTTAATGGAAAGATCCTTAGCCAGAGTTAGGGTTTGAGTAAGGGCTGTTAGTTCAGCCTGCTGGGAGGAAGTGCTTGGGGTGAAAGGTTTTGCTTCAATAAGGGTGCAGGTTTTAGGGGAGTTAGGGAGGCTCTGGAGGAAGGCATATCCTTATGCATGGGGTCCAGGTTGACCTAAGTAAGTTACAGTCTACTGACAGATCTGAACTTTGTCTTTTGGGACCCAATAGTGCTAAGCAGCTAAGTCATTGAGGAATTTTAGCAATGTGTGTAACACAGATTTCATGGGAGGGACTACATAGGAGAAGGTCATCTACATAGTGTAAGAGATGACTGGGATGGAGGCTTAGGGATGAGAGATCTCATTGGGAGCCTGACCAAAGTACTGGGGACTGTCCCAAAACCTTACGACAGGACATTCCAGTTGGGTTGCTGAGCTAAAACGGTGTCTGGGTCCTCCTAAGTAAAAGCAAAAAGAGGATGTGAGCCTGGTTGCATGGGGATGGTAAAAAAATCATCTTTAAGATCTGGGACAGTAAAGTTGGTTGCAGTAAGTGAGACAGAGGAAAGGAGAGTGTAAGGGTTAGGGATGACTGGGTATGTGGGCATAGTTGTCTCATTTATTTTTCTGAGGTCCTGGACTAACCAACAAGTTCCATTAGGGTTTTAACCCCATTGCTGGGGGTTTTGTGAGGAGAGTTCACAGGTGTTTATAAAGTTGGACCTTTAGGAGGTGGACAATTAAGGGCTTAAGTCCCTGGAAGCTGGTAGGGGGTAGAGGTTATTGGTCTCAGGTTACATAGGAGTGATGATTTTTAAAATCAACACAGAGAGGCTTTGGTGTTGAGCAATTGAAGGCTGTTCAATGTCCCAAACTGAGGGGTTAATGGCAGCAGGGGGAAAAGGGAAGGTTTGGATTCCAGAGGTGCTTCCATGCAGGTTCAACTGGAGATTTAAAACATGGTTATTGTATTGAATGTGGGAATGTGGACCGACACTTTGAATTTTGACATGACACACCTGCCAAAGAGAGGCATAGGGTATTCAGGGATGACTAAGAAAGAATGAGTAATCTTAAGTCTCCAAATTGACAGGATAAAGGAGGAGTAGTTCTGGAATTGGAAGGGACACTTGAGGCCTCTATGACCATCATGTTAGACCTTTGCAGGAAGTGAGAAGCAATCAGGGAGAGGCCCCATTTCCAGGACAAAAGAGACTTTATGCCCAGGCACCATCCCAATCACCCTGGGTTCAATGGATGAGTTGCAATTCCCACCTAGGGCAGATGAACCTGGGCCCCTTCATTATACCAGCTGTAGAGTGGGAGTTGGGGTAAGTATTGGGTGCCCTATGGAGGCACCAGGGTGTCCCCAGTGGCAGTGTAATTTCCAATGACCTCACTGTCTACAGATCGAGCAAGCTTTTGTGGTGGCCTGGGTTTAAGGGCAAGCCCTGGCCCAGTGTCCTGGCTGGTTACACCTGAAGCAGGTCCCCGATATCTTTCTTCCATTGTAGGTTTTATTAGAGAGTGATAGGCTTGAAAGCAGGTGGCTATTGAAGACAGAGGCTAAGAACTGGTATTTTGTTCATCTCTCTTTCTCCTTCTCTCACTTGGCCTCATCTTCCATGTTGTTTAGTCTTGAACTATTTGTGTTGTTGTTGGGGCTACTTGCTATTGATTTCAAGCATTAGTGTTCTAAAATCTGAAAATAGGATATAAAGAAATCATCTCATTTTTGTGGTTTTTTTTTCTGAAGATTTGCCCTGGGGCCTATAATCTCATTATTTTTGCAAAGGTTCTATGTGTAGCTGAGAACAATGTGTAGTCCCTTTTTATTGAACACAATATGTGTACACATTTGTTCTGTCCAATTTATCTGTGGTTTAATTTCTTTGTTATGATTCCTTGTTGATTTGTGATTTGAAAGAGCTACACCAGGTTGTGAATGGCTCATGTTTGCTTTGTATGATGATTTCCATTCACTCTGTTTTTGTGCAGTATTGCTTGATAAGTGTGTTTGTTTGAGACAACAGATAGTTGGGTCTTCTTTGTCAGTCACATCAGCTATACTGCTTCATTGATTTGGTCAATTTAAAGTTATTATTAAGAAGATGTTGCCACTTATGATTTTGTTAGTTGAAATTTGCATTAGCAGTTTGTCTCACTGGTAAAGCCATTCTAGTCCTTTTTAACTATATCAATCTAGTTATTAAGAAGCAGCATCTGCTTTTAAGTGAAGTCTATCATATAATCATGTTCACAGTATTAATCACCTGATGTTCTTCATTCACTATTAAAAGCATAATATATATCTTCCCTTTGATCTTAACAAGAAATTTAAATTAGCATCTGTAATAGTCAGCTCCACACTGCTGGGATGAACCTACAAACCAGACACAATTTATGAGAAAAACAGGATTAATTGAAGCTTACAGATCCAGGGGAAGTTCCATCACTGCAGAAGAAGCTGGCCCCCTTTCATAGGTCCATGCAGAGGGAAGTACCACCAGGAGCACCACAAGCAAAAACAATCCAGAAACCTGAGGGAGAGCTCAAGCACTCTGCATACCTTTACACTATATTTCAGATCTACTCCCAAACATACCTTAGCGCTGGCCCCTAGGATATGCCCCCAGTGACACCTCTTTCAGCCAGGTATCTTTAAGTGCAAGAAGCTTTAATAAAGATCAATCTATTGGGGGAGATCTATTCAAACTGCTACAACATCTTTGGACGTTCAGGAGATGGCTCAGCAGTTAAAAGTGCTTCCTTGCCACACCTGCCAATCTCCGCTCCCTCCTGTAGATGTAAAGCATGAAACACATGGCAAATGCTTTTGGTATTCACTTGTATGGCTTATGTCTGGGTAGCTGCCTCCTTATTTAAATTTAGGTCTTCATGCTTGTGCAATATGACCTTTTCATGAAGAACCATCCACCTCTTCAAATTTCCTTAGTTTTAAATATGTCTTAGAGAGGTCTACGCAGTTGAAACAATATAGAACATTTATATATCAAAGATTCAACAATGAACTTATACATCATTGAGATGAGCTATTGTAAAGTTTCATTAAAATATTATATCAAAATGTGAGCCTTGCAAGACGGACTTAGGTAAATGTGTCTTCCTATGTAAGAGGTAGCCTGTAGAGCATAGGTGCCCTTACAAATGGAAATTCTTTTTTCCATGAGTTTTGAAATAGTCAAGTAAAATTGTTAATCACATTTTGGAAAGCTGTCTGCACACATCCTCTTTTTAAAATTTTTTATTGTTTTATTTATTTTTGGAGAGAGACAGAGAGAGAGACAGACAGAGAGGGAGAGGGAGACAGAGACGGGCACGCCAGCAGTCTCTCAGCTGCTGTGAATGAAATCCAGATGTGTGCACGCCCTTGTGTCACTTTGCATCTGGCTAAACGTGGAACCTGGAGATTGGAACCGCTGGAGATTGGAACCACTGTCCTTAGGCTTAGGAGGCAGGTGCCTTAACCACTAAGCCATCTCTCCAGCCCTGCACACATCCTTTTAATATAACTCATTTTACATTAGATGCAGCTCTCCAGGGATTTGAGTAGAAAAATAACATGTCTTGACATTCTGAAGTCTTATTTTAATGTTTTTTTAGAGAGGGAGACAGAGGAACAGAGAGAGGGGAATATGCAGACAGATAGAGAATGGGTGCACCAGCAGCCACTCAGCTGCTGTGAACGAACTCCAGAGGCATGTGCCCCCTTCTGGGCAAGTGCATGATTGTGCACTTGTGTCACTTTGCATCTGGCTAGATTTGGGACTTGGAGATTAGAATTGACATTCTAAGGTTTAGTGGGCAGGTGCCTTAACTGCTAAACCCTCTCTCTAGCCCCTATTCATGTTTTAACAGATAACAGTCAGCAGGTTTCCCAAATATGGGGGGATTTAAAATGTTGAGTGTGACTGGGCCATCAAAGAAATGGGCTGGAGAGTGTTTAAAGGCACTTGCTTCCAAAGCCTGATGCACTTTAGAGGCTAAGGTATCAAGATTGTTATGAATTTGTGATGCAGAATGAGTTACATTTCGCCCTGGGCTCAAGTGAGACCCTGCTTCATAAAAAGCCAAAAAGAAACTGAGAAAATTTCTTTGATAAAACACATAAATCTTAAGACATGATAGGAGGGTGTACATGTGTAGCAGACAGCTTCAGGTTCACTGAGATGAACTTCCAGACCAGGCACAGTTAGGGAGGAAGGGATATTATTTATTGAAGCTTACAGATCCAGGGGAAGTTCCATAATGGCAGAAGAAGCTGGCCTGCTCTTCACAGGACCAAACACAGAGAGCAAAAACCAGAGCCACACAGCACAGCACAACTCAGGAACTCCAGCTAGGCACACTTTGCATGTCTTTAGATTGAAATCTCAAACCCAGCACCACACCTTAAGATCCACCCAGTGACCTTGCCTTTATACAGGTGGATGCAGATGCAAAAACAAACTAATAAACCACTGAATATATTCAAACTACCACAACATGATAATTGGACTTCTCTGTTACACAAAGCAGATTCTGGTGCCAGAAACCTTACTGAATGGTCTCTGCAAGGGCACATGCCTGTAATTTTTTGTATGAATCCCCAGACTTATGGAGTCTTTTTTTATTTGAGAGAGAAATAGGGAGAGAGGGAGAGAGAGAGAGAGAGAGAGAGATAGTGAGCATGCCAGGGCCTCTAGCCACTGCAATCGAACTCCAGATGTAAATGTCCCCTTGTAGATCAGGCTTATGTGGGTCCTGGAGAATTGAACTGGGATCCATTGGTTTGCAGGCAAATGCCTTAGCCACTAGGATATCTCTCAAGCCCCATGGAGGGTTTTTGAACCTCCCACAAGACCTCAGAGCCTAGTGAAGGGATTAAAAAATTAGTTATTCAAAATTAATACTTTCTGTTCCTTATCTAAATAAGAGTTTGACTTTTATATTTTCTGGCATTAGAATGGTAATATACTTTCCTGTATGAATATAGAATGTAATATTACATCATATTATTTGTTTCATGTAGAAGTGTATGTAACAGACCTAACCAATAAAAGGTGATCCTGCATTTTATTTTGGAGGTCTTGACCTTTTTCAGATCTGCAGATAGAAAACATTTTCATTTCTTGCAAATTGTAACTTTCTGGTCATCAAACAATTATTTCTAATCTTTCAAAATTCCTTTTTGGCTTTTTTTTTTTGGTCAGCCCTCTGCTTTAACTTGCAGACTTCTTTTAATCTCCTGGAACTATGTGATCAGCATGAATAATGATAATTCTCCAATCTTCTAAACATAAGGGCCAAGATGTAATCTCAAGTTTATGGCTGAGAACTCCCTGCTTTCCTCATCTTTGCAGTTCTTTTTTCTTCTTATCTGGTTTTCATTACTTGACTGAGGCCCATTGTGATTGTTCCATTCAGGGAAACTTTCAGTCAAAACCTTGTCTCATTACAAGCTCTGCTGTACATTCCCTTTGCATTGCAGAGCAGTTCTCTGCATACTAGGACTCTATTCTGGTGAGGTGCGTGTGTATTTCCTTGAGATAAAATCTCTCAGTGAAACTGAAGATGCTTTTTCTAGTCAGATTGTTAGACCACTATGTTGCAGTGATTATTTAGTTTCCAAACTCTCAGCACGGGTCACAGGAATGTGTGACCATGGCTGGCTTTTATGTGGGTGCTCAGAATTTAACTCAAGTCCTCTTGTTTATGTATACAGCACTCTTACTTCTTGAGCCCTTTCCCAGTACCTACTCTGTTTGCCCTTCTTCAATATCTCATCTGTTCCATCAACCAGGAAAATCTGAAGAATCTTCAAGGAGAAAGTCCCATTTTCACATCAACAATTTCTAGTAAAATGTATTTTGGTGAGCCAAAGACAAAACAAGAATGACACTGACATAGGATAGAAGAGAAAGATTTACTTGAGGCAAAGAGAGTGAGTATAAGAGTTACTTCCAATATGTCATTTTTGAACAATGGAAACATGGGGAGTTTTCTCAGTGGGTCTTTACATGTTCATGTAGAAAATCATTTTAACACTGGGTACCTGTATATGCATAGTCAGTTGTAGAGAGTGATTCTGACCTTGCTATGTTTATGATCATAATTGAAGATGGTAGACACTTACTGGGCATGCTTAGCTCAAAGTCAAGATATACATGATCTTTTTTATATTCTTACAAAGTATTCATGTTGACAATTTTGATACATGTACAGAATAAATTTTGAACATCATCGTTTCCCATTACCTTCTCTTATCTCACATCCCCATTCTTCTGAACCCCTTCCTCCTACCAAATAGACCCTCTATTATTGTTAAATAGATGTTTTGTTGACAAGGAACATCAGACAGGGGAAATTGGTGTGCCATGGCCTCCTGCCACTGAGAAAAAAAAACCAATACTCATGCACCAACCTGTGCATGTGGATTTATGTGGGTACTGGAGGAATCAAACCCAGGTTGTCAGGCTTTGCAAGCAAATGTGTTGAACTACTAGAGAAATCTCCCCTGTACTCCTGCATACTGTTTGGATGCCCTTTTTATCCTCCTTCACCATTCTATATAGAAAGTTTCTAAGCCCAGTACTGAGCAGGTCCTGTTCTTATAATAGTCTCTGTGGGGTCATGAATGCAATGACCACATCCTGTCTAGAAAACAGTGGTCCACAACATTCTGTACCATCCATAGGAATGGTTGTTCCTCATTCTCCAAGGTTGAATAAGGGACTCAAGGGTCTGTTGAAGGTGGATGTGTATGAGGAAGACAATTCTTATTGGTGTGAAGGGTGAATTTATGGTGTGAGGGATGAAGCAAGAAAAAGGGGGACAATAGAAGAGATTGAGGGTTAGAGACTAGTGACTAAGGGGGGCGATTGACTATGAGGATTTGACTTTCTGAGAAAGCAAGTGAAGGTGTCAATGATGGTCATATAGAGGCAGT
Organism: Orientallactaga sibirica; assembly: GCA_036365145.1. NCBI lineage: Eukaryota > Metazoa > Chordata > Mammalia > Rodentia > Dipodidae > Orientallactaga > Orientallactaga sibirica. The sequence continues at coordinate 10,234 of JAEOAD010001277.1, read as the reverse complement.
AGGCATCTGATGCATAAAATATTCAGAAATAGTTTGGAGGGAAAAGGTGATTTGTTGGTGAGTCAAAAGGCAGTTCTCAGGAAGGACAGAGGTTTGAGTTCTGTAAGAGTGAGAATATAAATGGAGATGTTTCATCTTATTTATTTACTTCAGGCTTATAAATTCTAGGGAAAGCTTCATGATGGCAGAAGAAGTCTTTCCTGTCTTTTTAAATATACTTATGAATTTTATTTTTATTTACTATGTCATCATTTTCAGGAAGGAAACTTACATCTGGTTTCATAATTCATTTTACTGGCAAAATCTAATATACATTATGTACTTTGAACTGGTTTTTAAATAAACAGAGAAAACAACACTACAGATATTACTTCTGGTTTTAGTTAGTCATGACTTAGATACTCAAGAATCATAACATAGACTGTCAGTTCTCAAGGCCAGTATTGTTTCATTGTGGCAGGCAATGCTCCATCAAGAAGAAAGGGGCAGCTTTTCCCCAACAAAGTGAAGACATAATATTTAACCAATAACATAATTACAGAACCCTCATAATCAGATCTAAATGTATCTTATCAAACTGCTGCAACAGAAAACTTAAAGATCAATAGAAAACAGAACTCAAGCATCAGAATTAAGAAAAACAGTGAGGCCATCATCCCCATGGATAACATAATGTATGCAGATTACAGCTATGATTATCTTCAGATGTGTGCACAAGCATGCAACGTAACCACCCACATTAAGTCAGTGACATGAGAGCCAATGGTGTAGGATGGAGAGAGAGCAGAAATGGTGCTGCAGTCTTACTGACCTTCAGAGTAGGCCTGCTTGAACCCAATGTGCATCCTCAGTGTCCTGGAGCTCAGAAAACCATCAGAACAACTCTGGTCAGAAAACAGGAGTGCACCTGGGACAGGAACATCATCCATGTCACATGGCTACAGGGGGCATATTCTCTGATGAATTGAGTGAAATAATTCAAGGGACAGTGAACACTGAAAGAGAACTCAGTGCTATCATGAACAGACTGACATGGCAGAGATATGATTTATGAAAGGCTGTACTGACATCTTCATACAGCAGCAAGTACAGAGAAAGCCATTTCACTCAACAAAGCCACACCCAGGAGGAGGCATTTTGATATTTCAGGCACAACTCCAAGCAATTAAGCTTATTTAAAGTGCATATGTGATATCTTCTTTCATAACATGGTAGTTTGACTAGATGTCCCCCAATATAGTCAGTGTTTTATTAGTTTGTAGTTTGCATCTGCAGCCACCTTGCTGGAGGCAATGTCACTGGGTGGATCTTAAGGTGTGGTGGGTTTAGGATTCCATTGTAAAGGTATGCAAAGTGTGCCTAGTGGGAGTTCCTGAAGTGTGCTGTGCTGTGTGACCAGTGGCCTCTCTCTCTCTTGCCTGGTCCTGTAAGAGCAGGCCACTTCTCCTGCCATTATGGAACTTCCCATGGATATGTAAGCTTCCATAAATAGTATCCCTTCCTCCATAACTGTGCATGGTCTGGAAGTTCATCTCAGCAAACCTGAAGCTGTCTGTTACACATATTCAGATTTTTTACTTGATAAAATGCTTAGTAAGTTCTCCATTAGTTATATAAATACAATGAACAGTAGTCTATACGCCTGGAAATAATGCATAAAATGAAAAAGAGACTACAATAGAAAAATAATGAAAGGATGGTCTCAGTTGTTAGAAACAGCCTATGTCACACAACTATAATTCTTCATTTGATGTCTTAAATCCACCTGTACTTATATCAATAAACATATTAGGACAAGATTTCATTTAAAAAAAACCTGGATATACAGCTGGATTATGTTGCCCAGCCCTTAAGAAGTTGAATCAGGATGATTGTGAGTAAATTCACTGTCTACCTGGGCTACATAGTAAGACTCTGCCTCAAAAAAAAAAAAAAAAAAGAAAGAAAAGAAAAAGCCCTAATTAAAAAAAGCCAAGCACTTATTTCTATATACTTTCTCTTCCATAAATGTGAAACTTAACCAACCCTTCCCTGGGACTTAGAAGTCATAAGCTTCAACCATCTGCACTGACACAATAAAGAACAAATGAGAGCTGGGCGTGGTGGTGCACGCCTTTAATCCCAGAACTCAGGAGGCAGAGGTAGGAGGATCGCCGAGAGTTTGAGGCCACCCTTAGATTACATAGTGAATTCCAGGTCAGCCTGAGCCAGAGTGAGACCCTACCTCGAAAAAACAAAACAAAACAAACAAACAAAAAAGAACAAATGATCTAAGGTTCTGTGGGGGAAGACTTGGCACTGCGCTGACTTACAGAAGCAAAAGACAAATCAAGTAACTCAGAGAGACTTCTGATTCCTCAGCAGTGCTATATCCTCATATCCATAACAGGCAGACAATACAATGCCTACAGCATTTAAAGAAAACTGTGGGCAACACTTTGTATTATTTGTGTAAGCATACAAAATATTTCTTCTCCTAATCTATTATGCTTCAGAATTATATTGATAAGGGCTGGGGATGTAGCTCCAGCATCATATTAAACCAGATATGGTGGCACACAACTGCAATCTAGCACTCAGGAGGGAGAGGCAGAAAGATCTGAAGTTTAAGGTCATCTTTGGCTACACAGCAAGTTTAATCAGCCTTGGCTACATGTAACCCTGTCTCAAAACACACACACACACACACACACACACACACACACACACACACACACATGAACAGACATGGGGCAGGAGGGAGGAGCCTATTTCATATTAAGATTATGAAATAAAGGTACAGAGAAGCTAAACTGATGGACAACATTTCTGCACTAGTGGGGACCAAAATCAGAATAAATAAAAGTATTGCAGTTAACATTTCTACATAATAAACAAAACATTTCCCTCAGATTAGAGGGTTAAAATAAATTTAAAATGTAAAAGTTTTCCCTAAGGTTAAAGTCAATCTGTAAAAAAAATTTCCTAAGATTTATACCAAGTGAAGGTCAACCAAAACTCTACTAACTCATTAGCACACGTTCCTCTAGGAAACAGATTGTGATAGCATCCGATGTGCAATGTAATCAATTTCCTGTCTTCTTTAAAGTGAGAAAACACGTGTTCCACATAGAGCTACAGCTGACTTTCATGAACAAAGAAGTGCTTCCTTCACTGATAGGTGTGATTGCCTCTACACAAACAGTACCTGACTGTGTGCAGGCCTTTCTGAACCTGGTCCCTTCTGTGGCAGAAATGCTAGTCTTCTTTGCCTTTAAGTGAACCCAAGGAAGGCTTGTACCACTGAATGGCAGACTTACCTGAAGGGTCTTAGAGCTGAGGGAAGATGGCATCAAAATGGTAGCAAACACCACTTTGGAAATTTCTATTAAAGCACCTGAGACATTTATTCTCTTATAAAAAGGGGAAGAAACTGTTTGCCTTGTGCATTTTTTAAAGGAATCCCTAGAAATTTGACTGCCTTTTTGGCCATGACTCTTTGATGCATTTTTCAGTTAGCTAATCAAAATTGACTTTATAAAATTATCTGCCTAAATATATTAATTTAAACTAAATCATGTATTGGTGACTAGCCTAAAGATAACATGATTTGGAAGAACATTAGTTAAATTACTGAACTATTTGGCACGTGACTTAGGCATAACTGGATTCCTGCACATGGCCATTGGGGTGGGGAGAGGTCTCCCAGCTGCCTTCTGTAACGTATTCAAGTAAATAAGCACACTGCCTTTGAAATACTGTTTAAGGAAATACAATTCTATTTTTCATTCTAAATCTACTTTTCAAGTAACTGTCATTCAAACATATACCAATAGAAAGGAAAACCTAAGAAACACAGAAAAGCAAACATTGTGAATTCAAGCTTTCAAGACATTCTTAAATTTACATTTTGAGGGCAAACGGGCATGAGTGAGGGAGAGGAGGGGGTGCAGTGGCTGTGAAATCAGGTGCTCTTTCAGGCCTTGGACAATCCGTGATGCTGCTGCCTGCTTGGGACCAGGCAAACCAGTGGCTGGGGATGTGACAGGCAGTTTTTTCCCTCACTGTCCCCCTAACATCCTAGATGCCCTGACCCATGGCCATACTTTTCTTTTTGCATCCTCTGTCACCACTGGGCACAGTGCAGCCCAGGAGGTGGCAGCAACCTCAGCACAATTCTGTCAAATTTTAAGAATAAATGCACCTTATAGCAGCTCATGGAAGAAAAAACACAAATCAAAACATTTTTGGATTCCAAGTTGCCAAAGTATGGGGAAAAATCAGAAAGATGTACACTGCAGCCAATGCCAAATGGGACAGCTGTTACTCTACCAGGAACCTCCAAGGGTAGTAATGCCAAAAGCTATGTAAGAAATAATGGCTCTCATTGTTCATTGGCCCATTCACTTACTTGGAGAAAAGCAAATAAATACCAGCTTTTATGGTCTCACTCTAGTCCAAGCTGACCTGGAATTCACTAAGTAGTCTCAGCATGCCCTAAAACTTATGGTGATCCTCCAACATTTGCCTCCCTAATGTTTGGATTAAAGGCCTGTACCACCATGCCCAGTTCTCACAATTCTTCATCCACCATTTCCACAATGGTTCCTGAACCTTGGAGTATGTTATAGCCATGTTTCATTTAGTACTGAACATTCTGTCAATTTTCAGCAATTTGGTGTGCTTTGAATCAACCCAATCGTAACTGCCATATGAAAAAGGAGGCTTCTCTCTAGCCCAAAGTGAGAGAACCAGTAATATATGGGCATGAACATATTTAGAAGGCAGTTTGGTGGGAATAATATATCAAATTAACAATACAAGAGAAGTAGTTCTCCCCTAATATGACCTGCTGTGGTGGTTTGATTCAAGTGTCTCCCAAAAACGTAGGTGTTCTGGATGCTTGTGTCCCCAGCCAGTGGCAATTTGACAATTGAAGCCTCCTGGAGGCACTGTGTTGTTATAGCCACCTGTCCCTTTTCAGTGCTTGGTAGACTCGCCTGTTATTGTTTTGCATCTGATGTCATCAGGGAGGTGATGTCCACCCTCTCTCATTACATCATTTTCCCCTGCCATCTTGGAGCTTTCCCTCAAGTTTATAAGCCAAAATAAACCCCTTTTCCCCCACAAGCTGCTCTTGGTCAGCTGTGTTCTGTAATCAATGTGAAACCAAAAGCAACACCTCCCCAAGTATTCAGTACCAGGCAGAAATTCCCTCTTATGGAGTAGACCTCAAGTCTAACCAGAGAGAAGTTGGTTTCCCCATAATAGGCATAGCACTTTTGTGCCAGTTAATACATTTGACCTGGTTGGCCATCAATAAAACTTTCATGGTTCACCACAGGGTAAACATCATTGATTACTTTTTTCTGGCAACAGATGACATAGTTCTTTCCAGTACATTGACAGCCAGCTAACTGGGTGGAGGCTTCCATCTTTGCTGCAGTTTGATTTCCCAGTGTCCTGCATCTCACACCTGTGGAGTCTTTAGCAATAGAGTCTTACCATCTGATTCTGAAGGATAACCAGTGGTCTTGGCAATTCCTGAAATATTCTATGGCATCAGTGGACTTTATAGCTAGCAGTAAGTGAAAACCTATCCACCCTAACACAGAATTGTTCCAGTAGAAGTGCTTTGCTTCTGGGTACAACAACATCTATGTCCATTAGATAGTTCTGCTCAAACTCTATTTTACTATACATTACTAGCTAGCAAAGAAATAGGTTGTAAATATCATTGGTCTGTTAGTGAACCATTAGAGTTCAAGAGAAGTGAAAAAGTATCCTACTTTGATCACACTATTTGTAACATAAATTTGAGCCAAGATGTTTCACATTGTGTGTGTTCATTGAATTGGAGTTTCACAGCATAGTATGTAATGTGCTTGTATGGGTTTCTAACATGAGCTGCAGTGAAGTTGACTGGCAACATTGTAGATTGGTGCCAAAATACCTGGAATTCATTGTTTATAATATATTTTATTCTGAATTAATATTTGGTTATTGTTTGCACAGAATCCTTTCAAATTTGCCATATTAATATGACCTGTACATTGATGATCAGATTCCATATGGAGTCAAAATTCCCAACTTTATTAAGAGCTTTTATTCCACTATTAGTGTTAGGAATTGTATCTTCTGGGAAGGCAGTGTACCACAATGTTATGACACAAGCCCTAACATATGTCTTTCCATTCTACTGTTTTTTCATTAAAAAATGAATCTTATTTGTTTGAATGGAGGTATGATATTTATCTTGAGTCTTTTCTTCCATGATACTGCATATAAACTTTGTGTTTATTGAATATGTCCCTGCTAAGATACATATAGAAGTGTAAAGTCTAATTTTTTAATCCCTCTTTTGTAATCTTGGGTTGAAAATAAATATGTCATTATAGGATTTGGTGTCATTTGAAGACATAGCTGTGGACTTCACCTGGCAAGAGTGGCAGTACCTGGATGTTGTTCAGCAGAACCTTTACAGAGATGTGATGCTGGAGAACTACAGAAGCCTGATGTTCTTGGGTGAGTGAAACTCCCATGAATCTCTGAGTAGCAATTCCTTTCTTTTTGGTTGGTAACTATAGTCATTATTACTAATATTTAGTATTGTTTTGATATTGTACTCTTAAACTGACATACTTAATGGAACATATTATATTGAACAAAGTGGCTTTACAGTACATATAGTAACAAGAGTCTATCAGATCAGGCATTAGTTGTATGGGGAGCACTCAAAAATTCTTGTAGCTATTTTCAAATACTAATGTAAGTGTTGTCAGATGCATACCAACTTATTACTGAGATATACAACATATTAAGTTATTTCTTGCAAATACACCCAGTTAATACTAACCATGCTTATTCTATTCCTTTTCTTCTACTCATTTTCCATACTCTAATTACTTGTTTTGTTTTCTGCCTCTATTATGTAAACTGGGACTTGCAAGTATAATAAGACATGAAGAATTTTTTTCTTTTTAAAATATTTTATTTATTCATTTAAAGAAAGAGGCAGAGGGGGAGAGAGACAGAGACAGAGAATGGGCACACCAGGGCCTCTAGCCACTGCAAGTGAACTCTACACGCAAGCGCCCCTTTGTGCATCTGACTTACCTGTGTCCTGGGAATCCAAACTGGGACCTTAGGCTTTGCAGATAAGCTCCTAAACCACTAAGCCATCCCTCCAACCCTACTTTCTTTTTTTTTATTGACAACTTCTATACTTACAGATAAAAAAATACCATGAAATTTCCCTCCCCACCCACAATCCCCTTCAGAACTCTATTCTCCATCGTATCTCCTCCCTCTCTCCAGTAGTCTGTCTGTTAATTTGATGTCATCATCTTTTTCTTCTATTATGAGGGTCTTGCAAAGGTATTGCTAGGCACTGCAAGGTCATGGATATCGAGGCCAATTTCTGTCTGGACAGTTGCATTGTAAAGAGTCGTACCCTTCCTTTGGCTCCTACATTCTTTGTGCCCCCTCTTCCATAATGGATACTGAGCCTTGGAGGTTGTGACAGAGATGTTTCAATGCTGGACACACATCTGCCCCTTCGTATCAGCACTGTATTGCTTTTGGGTCATCCCAGTGATCATTGCAATCTGAAAGGAGAAGCTTCTCTAACCAGAAGTGAGAGTAGCATTAATATGTGAATATGAACATTAAGTGTAGTGCTTTCAGGACAGTTTGGTGGGAATAATATATACATTTAGCCACACAAGAGCAGGTTTTATACCCCTAAGGCTCATGACCTCCCCTGCCATAGACTTTTGCTTAGTTTCTTCAGTACTAGGCATGTATTCCCTCCCATAGAGAGGGCCTTCAGTCCAATTAGGGAGCAGTTGCTTTCCCCAAGAGCAGACATGCAGCTATTTCATCCACTTCGGTCATTGGGCCTGTCTGCCCAAACTTGAGTTTACCAGTATCCACTGTTTTCACTGCTGATGACTTCTGTCTCCCATAGGGCTACATGCAGTGCAAAGATGGCGCTGGCTTTCCAGCTTTCAGTTGGCTGGTCCTTATTTGGGAGATCTAGGTTTGCTGCTCTCCATCTGCATTCACCACGACCTTGCTTGGCAGTTCAAGAGATGTCTTCAGCAATAGGGTTTTACCAGAAGATTTTGTTCCTCAAACTGCTAAAGAAGAGTCTTGGTGTTAGCCTTTAATGTTTTGGAGGCAGTGGCTGCTTTCAGTTGGCTTGTCTACAGGGAGAAGGTTTTCTGCTCAGCACCAGCTTGCTTTCTCAGTGACCTTGCCTCTCAGGCAAGAGATGTCTTCAGCAATAGGGTCTTACCATCTGTTTCTCAAGGGAAACCAAGGGCCTTGGCAATACCTTTAATGTTTTGGAGGCTACTGGGACCTCCTTGGCCAACAACTCACTGGAAGGTATCCTATCCCAGGCACTGAAAAATTTCTAGTAACAGTCTATAGCTTCTGGATGTGCCATTATTCAAAAAGCTAGGTTTACGTAAGTCTTCTTCAGACTATCTTGAATTTTGATTGATCCTCCCCCTTCCCTTCTTTTATGCATTCTCATCACATGGAGTCACTTAGGCCTTTCCCCTCCATATAATCTGTTCTACTTACATATGTACAATACCTTCCACTTAAGTCTTTCCCTCTACTACCTCCCTTATAGCCTTTTACCAGCTTACTGGCTTCTACCAATTTTTGGTTCCAGTTCACACACAAGTCTATACATTTGTAGCTAGGATCCACATATGAGACAGAACATGTGATGTTTGGCTTTATGATTCTGGGTTACCTCACTTAGTATAATCCTTTCCAGATCCATCCACTTCCCTGCAAATTTCATAATTTCATTTTTCTTTACCGCTGAATAGAACTCCATTGTGTAAATGTACTCCATCTTTATTATCCCTTCATCTGTGGAGGGACATCTAGGCTGCTTCCATTTCCTAGACCTTGTGAATACAGCAGCAATAAACATGGTTGTGCAAGTATCTCTAATGTACTGAGAAGAGTCCTTCGGATATATGCCTAGGAGTGCCATAGCTGGATCATATGGTAAATCTATTTTTAGCTGTCTCAAGAACCTCCACACTGATTTCCACAATGGCTGGACCAGATTACATTCCCACCAACAGTGTAGAAGTGTTTCTCTTTTTCCGAATCCACGCCAATACTTATTGACATTTGTTTTCTTAATGATAGCCATTCTGACAGGAGTGAAATGGAATCTCAAAGTGGTTTTAATTTGCATTTCCCTGATGGCTAAGTATGTGGAACACTTTTTTAGATGTTTATATGCTATCTGTATTTCTTCTTCTGAGAACTCTCCATTTAGTTCCATAGCCCATTTTTCAACTGGGTTGTTTGATTTCTTATTCTGTTTTTTGAATTCTTTGTATATTCTGGATATTAATCCTCTGTCAGATGTATAGCTGGCAAAGATTTTCTCCCATTCTGTAGGTTGACTCTTTGCTCTATTCACAGTGTCCTTTGCTGTGCAAAAGCTTTGTAATTTCATGAGGTCCCAGTGGTTGATTAGTGGTTTTATTCCCTGAACTATTGGGGTTATATTCAGAAAGTCTTTGCCTATGCCAATATGTTGAAGGTTTCTACTACCTTTTTATCTAACAGTTTCAGAGTTTCAGGTCTGATATTAAGGCCCTTGATCTATTTGGACTTGACTCTTGTGCACAGAGAGAAACAAGGATCTAGTTTTATCCTTTTACATACAGATATCGAGTTTTTCCAGCACCACTTGTTGAACAGACTATCTTTTCTCAAATGAATACTTTTACTGATTTTTGGTTTTCCTTGTTATTCTCTTTCCAAGATTTTAAGATGAAGCATTAAATTGTTTACTTGTGAACTCTCCAATTTTTTTTTAACATAGGCACTTAGTGATATAAATTTCCCACTGAGGACTGCCTTCATTGTGTCCCAAAGGTTTTGGTATATTGTTTTCTCATCATCATTTGATTCTATGAATTTCTTGATTTCCTTTTTAATTTCTTCAATGACCCAAACATCTTTCAGTAGTTCATTGTTTAGTCTCCATGAATTTCTGTATGCTCTGTAGGTTGTCTTGTTGCTGATTTGTAGTTCAATCCCACTATGGTCACATAGCGTACCAGGGATTATTTCAATTTTCCTGTATTTGTTAAGATTTGATTTGTGTCCTATTATATGGTCTATTTTAGGGAATGTTCCATTTGCTGCTGAGAAAAATCTATATTCTACAGCATTTGGGTTGTGCGTTCTGTATATATCTGTTTGGTCC
>JAEOAD010002239.1:0-111738 GCA_036365145.1 Orientallactaga sibirica | reverse complement strand
AAAACAGTATAGGCCATTGCAGGTATAGTTTCCCACCAGGAAAGATGGTAAAACCCTATTGCTAAAGACTCCCACATACTTGGGCATGGGATTCACTGAAATCTTGCTGGAGCTGAGCTGAGGCCTCACTCCCATGGACCCCAGCTGACAGAAAGCTGGGAAAAATGTATCTGCATACAGTTCAGTGGGAGAAAATCACCAGTGAAGATACTCAACAGTGGACACTGCAAGCTTTGAATTTGGCCAGCCAGGCCAAATAAGCCAATAGGTGCAATAATGGCATGTTTGTTATGGAAACCAACCACTCTCTAATAATTGGACTAGAGGCCCACTCCATGGGAGGAATACATCCATACTGAAAACATGTAGGGGTGAGTCACTTGGGCCTTGGGCCTGTAACATCTGTTGGTGTCTGGCTAATCTTATGTACTATGCTCACCAAGCTGCAGTAATCCACTTCTCATAATGTCCATACCCATATATTAATGCTACTCTTACTTTTGTTTGAAGAGAAGCTTCTCTTTTTATTTATTTTATTTATTTTTGGTTCCATTATCCTCCTCCTTCCTCCCACTTTCAAGAGGGCCCTCATCAATGGGAATGTTTATCATGCATTGTGAGTTTGCTCAAGAGTTCTGGTGGATAGGCCCCATCTCTGTGCATAATGCCCCAACTTGTGACTCTAACAATCTTTCCGCCCCTCTTCCAGAAGGTTTCCCTGAGCCACATTGGGGTCATTTGGCTCTGCTTCCTTGATGAGGTTTTGGGAGCCTCTGTGTCTCTGGATATCTGGCTAATGACTGGAGTTGGATGTTCTCTGTATTTATCTCCTTCAGCCTTTTCTGGTGTTGTGATCGCCTTGAGCGCTGTATTCTTGCCCTTCCCCTGCGTTGTTCTATGGTTTCAGCTGGTGAGGTGTGGTTAGCTGATCCTCCTTCAGGTTCATTGTCCACCTGAAAAGCCTCACGGTGCCTGACACTACTTACACAATACCATCATAATAGGAGGAAAGATCAACATCAAACTGAAAAGAGACTAATTGAGAGGGAGGGGACATGGATGAGATGAAGCCTTTAGCGGGAAAAGTGGGGAGAGGGAGGGTGGCATCATGGATATTGTCTACTCATGACCTCCCTGCCATAGACTTTTGCTTAGATTTTTCAGCTGGTATGTATTCCTCCTGTAGAGGGCCTCAGTCCACTTATGGAGCAGTTGGTTACCCTAAGAGTAGACATGCCACTATTGCACCTGTTCAGTCATTGGGCCTGTATGGCCAAACTTGAATATTCAGTGTCCACTGTTTCACTGCTGATGACTTCTGTCTCCCATAGGGCTGCATGCAGTGCAGCTTTTTCCAGCTTTCAGTTGGCTGGTCTAGGGAGAAGGGTTTCTGCCCAGCACCAGCTTGTTTTCTCAGTGACCTTGCCTCTCAGGCAAGAGATGTCTTCAGCAATAGGGTCTTACTATCTGTTTCCTCAAGGAAACTAAGGGCTTTGGGTAAAAAGCCTTTAATGTTTTGAGGCTACTGGGACCTCCTTGGCTAACAACTCACTGGAAGGTATCCCATCCCAGGCACTGAAAATTTTCTAGTAATAGTCTACAGCTTCTGGATTATCCCTCTGGGCTGGCAGGTGTTGACAATTAAATAAGGAATGGATGATCCTTCTGTGCAATGGATGTTTACCTTTAAGAAAATGGATGATGCGGCTCTGTAAGTGCAGGTGTTGTCCTATACCCAAGGAATGGATGATCCTTCTTTTCAATGCAGGTGTTGTACTTTACCCTAAGGAATGATGATGCCTCTATTCAATTGCAGGTGTTTTACCTTTACCTAATGAATCTATGATCCCTCTGTGCAATGCAGGTGTGTTACTATAACCCTAAGGAATGGAAAGATACCTCTGTATTGCAGGCGTGAATACCTGTACCGTTCTCAATTATGGATGATCCTTCTGTTCCAATGAATATATTTAAGGAATGAATGATCCTCTGTTCAAAACAGGGGTTTACCTTTACCAAAGAAATGGATGATTCCTCTGTTGCAATGCAGGTGTTTACCTTTACCTAAGGAATGGATGATCTCTGTGTGCCAGGCAGGTGTTGAATGTTACCCAATCAATGGATGATCCCTCTGTGCAATGCAGGTGTTTACTATTCCCAAGGGAATGGATGATCCTCTGTTCAATACAGGTGTTTACCTTTATCAAAGGAATGGATGATTCCTCTGTGCAATGCAGTGTTTAAGACTTTACCATTACAGGAATGATATGATCCTCTGTGTAATGCAGGTGTTGATCTTTACCTAAGGAATGGATGATCCCTCTGTTCAATGCAGGTGTTTACCTTTACTAAGGATTGGGATGATCCTCTTGTTCAATGCAACTGTTTACCGTTACCTAATGAATGGATGATCCTCTGGCTAAATCAGATGTTTAACATTACCTAAGGGGATTCCCCTCTGTGCAATGCACCTTTAAGGAATGGGATGATCCCTCTGTGCATTGTGGTGTGTTTACCTTTGTCCTAAAAATGAGATGATCCCTTTGTTCAATGCAGGTGTTTACCTTTATCTAAGGAATGGATGATCCCTCTGTTCAATGAAGGTGTTTATCTTTACCTAAGGAATGGATGATACCACTCTGTACAATGCAGGTGTTTTACATTTTATCTAAGAATGTGTGATCCCTCTGTGCAATGCAGGTGTTTATACTTGTTGTAGGGAATGGATTATCCCTCTGCTCCAATGCATGTGTTCACCTTTACTAAGGGAATGGAAGATCCTTTGTTCAATGCTGGTGTTTACCTTTACCAAAGGGGAATGGATCCTTCTTTCAACGCAGTTTCTACCTTTACATATGAAATGCATGATCTCTGGGCCAGGCAGGTGTTTACCTTTACCTGGGAATGGATGATCCCACTCTGATCAATGAACTTGATTACCTTTACAAAAGGAATGGTTGTTCCCAGTGTTTTTGTGCAGGTGTTTACCTTTACACAAGGTTAGATGATCGGCCCCAGCCTGGTGTTGATCTTTACCTAAAAAATTGATGATCCCTCTGTGCAATGCAGGCGTTGTCCTTTACGTGAGAATGGTTGATCCCTCTGTCCAATGCAGGTGTTGATCTTTACTAAGGATTGGATGATCCCTCCATGTAAATGCAGTTGTTCACCTCTTACCTAGGAATGAATAATCCCTATGTGCAATGCATGTGTTTTCCTTTACTAAGCAATGGATGAGCCTTCTGTTCAACTTCGTCGTTTAAGTTTATGTGAGGAATGTGATGATCCCTCTCTGGGAATACCAGGTATTTACTATTAGCAAAGGAATGGACATTGCCTATATGTTCAATGCTGGTGTTTACCTTTACCCTAAGGAAGGATGATTCCTCTGTGCAATGGGTGTTTACCTTTTACGTAAGTAATGGATATCCCTTTGTGAAATGCAGGTGTTATTCTTTATAAGGGGAGGAGAGATCCCTCTGTGCAATGCAGGTGTCCTTTACCTAAAATTTATGATCCTGGAATGCAGTGTTTACACCCTTTACCTAAGAGAATGGGATGATCCCTCTGTGCAATGCAGGTGTTGATCTTTACCTAAGGAATAGAAAGGAATTCTTCTGTTCAATGCAGGAGAAACCAGGTTTCTACCTTTACTTAAGGAATGGATGATCCTCCGGTGCAATGCAGGTGTATACCCTTACCTAAACCCTCTGTGCATTGTAGGTGTTTACTATTACCTAAGGAATGGATGTTCCCTGTGTGCAATGCAGGCGTTTACCTTTACATAAGGTATGGATGATCCCTCTGGGCCAGTCAGGTGTTGACCTTTACCTAAGGAATGGATTATCCCTCTGTGCAATGCAGGTGTTGACCTTTACTTAAGGAATGGATGATCCCTCTGTGCAATGGATGTGTTGACCTTTACCTAAGAAATGGATGATCCCTCTGTGCAATGCAGGTGTTGTCCTATACCCAAGGAATGGATGATCCTTCTGTGCAATGCAGGTGTTGTACTTTACCTAAGGAATGGATGATCACTCTATTCAATGCAGGTGTTGATCATTACTTAAGGAATCTATGATCCCTCTGTGCAATGCAGGTGTGTTCCTATAACTAAGGAATGGCTGATACCTCTGTACAATGCAGGCGTTGAACTTTACCTAAGGAATGGATGATCCTTCTGTGTGAATATAGGACACCTCTGTTCAATGCAGGTGTTTACCTTTACCAAAGGAATGGATGTCCTCTGTTGCAATGCAGGTGTTTACCTTTACATAAGGAATGGATGATCACTCTCGGCCAGGCAGGTGTTGAATGTTACCTAAGCAATGGATGATCCCTCTGTGCAATGCAGGTGTTGACTATTACCTAAGGAATGGATGATCCCTCTGTTCAATACAGGTGTTTGCCATTATCTAAGGAATGGATGATCCCACTGTGCAATGCAGGTGTTTATGTTTACCTAAGGAATGATATGATCCCTCTGTGCAATGCAGGTGTTGATCTTTACCTAAGGAATAGATGATCCCTCTGTTCAATGCAGGTGCTAACCCTTATCTAAGGAATGGATGATCCCTCTGTTCAAAGCAACTGTTTACAGGTACCTAAGGAAGGGATGATTCCTCTGTGCAATGCAGGTTTTTAGCTTGACCTAAGGAATGGATGATCCCTCTGTGCATTGTAGGTGTTTATATTTGTCCTAGGAATGGATGATCCCTCTGTTCAATGCAGGTGCTTACACTTATATAAGGAATGGATGATCCCTCTGTTCAATGAAGGTGTTTACAGTTACTTAAGGAATGGATGATACCTCTGTGCAATGCAGGTTTTTAGCTTTACCAAAGAATGGATGATGCCTCTGTGCATTTCAGGTGTTTATATTTGTTTTAGGAATGGATGATCAGTCTGTGCGTTGCAGGTGTTTACTATTACCTAAGGAATGAAAGATCCCTCTGTTCAATGCTGGTGTTTACCTTGACAAAAGGAATGGATGTTCTCTGTGTGCAATGCAGGTGTATACCTTTACATAAGGAATGGATGATCTCTCGGGGCCAGGCAGGTGTTGACCTTTACATAAGGAATGGATGATCCTTCTGTGCAATGCACTTGTTGACCATTACATAAGGAATGGATGATCCCAGTGTTCAATGCAGGTGTTTAACGTTATCTAAGGAATGGATGATCCCTCTGTGCAATCCAGGTATTTACCATTACCTAAGGAATGGATGGTCCCTCTGTGCAATATAAGTGTTTACCTTTACCTAAGGAATGGATGATCCTCTGTGTAGTGCAGGTGTTGATCTTTACCTAAGGAATAGATGATTCCTCTGTTCAATGCAGGTGCTTACCCTTATCTAAGGAAAGGATACCTCTGTTCAATGCAGATGTTTACAGTTACCTAAAGAATCGATGATCCCTCTGTGTAATGGAGATTTTTAGCTTGACTTATGTAATGGATGATGCCTCTGTGCATTGCAGGTGTTTATATTTGTCTTAGGAATGCATGATCCCTCTATGCATTACAGATGTTTATTATTACCTAAGGAATGAAAGATCCCTCTGTTCAATGCAGGTGTTTACTGTTACAAAAGTAATGGATGTTCTCTATGTGCAATGCAGGTGTATACCTTTACATAAGGAATGGATGATCCCTCTGGGCCAGGCAGGTGTTGACCTTCAGCTAAGGAATGGATGATCCCTCTGTGCAATGCAAGTGTAGACCATTGCATAAGGAACGGATGATCCCTTTGGTCAAATGCAGGTGTTTAAATATATCTAAGGAATGGATGATCCCTCTGTGCAATGCAGGTGTTTACCTTTACCTAAGGAATGTATGATCCTCTGTGCAATGCAGGTGTTGATCTTTACCTAAGGAATAGATGATCCCTCTGTCAATACAGGTGTTTATAGTTATCTTAGGAATGGATGATCCCTCTGCTCAATGCAGGTGTTTACAGTTACCTAACAGATAGATGATACCTCTGTTCAATGCAGGTGTTTCCTTTTATCTAAGGAATGGATGATCCCTCTGATCACTGCAGGTGTTTACCATTACCAAAGGAATGGATGATCCCTGAGAGAAATGCAGGTATTTAATGTTACCTAAGGGATTGATGATTCCTCTGTTCAACGCAGGTGTCTACCTTTAGCTAAGGAAGGATGATCCCTCTCTTCAAACCAGGTTTCTACCTTTACTTAAGGAATAGATGATCCCCTGGTGCAATTCAGGTGAATACCCTTACCTAAGGAATAGACGATCACTCTGTGCATTGTAGGTGTTTACATTTACCTTCAGAATTGATGATTGCTCTGTGCATTGCAGGTGTTTAGTTATACCTAAGGAATGGATGTTCCCTGTGTGCAATGCAGGTGTTTACCTTTACATAAGGTATGGATGATCCCACTGGGCCAGTCAGGTGTTGACCTTTACCTAAGGAATGGATGATCCCTCTGTGCAATGCAGTTGTTCAACTTTACCTAAGGAATTGATGATCCCTCTGTTCAATGGAGGTGTTGATCTTTACTTAAGGAATGGATGATATCTCTGTGCAATGTAGGTGTTGTCCTATACTTAACGAATGGATGATCCCTCTGTACAATGCAGGTATTGACCTTTACCTAAGGCATAGATGATCCCTCTGTTCAGTGCAGGTGTTGGTCTTTACTTAAGGAATGGATGATCCCTCTGTGCAATGCAGGTGTTGTCCTATACCTAAGGAATGGATGATCCCTCTGTACACTGAGGGGTTGATCTTTACCTAAGGAATGGATGATCCCTCTGTGCAATGAATATGTTGACCTTTACCTAAGGAATATATGACACCTCTGTTCAATGCAGGTGTTTACCATTACCTAATGAATGGATGATCCCTCTGTTCAACGCAGGTGTTTACCGTTATCTAAGGAATGCATGATCCCTCTGTTCACTGAAGATGTTTACCTTTACAAAAGTAATGGATGATCCCTTTGTGCAATGCAGGTGTTAACCGTTATCTACGGAATGGATGATTCCTCTGTGCATTGCAGGTGTTTTCTATTACCTATGTAATGGAAGATCCCTCTGTTCAATGCAGGTGTTTACCTTTACCTAAGGAACTGATGATCCATCTGTTCAATGCAGGTGTTTACCTTTACCAAAGTAATGGATGTTCCCTGTGTTCAATGCAGGAGTTTACCTTCACATAAGGAATGGATCATCCCTCTGGGCCAGGAAGGTGTTGACCTTCACCTAAGGAATGATTTATCGCTCTGTGATTTGCAGGTGTTTACATTTACTTTAGGAATGGATGATCCCTCTGTGCATAGCAGGTGTTTACCTTTACATAAGGAATGGATAATCCCTCTGGGCCAGTCAGGTGTTGACCTTTACCTAAGGAATGGATGATCCCTCTGTGCAATGCAGGTGTTGAACATTACCTAAGGAATGGATGAACCCTCTATTCAGTGCAGGTGTTTACCATTATCTACGGAATGGATGATCCCTCTGTGCAATCCAGGTGTTTACCATTACCTAAGGAATGAATCATCCCTCTGTGAAATGCAGGTGCTTACCTTTACCTAAGGAATGAGATGATCCCTCTGTGCAATGCATGTGTTGATCTTTACCTAAGGAATACATGATCCCTCTGTTCAATACAGGTGCTTACCTTTATCTAAGGAATGGATGATCCCTCTGTTCAATGCAGCTGTTTACAGTAACGTAAGGAATGGATGATCCCTCTGTGCAATGCAGGTTTTTAGCTTGACTTAAGGAATGGATGATCCCTCTGTGCATTGCAAGTGTTCATATTCGTCTTAGGAATGTATGATCCCTCTGTGCATTGCAGGTGTTTGCTATTACCTAAGGAATGAAAGATACCTCTGTTCAATGATAGTGTTTACCTTTACAAAAGGAATGGATGTTCTCTGTGTGCAATGCAGATTTTTACCTTTACATAAGGAATGGATGATCAATCTGGGCCAGGCAGGTGTTGACCTTTACCTTAGGAATGGATGATCCCTCTGTTCAATGCAGGCGTTTAACGTTATCTAAGGAATGGATGATCCCTCTGTGCAATCCAGGTGTTTACCATTACCTACGGAATAGATGAACCCTCTGTGCAATACACGTGTTCACCTCGTACCTATGGAATGGATGATCCGTCTGTGTAACTCAGGTGTTTGCCTTTCCCTAAGGAATGGATGATCCCTCTGTTCATTGCAGGTGTTTATTTTTACCTAAGGAATGGAAGATGCCTATGTTCAATACTGGTGTTTACCTTTACATAAGGAAAGGATGATTCCTCTGTGCAATGGAGGTGTTTATATTTATCTAATGAATGGAAGATCCCTCTGTGCAATGCAGGTGTTGTCCATTACCTAAGGAATGGATGACCTTCTGTGCAATGCAGATGTTGAACTTTACTTAAGGAATCAATGATCCCTCTGTGCAATGCAGGTGTTTAACTTTACCTAAGGAATAGATGATCCCTCTCTTCAACACAGGTGTTTAGCATTATCAAAGGAATGTATAATCCCTCTGTACAATGCAGGTGTTTACCTTTACCTAATGAATGGATGAACGCTCTGTTCAATGTAGGTGTTTACAGTTATCTAAGGAATGCATGATCCCTCTGTTCAATGAAGGTATTTATGATCCCTATGTTCAATGCAGGTGTTTACAGTTATCTAAGGAATGCATGATCGCTCTGTTCAATGAAGGTGTTTACAGTTACCTAAGGAATGGATGATCCCTCTGTGCAATGCAGGTGTTTACCGTTATCTACGGAATGGATTATTCCTCTGTGCATTGCAGGTGTTTTCTATTACCTATGTAATGGAAGATCCTCTGTTCAATGCAGGTGTTTACCTTTACCTAAGGAATTGACGATCCATCTGTTCAATGCAGGTGTTTACCTTTACCAAAGTAATGGATGCCCCCTGTGTTCAATGCAGGAGTTTACCTTCACATAAGGAATGGATCATCCCTCTGGGCCAGGAAGGTGTTGACCTTTACCTAAGGAATGATTGATCACTCTGTGAATTGCAGATGTTTGCATTTACTTTAGGAATGGATGATCCCTCTGCGCATAGCAGGTGTTTACTAAGGAATGGATGTTCCCTGTGTGCAATGCAGGTGTTTACCTTAACATAAGGAAGGGATGATCCCTCTTGGACAGTCAGGTGTTGACCTTTACCTAAGGAATGAATGACAAATCTGTTCAAGGGAGGTGTTGAACATGCAGAGGGTGATATATATAGTCTTACAGCACTGTGGAAATGTACCAGGGTTAGAAGGTTATGTTCTCATATCCTGTTGTTTATATCCTCCTATCCTGTTGTTTACATCCTCCTATCCTGTTGTTTACATCCTCCTATCCTGTTGTTAACAGTTAAGTTAAGCAAGAGCCACCTGCGGCAAACGGAACTTGTGTTTAGGCCAGGAAATGGGAGTGGAACAGGATGTTCTTAGGCAAACAATCCTTGGTCATGTCAGTCAAGCAGGGCAGCAGACTCCCCTGAGGGAGGGTGGACCCCACAGGTCCCCTTCCTTAAATATAAATGAGCATCTGTCTTAGGTTGCCTCGGATGTCGACATCCATCTTACCCGTCATGGAGAAGCCTGCCCAGGCCCCGCAGACTCTCTGTCTTAGGTTGATAGACATCCCCCAGGTCTTACCCGTCATTGATTACTCATTTATCTTGTAAGCTCACCATACTTGAGCAGTGGGGTTATCTGCTGCCAGACATCAGACCTGTTTGGTCTGAAATTGGCACTGGGCTTGAGTTTTTGCCATACGGCAGAGACAGACCAAGGACAAAGCCACACCACCCAGGGCGATTAGCCCTAGGGCCATAGACCCATTCTATTCCTTAAAGAGACGGCCTGAAAATTGTAACCCTTTAAAGTAAATCTATTTGTCCTTATAGTAGAGCTATCTGTTGATTTGAATTTAGTATACCCAATTGTATGAGAGAATTTAAATGATTTTGAGTGTTGAGTGTAGAAGCTACTTCCCCTGAGAGCAAGTCCACAGTGCTCGCTGTAACAGCAGATTGGGAAAGGGCTATGCCAGCAACAGTAGCTGCGGCGGCAATTGCAGCAACGATAGCTGCAGATACACCAAAGTCTCTTTTCTGCTGGGTGAGAATCAGCTGTGTCTGTCAAGTCTTCACTGCCAGGTGAGAATCAGCTGCGTCTGTCCATCATGCTCCACTGGAAGGGGAACAATGCCAGGAATCCGCACCACCAATGCCAGTTTTCTTGGTCCCAGCAAGTCTTTAGGTGACAGTCCTAGGCCAAACCTGGGCATTCCAGGCCAGTGGCATCAGTATCAGCAGGTTCTTGATGAATACCCAATAGGTCCCCGGTTGACTCTATGGCAGGGTCCGCAACAGCCCAAACACAATGCTCAGGAACCCAAATTGGATTTTCTCCATCCTGTGGAAAAACACAAACAGACCCTCGGGCCCAAATTAACACTGGATCTGGCCCTTTCCATTTGCCCGTAGAAAGATCTTTCCATTTAGCCAGAGGCTTAGCTTGCGTAGGTGCACACCAATGATGATCAGCTGCTGAGTGGCCATGAGCATCCACCATTAAAAAATTTAAAATGTATAATGTTAAGGAGAGAAAGGAATGAGGTGAACCAAGGTGATCCCCTAGGTCCCCCCTTTTTATTTTTATTAAATAAGTTTTGAGGGTCCGATGAACCCATTCCACCACGGCTTGACCTTGAGGGTTATATGGGATGCCTGTTTTATGTAAAATATCAAAATAAGTACAAAATTTTGAAAAGCCTGCACTGGTATAAGCGGGCCCATTGTCTGTCTTAATCTGTTTGGGCGGACCCATGTAAGAGAAGGCTTGCAAACAATGCGATTTGACATCTTTAAGTTTCTCTCCTGAATGAGCTGAGGCAAAAATTAAATGAGAATAAGTGTCTACAGAAACATGTACAAATTGTAGTTTTAAGACAACCCATTGATATCTCTTAGAAGGTTCTCTTAAGTTAACCAATGGCAGACTAAAAGCAAACCTAGGGCTATCACTTGGATGCAGAGGAATAGTAAAAAAACAGTCTTTTAAATCACTTAAGGGAATAGATAAGAGTTAAATTGGCTTTCTCTAGATCAAGATGCAGAGCGAAATCAAGTTTCATTTGTTCACAATCCAAAACATTAAGGCCCCCCGATACCAAAATCCAAGGGCTTGCTTTTTGTAAAATCTTAATAAATTGGCTTTCTCTGGATTACTTGTCCCCAATCCAAAACATTAAGGCCCCCCAAAATCAAAAATCAAGGGCTTGCCTTTTGTAAAATCTTAATAAATTAGCTTTTTCTGGATTACTTGTCCCCAATCCAAAACATTAAGGCCCCCCGAAATCAAAAATCAAGGGCTTGCCTTTTGCAAAATCTTAATAAATTGGCTTTCTCTGGATTATTTGTTCCCAATCCAAAACATTAAGGCCCCCCGAAATCAAAAATCAAGGGCTTGCCTTTTGCAAAATCTTAATAAATTGGCTTTCTCTGGATTACTTGTTCCTAATCCAAAACATTAAGGCCCCTGAAATCAAAAATCAAAGGGCTTGCCTTTTGCAAAATCTTAATAAATTGGCTTTCTCTGGATTACTTGTTCCTAATCCAAAACATTAAGGCCCCCCGAAATCAAAAACCAAGGGCTTGCCTTTTGTAAAATCTTAATAAATTGGCTTTCTCTGGATTACTTGTTCCTAATCCAAAACATTAAAATCTTAATAAATTGGCCCCTGGAAAAAACATCAAAAACCAAGGGCTTGCCTTTTGTAAAATCTTAATAAATTGGCTTTTTCTGGATTACTTTGTTCCCAATCCAAAACATTAAGGCCCCCCAAAACAAAACCAAGGGCTTGCCTTTTGTAAAATCTTAATAAATTGGCTTTTTCTCTGGATCAGGAGTGCATAGCAAAATCAAGTTTTACTTGTTCCCGATCCAAAACATTAATCAAGATGCAAAGTCTTAATAAATTGTCTTGCTGTAATATGTTTAATGCCCGTTCCTTGTTTCCTTAGCAATTCCTTGTTTCCTTAGCAATTCAACTAACTGATCTACTAGCAATGAATAAGAGCTAGCGGTACCCATTTTCAATACGCTCCTCTCTTACCTTTTCTACAGCTGGCCAGCCTTCAGGAGCGATCCTTCAGCAGTTTTCCTTCTTTCCCAATCTCGGTGGAACCTCCATTTGTAGCGCCTGCGCTACCACCAAGACCCCGAGCTGGGCGAGGTGCCGAGGATTGAAGAGACGTTCACTGGGTCATTTGTGCTTCAAGAATGCCATTTATTGAATGCAGAGGGTGATATATATAGTCTTACAGCACTGTGGAAATGTACCAGGGTTAGAAGGTTATGTTCTCATATCCTGTTGTTTATATCCTCCTATCCTGTTGTTTACATCTTCCTATCCTGTTGTTTACATCCTCCTTTACCTGTTGTTAACAGTTAAACAAGAGCCACCTGCAAACAAACGGAACTTGTGTTTAGGCCAGGAAATGGGAGTGGAACAGGATGTTCTTAGGCAAACAATCCTTGGTCATGTCAGTCAAAATGCAGGTGTTGTCCTATACCTAAGGAATGGATGATCCCAATGTGCAATGAATATGTTGACCTTTACCTAAGGAATATATGACACCTCTGTTCAATGCAGGTGTTTACCTAAGGAATGGATGATCCGTCTGTTCAATGCATGTGTTTACTTTTAACAAAGGAATGGATGTTATCTGTGTGCAATGCAGGTGTTTACCTTTTCATAAGGAATGGATGATCCCTCTCAGCCAGGCAGGTGTTGAACTTTACTTATGGACTGGATGATTACTCTGTGCAATGCAGGTGTTGACCATTACTAAAGGAATGGATGATCCCTCTGTTCAATGCAGGTGTTTACTGTTATCTACGGAATGGATCATCCCTCTATGCAATGCAGGTGCTTAACTTTACCTAAGGAATGATATGATCCCTCTGTGCAATGCACGTGTTGATCTTTACCTAAGGAATAGATGATCCCTCTGTTCAATGCAGGTGCTTACCCTTATCTGAGGAATGGATGATCCCTCTGTTCAATTCAGCCGTTTACAGTTACCTAAGGAATGGATTATCCCTCTGTGCAATGCAGGTTTTTAGCTTGACCTCAGGAATGGATGATCCCTCTGTGCATTGCAGGTGTTTATATTTGTCTTAGGAATGGATGATCCCTCTCTGAAAGGCAGGTGTTTACTATTACCTAAGGAATGAAAGATCCCTCTATTCAATGTTGGTGTTTACCTTTACAAAAGGAATGGATGTTCTCTGTGTGCAATGCAGGTGTTTCCCTTTACATAAGGAATGTATGATCCCTCTGGGTCAGGCAGGTGTTGACCTTTACCTAAGGAATGGATGATCCCTCTGTGCAATGCAGGTATTTACTATTACCTAAGGAATGAAAGATCCCTCTGTTCAATGCAGGTGTTTACCTTTACAAAAGGAATGGATGTTCTCTGTGTGCAATGTAGGTGTTTACCTTTACATTATACATGGATGATCCCTCTGGGCCAGGCAGGTGTTGACCTTTACCTAAGGAATGGATGATCCCTCTGTGCAATGCACGTGTTGACCATTACTTAAGGAATGGATGATCCCTCTGTGCAATGCATGTGTTGACCATTACCTAAGGAATGGATGATCCCTCCGTGCAATGCAGGTGTTGATCTTTAGCTGAGGAATAGATGATCTCTCTGTTCAATGCAGTTGTTTACTGTTATCTTACGAATGGATGATCCCTCTGTTCAATGCAGGTGTTTACAGTTACCTAACGAATGGATGATCCCTCTGTTCAATGCAGGTGTTTCCCGTTATCAAAGGAATGAATGATCCCTCTGATCACTGCAGGTGTTTACCATTACCTAAAGAATGCATGATCCCTCAGTACAATGCAGGTGTTTAATGTTACCTAATGAATGGATGATCCCTCTGTTCAATGCAGGTGTGTACCTTACCTAAAAAAGGATGATCCCTGTCTTCAAACCAGGTTTCTACCTTTACTTAAGGAATGGATGATTCCCCGGTGCAATGCAGGTGTATACCATTACCTAAGGGATAGATGATCCCTCTGTGCAATGCAGGTGTTCACCTTTACCTAAGGAATTATAGATCCCTCTGTTACATTTACCTAAGGAATGAATGATCTCTCTGTTCAATGCAGGTGCTTACGCTTATCTAAGGAATGGACGATCCCTCTGTTCAATGCTGGTGTTTACCTTTAAAAAAGGAATGGATGTTCTCTGTGCTCAATGCAGCTTTTTACCTTTACATAAGTAATGGATGATCCCTCTGGGCCAGGCAGGTGTTGACCGTTACCTAAGGAATGGATGATCCCTCTGTTCAATGCAGGTGTTTATCTTTATTTAAGTAATCAATGATCCTGGGTGCAATCCACGTGTTTATCATTACCTATGGAATGGATGATCCCTATGTGTAATGCAGGTGTTTATCATTATCTAAGGAATGGATGATCCCTATGTGTAATGCAGGTGTTTACCTTTATCTAAGGAATGGATGATCCTCTGTGCAATGCAGGTGTTCATCTATACCTAAGGAATAGATGATCCCTCTGTTCAATGCAGGTGCTTACCGTTATCATAGGAATGGATGATCCCTCTGTGCAATGAAGGTGTTGATCTTTACTTTAGGAATGGATGATCCCTCTATACAATGCAGGTGTTGAACTTTACCTAAGGAATGGATAATCCCTCCATGCATTGCAGGTGTTTACTATTACCTAAGGAATGAAAGATCGCTCTGTTCAATGCTTGTATTTACCTTTACAAAAGGAATGCATGTTCTCTGTGCTCAATGCAGCTTTTTACCTTTACATAAGGAATGGATGATCCCTCTGGGTCAGGCAGGTGTTGACCTTTACCTAAGGAATGGATGATCCCTCTGCGCAATGCAGGTGTTGACCATTACCTAAGGAATGGATGATCCCTCTGTTCAATGCAGGTGTTTACAGTTATCTAAAAATGGATGATCTGTCTGAGCAATCCAGGTGTTTACCATTACCTAAGGAATTGATGATCCCTCTGTGCAATGCAGGTGTTTACTTTTATCTAAGGAATGGAAGATCCCTCTGTTCAATGCAGGTGTTTACATTTACCTAAGGAATGGATGAAATGTCTGTACAATGCAGGTGTTTACCTTTGCTTGATAATGGATGTTCCCTGTGTTCAATGCAGGGGTTTACCATTATCTATGGAATGGATGATCCCTGTGTGCAATCCAGGTGTTTACCATTACCTAAGGAATGGATGATCCTCTGTGCAATGCAGTTTCTGATATATACCTAAGGAATAGATGATCCCTCTGTGCAATACAGGTGTTTACTGTTATCATCAGAATGGATGATCCCTCTGTTCAATGCAGGTGTTTACAGTTACCTAACATATGGATGATCCCTCTGTTCAATGCAGGTGTTTACAGTTACCTAACATATGGATGATCCCTCTGTTCAATGCAGGTGTTTCCCGTTATCTAAGTATTGGATGATCCCTCTGAGCACTGCAGGTGTTTAGCATTACCTAAGAAATACATGATCCCTCTGTGCAATGCAGGTGGTTAATGTTACCTAAGGAATGGATGGTCCCTGTGTTCAATGCAGCTGTTTACAGTTACCTAACGAATGGATGATCCCTCTGTGCAATGCAGGTGTTTAATGTTACCTAAGGAATGGATGATCCCTCTGTTCAATGCAGCTGTTTACAGTTACCTAAGGAATGGATGATCCCTCTGTTCAATGCATGTTTTTAGCTTGACCTAAGGAATGGATGTTCCCTCTGTGCATTGCAGGTGTTTATATTTGTCTTAGGAATGGATGATCCCTCTGTGCATTGCAGGTGTTTACTATTACCTAAGGAATGAAAGATCCCTGTGTTCAATGCTGGTGTTTACCTTTACAAAAGGAATGGATGTTCTCTGTGTGCAATGATGGTTTTTACTTTTACATGAGGAATGGATGATCCCACTGTGCAATGCAGGTGTTTACCTTTACCTAAGGAATGGATGATCCTCTGTGCAATGCAGGTGTTTATCTAAACCTAAGGATTAGATGATCCTTCTGTGTAATGCAGGTGTTTACCTTTATCATAAGAATGGATGATCCCTCTGTTCTATGCAGGTGTTTCCCATTATCTAAGGTATGGATGTTCCCTCTGAGCACTGCAGGTTTTTACCATTACCTAAGGAATGGATGATCCCTCTGTGCAATGAATATGTTGACTTTACCTAAAGAATACATGACACCTGTGTTCAATGCAGGTGTTTACCTTTACCTAAGGAATAGATGATCCCTATGTGCAAGGCAGGTGTTTACATTAACCTAAGGAATGGATGATCCCTCTGTTCAATGTAGGTGCTTACCCTTATATAAGGACTGGATGAGCCCTCTGTTCAATGCAGGTGTTTACAGTTACCTAAAGAATGGATGATCCCTCTGTGCAATGAAGGTTTTTAGCTTTACCTAAGGAATGGATGATCCCTCTGTGCATTGCAGGTGTTTACTATTACCTAAGGAATGAATGATCCCTCTGTTCAATGCAGGTGTTTACCTTTAGAAAAGGAATGGATGTTCCCTGTGCTCAATGCAGGTGATTACCTTTACCTAAGGTATGGATGATCCCTCTGGGCCAGTCTGGTGTTGACCTTTACCTAAGGAATGGATGATCCCTCTATGCAATGCAGATGTTGTCCTATACCTAAAAAGGGATGATCCCTCTGAGCAATGCAGGTGTTGACCTTTACCTAAGGAATGGATGATCCCTCTGTTCAATGCAGGTGTTGATCATTACTTAAGGAATGGATGATCCCTCTGTGAAATGCAGGTGTTGATCATTACTTAAGGAATGGATGATCCCTCTGTGAAATGCAGGTGTTGTCCTATACCTAAGGAATGGATGATCCCTCTGTACTATGCACGTTTTGACCTTTACCTAAGGAATGGATGATCCCTCTGTGCACTGAAAATGTTTACTTTACCTAAGGAATACATGACACCTCTGTTCAATGGAGGTTTTTACCTTTACCTAAGGAATGGATGATCCCTCTGTTCAATGATGGTGTTTACTCTTATCTAAGGAATGTATGATCCCTAAGTTCATTGAAGGTGTTTACACTTACCTAAGGAATGGATGATCCCTCTGTGCATTGCAGATGTTTACTATTACCTATGGAATGGAAGATCCCTCTGTTCAATGCAAGTGTTTACTTCTACCTAAAGAATGGATGATCCGTCGGTACAATGCAGGTGTTTACCTTTCCCAATGTAATGGGTGTTCCCTGTGTGAAATGCAGGTGTTTAACTTCACATAAGGAATGCATGATCCCTCTGGGCCAGGCAGGTGTTGATCTTTACCTAAGGAGTGGATTATCGCTCTGTGCATTGCAGGTGTTTACATTTACTTTAGGAATGGATGATCCCTCTGTGCGTTGCAGGTGTTTACTATTACCTAAGGAATGGAAGATCCCTCTGTTCAATGCAGGGGTTTACCTTTACAGAAGAAACTGGTGTTTACTGTGTGAAATACAAGTGTTTAGCTTTCCAGAAGGAAGGGATGATCCCTCTTGGACATGCAGTTGTTAACCTTTACCTAAGGAATGAATGACACATCTGTTCAATGCAGGTGTTGAACTTACCTAAGGATAGGATGATCACTCTGTGCAATGCAGGTGTTCACCTTTACCTAAGGAATAGACTATCCCTATGTGCAAGGCAGGTGTTTACATTTACCTAAGGAATGGATGAGCCCTCTGTTCAATGCAGGTGTTTACAGTTACCTAAAGAATGGATGATCCCTCTGTACAATGCAGGTTTTTAGCTTTACCTAAGGAATGGATGATCCCTCTGTGCATTGCAGGTGTTTATATTTGTCTTAGGAATGGAAAATCCCTCTTTGCATTGCCAGTGTTTAGTATTACCTAAGGAATGAAAGATCCCTGTGTTCAATGCTGGTGTTTACCTTTACAAAAGGAATGGATGTTCTCTGTGTGCAATGCAGGTGTTTGCCTTTACATAAGCAATATATGATCCCTCTGGGCCAGGCAGGTGTTGACCTTTACCTAAGGAATGGATGATACCTCTGTGCATTGCAGGTGTTGAGAATTACCTAAGGACTGGATGATCCCTCTGTTCAATGCAGGTTCTTACCCTTATCTAAGGAATGGATGATCCCTCTGTTCAATGCAGGTGTTGATCATTACTTAAGAAATGGATGATCCCTCTGTGCAAAACAGGTGTTTCCCCTTAACTAAGGAATAGATGATCGCTCAATGCATTGGAGGTGTTTACCTGTACCTAAGGAATGGATGATCCCTCTGTACAATGCAGGTGTTTACAGGTGCCTAAGTAATGGATGATCCCTCTGTGCAATGCTGGTGTTGATCTTTACCTAAGAAATAGATGATTCCCCTGTTCAATGCAGGTGTTTACCTTAACCTAAGTAATGAATGATCACTCTGTGCAAATCAGGTGTTTACTATTACCTAAGGAATGGATGATCCCTCTGTGCAATGTAGGTGTTTACCTTTACCTAAGTAATGGGATGATCCCTCTGTGCAATGCAGGTGTTAAACTTTACCTAAGGAATAAATGATCCTCTGTGCAATGCATGTGTTGATCTAACCCTAAGAAATAGATGATTCCCCTGTTCAATGCAGGTGTTTAACTTTATCTAAGGAATGGATGATCCCTTTGTTCAATGCAGGTGTTTACCTTATCCTAAGGAATGGGTGATCACTCTGTGCAAATCATGTGTTTACCTTTACCTAAGGAATGGATGATCCCTCTGTGGAATGCAAGTGTTTAACTTTACCTAAGGAATGGATAATCCCTCTGTTCAGTGCACTTGTTTACCTTGACCAAAGGAGTGGTTGTTCCCTCTGTGCAAAGCCCATGTTTACCTTACATAAGGAATGGATGATCCCTGTGGTCTGGCAGGGGTTTACATTTACCTTAGGAATTGGTGATCCTTCTGAGCATTGCAGGTGTTTACTATTACCTACGGAATAGAAGATCCATCTTTTCAATGCAGGTGTTTACCTTTACCTAAGGAATGAATGATCCTTCTGTTATATGCAGGTGTTTACCTTTACCTAAGGAATGCAGGTGCAATGCAGGAGCAATGCAGGTGTTGATCTTTACCTAAGGAATATAAGATCCCTATGTTCAATGCAGGTGTTTACCTTTACCTAACGAAGGATGATCCTTCTGTTCAACGCAAGTTTCTACCTTTACTGAAAGAATGGATGATATCTCTGTGCAATGCAGGTGTTTACCCTTACCTAAGGAATGGATGATCCTCTGTGCATTGCAGGTGTTTACCTTTATCTACAGAATGGATGATCCCTCTGTGCATTGCAGGTGTTTACCTTTACATTAGGAATTGATGATCCTTCTGTGCATTGCAGGTGTTTACTATTCCCAAAGAATGGAAGATACCTCTGTTCAATGCAGGTGTTTACCTTTACCAAAGGAATGCTTGTTCCTTGTGTGCAATGCAGGTGTTTACCTATACATAAGGATTGGATGATCAATCTGGGCAATGCAGGTGTTGACATTTACCTAAGGAATGGAAGATCCCTCTGTGCAATGCAGGCATTGATCTTTACCTAAGGAATAGATGATCCCTCTGTTTAATATAGGTGTTTACTGTTATCTAAGGAATTGATGATCTCTGTTCAATGTAGGTTTTTACCATTACCTAAGGAATGGGTGATTTCTCTGTGCATTGCAGGTGTTTTCATTTGCCTTAGGAATGGATATCCCTCTGTGCAATGCAGGTGTTTACGTTTACCTAAGGAATATATGTATGCTCTGTGCAATGCAGTTTTTTACCTTTACCTAAGGAAAGGGATGATCCCTCTGTGCAATGCAGGTGTTGATCTTCACCTAAGGAATAGATCATCCCTCTATTCAATGCAGGAGTTAACTGTTATCTAAGAAATTAATGACCTGTTCAATGCAGGTGTTTACAGTTACCTAAGGAATGGATGATGCCTCTGTTAAATTCAGGTGTTTACTTTTACCTAAAGAAGGGTGATCCATGTGTCCAATGCAGCTTTCTACTTTTACTTAAGGAATGGGTGATCCCTCTGTGCAATACAGGTGTTTACCATTACCTAAGGAAGGGATGATCCCTCTGTGTATTGGAAGTGTTTACCTGTATGTAAGGAATGGATGATCCCTCTACCATGCAGGTGTTTACCATTACTTAAGGAATGGATAATCCCTCAATGCAATGCAGGTGTTGATCTTTACCTAAGAAGTAGATGATCCCTCTGTTCAATGCAGGTGTTTACCTTAACCTAAAGAATGGATGATCACTCTGTGCAAATCCGGTGCTTACCTTTACCTAGGGAATGGATGACCCCTCTGTGCAATGCAGGTGTTTACCTTTACCAAAGGAATGGGATGATCCCTCTGTGCAATGCAGGTGTTAAACTTTACTTAAGGAATAAATGATCCCTCTGTGCAATGCGGGTGTTTACCGTTATCTAAGGAATGGATGATCCCTCTGTTCAATGCAGGTGTTTACCGTTATTTAAGGAATGGATGATCCCTCTCATCACTGCAGGTGTTTACCATTACCTAAGGAATGTATGATCCCTCTGTGCAATGCCGGTGTTTACTGTTAACTAACTTATGGATGATCCCTCTGTTCAATGCAGGTGTTGACCATTACCTAAGGAATGGATGATACCTCTGTTCAACGCTGGTGTGTACCTTTACCTAAAGAAGGATTATCCCTCTGTTTAACGCAGGTTTCTACCTTTACCTAATGAATGGATGTTCCCTGTGTGCATGCAAGTGTTTACCTTTACATAAGGTATGGATGATCCCTCTGGGCCAGGCAGGTGTTGACCTTTACGAAAGGAATGGATGATCCCCTCTGTGCAATGCAGGTGTTTACCTTTACCTAAGGAATGGATGATACCCCTGTTCAATGCAGGTGTTGATCTTTACTTAAGGAATGGATGATCCCTCTGTGCAATGCAAGTGTTGTCCTATACCTAAGGAATGGATGATCTCTCTGTGCAATGTAGGTGTTGACCTTTACCTAAGGAATGGATGATCCTTCTGTGCAATGAATATGTTGACCTTTACCTAAGGAATAGATGATCCCTCTGTTCAATGCAGGTGTTTACCTTTACCTAAGGAATGGATGATCCTTCTGTTCAATGCATGTGTTTACCGTTATCTAAGGAATGTATGATCCCTCTGTTCAATGAAGTTGTTTACAGTTACATAAGTAATGGATGATCCCTATGTGCAATGCAGGTGTTTACCTTTACCTAAGGAATGGATGATCCCTCTGTACAATGCAGGTGTTTACCCGTAGCTAAGGAATGGGTGATCCCTCTGTGCATTGTAGGTTTTTACATTTACCTAAGGATAGGCTGATCACTCCGTGCATTGCAGGTGTTTACTATTACCTAAGGATTGGAAGATCACTCTTTTTAATTAAGGTGTTTACTTTACCAAAGTAATGGATGTTCCCTGTGTGCAATGCAGATGTTTATCTTTGCATAAGCAATGGATGATCCCTCTAGGCCAGGCAGGTGTTGACCTTTACCTAAGGAATGGATGATCGCTCTGTGCATTGCAGGTGTTTACCTTTACCTAAGGAAAGGATGATCCCTCTGTGCAATGCTGGTGCTTACCTTTACCTTAAGAATGGGATGATCCCTCTGTGCAATGCAGGTGTTGAATTTTACCAAATGAATAGATGATCCCTTTGTTCAATGCAGGTGTTTACTGTTATCTGAGGAATGGATGATCTCTCTGTTCAATCCTGGTGTTTTCATTTACCTAAGAAATGGATGATGCCTCAGTGCAAGGCAGGTGATTACATTTATCTAAGGAATGGGATGATCCCTCTGTGCAATGCAGGGGTGGATCTTTACCTAAGGAATAAATGATACATCTGTTCAATGCAGTTGTTTACTGTTATATAAGGAATGGATGATCCCTGTGTGCAATGCAGATGTTTACCCTTACCTAGGGAATGGATGATCCCTCTCTACCCTGCAGGTGTTTACCTTTACCTAAGGAATGGATGATTCATCTGTGCATTGCAGGTGTTTACTATTACCTAAGGTATGGAAGAATTCTCTGTTCAATGAACGTGTTTACCTTTACCTAAGGAATCAATGAACCCTCTGTTCAATGCAGATGTTTACCTTTACCAAAGGAATGGATGTTCCATGTGTGCAATGCAGATGTTAACATTTACATAAGTAATGGATGATTCCCCTGGGCAGGTAGGTGTTGACTTTACCTAAGAAATGGATGATCCCTCTGTGCACTGCAGGTGTTCACCTTTACCTTAGTAATGGGTGATCACTCTGTGCACTGCAGGTGTTTAATATTACCTAGGAATAGAAGATCCCTCTGATGAATGCAGGTGTTTATATTTAACAAAGGAATGGAGGTTCCCTGTGTGCAATGCAGATGTTAACATTTACATAAGTAATGGATGATCCCTCTGGGCAGGTAGGTGTTGACTTTACCTAAGAAATGGATGATCCCTCTGTGCACTACAGGTGTTCACCTTTACCTTAGTAATGGATGATCACTCTGTGCATTGCAGGTGTTCACCTTTACCTTAGTAATGGGTGATCACTCTGTGCATTGCAGGTGTTTAATATTACCTAGGAATAGAAGATCCCTCTGATGAATGCAGGTGTTTACATTTAACAAAGGAATTGAGGATCCCTGTGTGCGATGCAGGTGTTTAACTCTACATAAGGGATGGATGATCCCTCTGAGCCAGGCTGGTGTTGACCTTTACCTATGTAATGGATGATTCCTCTGTGCATTGCAGGTGTTTACATTTACCTTAGGAATGGATGATCCCTGTGTGCATGGCAGGTGTTTAACTTTACGTAAGGAATAGATGATCCCTCTATTCAATGCAGGTGTTTACGTTTATGTAAGGAATGGGTTGATCCCTCTGTGCATTGCAGGTGTTTACTATTACATAAGGAATGGGATGATCCCTGTGTTCAATAGAGGTTTT
Organism: Orientallactaga sibirica; assembly: GCA_036365145.1. Lineage (NCBI taxonomy): Eukaryota > Metazoa > Chordata > Mammalia > Rodentia > Dipodidae > Orientallactaga > Orientallactaga sibirica. The sequence goes on along the minus strand of JAEOAD010002239.1, from coordinate 88,683 downwards.
TACCTTTTCTCAAGGAATGGATGATACCTCTGTTCAATACAGGTGTTTACCTTTTCTTAAGGAATGGATGATACCTCTGTTCAACTCAGGTGTTTACCTTTACCTAAGGAATGGAAGATCCCTCTGTTCAATGCAGGTGTTAACCTTGACTTAAGCAATGGATGATCCCTTTCCCAAGTAAGGGATGTTCTCTGTGTGCACTTCAGGTGTTTACTTTTACATAAGGAATGGGTGTTCCCTCTGAGCAGGCAGGTGTTGACCTTTACCTAGGGAATGGATGATCCATCTGTGCAATTCAGGTGTTGACATTTAACTTAGGCATGGATGATCCCTCTGTGCATTGCAGGTGTTTACTATTACCTAAAGAAAGGAAGATGCCTATGTTCAATGCTGGTGTTTACCTTTACCTAAGGAAAGGATGATTCCTCTGTGCAATGGAAGTGTTTATCTTTACCTAATGAACGGAAGACCCTTCTGTGCAATGCAGGTGTTGATCTTTACCTAAGGAATGGATGATCCCTCTGTGCCATGCAGGTGTTGATCTTTACATAAGTAATTGATGATCCCTCTGTTCAATGCAGGTGTTTACCATTACCTAAGGAATGGATGATCCCTCTGTTCAATGCAAGTGTTTACCATTATTGAAGGAATAGATGATCCCTGTGTTCAATGCAGGTATTTACAGTTACCTAAGGAATGGATTGTCCTTCTGTGCAAACAGGTGTTTACCTTTACATACGGAATGGATGATCCCTCTGTGCAATGCAGGTGTTTCCTTTACCTAAGGAATGGGATGATCCCTCTGTGCAATGCAGGTGTTCATCTTAACCTAAGGAATAGATGATCCCTCTGTTCAATGCAGGTTTTCACTGTTACTTAAGGAATGGCTGAACCCTCTGTTCAATGCAGGTGTTTACCGTTAACTATGGAATGGATGACACCTCTGTTCAACGCAGGTTTCTACCTTTACTTAAGGAATGGGTGTTCCCTCTGTGCATTGCAGGTGTTTACCCTTACCTAAGGAATGGACAATCGCTCTGTGCATTGCTGGTGTTCACATTTACCTTAGGAATGGATAATGCCTCTGTGCATTACAGTTGTTTACTATTACCTAAGAAATGAAAGATCCCTCTGTTCAATGCAGGTGTTTACCTGTCCAAAGAATGGATGTTCCCTGTGTGCAATGCAGGTGTTTACCATTACATAAAGTATGGATGATCCCTCTGGGCCAGGCAGGTGTTGACCTTTACTTAAGGAATGGATGATCCTTCTAAGCAATGCAGGTGTTGTCCTTTGCCTAAGGAATGGGTGATCCCTCTGATCAATGCAGGTGTTTACCCTTACCTAAGGAATGGATGATCCCTCTGTGCATTGCAGGTGTTTACCTTTACCTAAGGAATGTATGATCCCTCTGTGCAGTGCAGCTGTTGAACTTTACCTATGGAATGGGTGATCCCTCTGTTCAATGAAGGTGCTTATCTTTACCTAAGGAATGGATGATACCTCTGTTCAATGCAGGTGTTTACCTTTACGTAAGGAAGGGGATGATCCCTCTGTTTATTGTAGGTGTTTACTATTACCAAAGGAATGGAAGATGGCTATGTTCAATGCTGGTGTTTACCTTTATATAAGGAATGGATGATCCCTCTGTTCAATGCAGGTGTTTACAGTTACCTAAGGAATGGATGATTTCTCTGTACAATCCAGGTTTTTACCTTTACCCAGAAATGGATGATCCCTCTGTTCAATGCAGGTGTTTACCATTACCTAAGGAATGGATGATCCCTCTGTGAAATGCAGGTGTTTACTTTTACCTAAGGAATGGATGATCCCTCTGTGTAATGCAGGTGTTTACCTTTACCTAAAGAATGGCATGATCCCTTTGTGCCATGAAGGTGTTGATCTTCTCCTAAGAAATACATGAGCCCTCTGTTCAATGCCGGTGTTTACCGTTAACTAAGGAATGGATGATCCCTATGTTCAATGCAGGTGTTTACAATTACCTAAGGAATCGATGATCCATCTGTGCAATGCAGGTGTTTACCTTTACCTAAGGAATGGATGATCCTCTGTGCAATGCAGGTGTTGATCTTTACCTAAGGAATAGATGATCCCTCTGTTCAATGCAGTTGTTTACCGTTATCTTAGGAATGGATGATCCCTCTGTTCGATACAGGTGTTTACACTTACCTAAGGAATGGATGATCCGTCTGTGCAATGCTGGTGTTTACCTTTACCTACGAAATGGATGATCCCTCTGTTCAATGCAGGTGTTTACCATTATCTAAGGAATGGATGAGCCCTCCGCTCAATGCTGGTGTTTATATCTACTTAAGGAATGTATGATCCCTCTGATCAAAGCAGGTGTTTACCATTATCTAAGGAATGGATGATCCCTCCGCTCAATGCTGGTGTTTATATTTACCTAAGGTATGAATGATCCCTCTGTGCAATGCAGGTGTTCAACTTTACCTAAGGAATGGACGATCCCTCTGGCAATGCAGGTGTTGTCCATTACAAAAGGAATGGATGATCCTTCTGTGCTATTCAGGTTTTGATCTTTACCTAATGAATAGATGATCCCTCTGTTCAATATAGGTGTTTACCATTATCTAAGGAATGTATGATCCCTGTGTTGATTGCACATGTTTACCCTTACCTAAGTAATGGATGTTCACTCTGTGCATTACTGGTGTTTACTATTACCTAAGGAATGGAATATCCCTCTGTTAAATGCAGGTGTTTTCCTTTACCAAAGGAATGGATGTTTCTGTGTGTAATGCACTTGTTTACCTTTACATGAGGAATGGACGATCCCTCTAGGCCAGGCAGGTTTTGACATTTACCTAAGGAATGGATGATCTCTCTGTGAAATGCAGGCGTTCACCTGTTACCTAAAGAATGGTATATCCCTCTGTGCAAGGAAGGTGTTGACCTTTACCTAAGGAATGGTTGATCCCGCTGTGCAATGCAGGTGTTAAACTCTTACCTAAGGAATGGATGATCCCTCTGTGCAAGGCAGGGGTTTTACTTTACCTAAGGAATTTATGATCACTCTGTTCAATGCAGGTGTTAACATTTATATAAGGAATGGGATTATCCCTCTGTGTATTGCATGTGTTTACTATTACCTAAGGATTGGAACATGCCTATGTTCAATGCTGGTGTTTACATTTACCTAAGGAAAGGATGATTACTCTGTGCAATGGAGGTGTTTATCTTTACCTAATGAATGGAATTTCCCTCTGTGCAATGCAGGTGTTGTCCTTTACAAAAGGAATGAATGATCCCTCTGTTCAATGCAGGTGTTGATCTTTACCTAAGGAATTGATGTTCCCTCTCTGCAATGCAGGTGTTCACCACGTACCTAAGGAATGGATGATCCCTCTGTGCAAGGCAGGTGTTTGCCTTTACCTAAGGAATGGATGATCCATCAGTTCAATGCAGGTGTTCAAGTTTATGTAAGGAATGGGATGATTCCTCTGTGTATTGCAGGTGTTTACTATTACCTAAAGAATGGAAGATGCCTATGTTCAATGCTTGTGTTAACCTTTACCTAGGGAAAGAATGATTCCTCTGTTCAGTGGAAGTGTTTATCTTTACCTAATGAATGGAAGCTCCCTCTGTGCAATGCAGGTGTTGTCCTTTACCTAAGGAATTGATGATCCTTCTGTGCAATGCAGATGTTGAACTTTACTTAAGGAATGGATGTTCCCTCTGTGAAATGCAGGTGTTGATTTTTACCTAAGGAATAGATGATCCCTCGGTTCAATGCAGGTGTTTACAGGTGTCTCAGGAATGGATGACCCCTCTGTGCAATGCAGGTGTTGATCTTTACCTAAGTAATAGATGATTACCCTGTTCAATGCAGGTGTTTACCGTTATCTAAGGAAGGGATGATCCCTCTGTTCAATGCAGGTGTTTACCTTACCCTAAGGAATGGATGATCACTCTGTGCAAATCAGGTGTTTACCTTTACCTAACGAATTGATGATACCTCTGTTCAATGCAGGTGCTTACCTTTACCTAAGGAATGGATGATCCCTCTGTTCAATGCAGGTGTTTACAGTTACCTAAGGAATGGATGATTCCTCTGTGAAATCCAGGTTTTTACCCTTACCCAGGAATGGATGATCCGTCTGTTCAATGCAGGTGCTTACCATTATCTAAGGAATGGATGATCGCTCTGTTCAATGCAGGTGTTTACAGTTACCTAAGGAATGTATGATCCCTCTGTGCAATGCTGGTGTTTACCTTTACCTAAGGAATGGATGGTCCCTCTGTTCAATGCAGGTGTTTACCATTATCTAAGGAATGTATGATCCCTCCACTCAATGCTGGTGTTTATATTTACTTAAGGAATGTATGATCCCTCTGTGCAATGCTGGTGTTTACCTTTACCTAAGGAATGTATGGTCCCTCTGTTCAATGCAGGTGTTTACCATTATCTAAGGAATGGATGATCCCTCTGCTCAATGCTGGTGTTTATATTTACTTAAGTAATGAATATCCCTCTGTGCAATGCAGGTGCTCAACTTTACCTAAGGAATGGAAGATCCCTCTGTGCAATGAAGGTGTTGTACATTACAAAAGCAATGGATGATCCTTCTGTGCTATTCAGGTTTTGATCTTTACCTAATGAATAGATGATCCCTCTGTTTAATATACGTGTTTACCATTATCTAAGGAATGTATGATCCCTCTGTGCAAGGCAGGTGTTTGCCTTTACCTAAGGAATGGATGATCCATCAGTTCAATGTAGGTGTTCAAGTTTATGTAAGGAATGGGATGATTCCTCTGTGTATTGCAGGTGTTTACTATTACCTAAAAAATGGAAGATGCCTCTGTTCAATGCTTGTGTTAATCTTTACCCAAGGAAAGGATGATTCATCTGTGCAGTGGAGGTGTTTATCTTTACCTAATGAATGGAAGATCCCTCTGTGCAATGCAGACATTGTCCTTTACATAAGGATTGGATGATCCCTCTGTGCAATGCAGGTGTTGACCTTTACAAAAGGAATGAATGATCCCTCTGTTTAATGCAGGTGTTGATCTTTACCTAAGGAATTGATGATCCCTCTGTGCAATGCAGGTGTTCACCACATACCTAAGGAATGGATGATCCCTCTGTGCAAGGGAGGTGTTTGCCTTTACCTAAGGAATGGATGATCCTTCAGTTCAATGCAGGTGTTCAAGTTTATGTAAGGAATGGGATATTCCTCTGTGTATTGCAGGTTTTTACTATTACCTAAAGAAAGGAAGATGCCTATGTTCAATGCTGGTGTTTACCTTTACCTAAGGAAAGGATGATTCCTCTGTGCAGTGGAGGTGTTTATCTTTACCTAATGAATGGAAGCTCCCTCTGTGTAATGCAGGTGTTGTCCTTTACCTAAGGAATTGGTGATCCTTCTGTGCAATGCAGATGTTGAACTTTACTTGAGGAATGGATGGTCCATCTGTGAAATGCATGTGTTGATCTTTACCTAATGAATAGATGATCCCTCCGTTCAATGCAGGTGTTTACAGGTGCCTAAGGAATGGATGACCCCTCTGTGCAATGCAGGTGTTGATATTTACCTAAGAAATAGATTATTACCCTGTTCAACGCAGGTGTTTACCGTTATCTAAGGAAGGGATCATCCCTCTGTTCAATTCAGGTGTTTGCCTTAACCTAAGGAATGGATGATCACTCTGTGCAAATCAGGTGTTAACCTTTACCTAATGAATGGATGATAACTCTGTTCGATGCAGGTGTTTACCTTTACCTAAGGAATGGGATGATCCCTTTGTTTATTGTAGATGTTTACTATTACCAAAGGATGGGAAGATGGTTATGTTTAATGCTGGTGTTTACCTTTACCTAAGGAATGGATGATCCCTCTCTTCAATGCAGGTGTTTACATTTACCTAAGGAATGGATGATTCCGTTGTGCAATTCAGGTTTTTACCTTTACTCAGGAATGGATGATCGCTCTGTTCAATGCAGTTGTTTACCGTAATCTAAGGAATGAATGATCCCTCTTTTCAATAGGTGTTTACCATTACCTAAGGCATGGCATTATCCCACTGTGCAATAAAGGTGTTGATCTGTACCTAAGGAATAGATGAGCACTCTGTTCAATGCAGTTGTTTCCCGTTATCTTAGGAATGGATTATCCCTATGTTCAATGCAGGTGTTTACAATTACCTAAGGAATCGATAATCCATCTGTGCAATGCTGGTGTTTACCTTTACCTAAGGAATGGATGATCCCTCTGTTCAATGCAGGTGTTTACATTTACCTAAGGAATGGATGATACCTTTGTGCAATTCAGGTTTTAACCTTTACTCAGGAATGGATGATCGCTCTGTTCAATGCAGTTGTTTACCGTAATCTAAGGAATGAATGATCCCTCTTTTCAATAGGTGTTTACCATTACCTAAGGAATGGATGATCCTTCTGAGAAATGCAGGTGTTTACCTTTACCTAAGGCATGGCAGGTACTTACCATTATCTAAGGAATGGATGATCCCTCTGTTCAATGCAGGTGTTTACAGTTACCTAAGGAATGGATGATTCCTTTGTGCACTTCAGGTTTTTACCTTTACCTAAGGCATGGCATTATCCCACTGTGCAATGAAGGTTTTGATCTGTACCTAAGGAATAGTTGAGCCCTCTGTTCAATGCAGTTGTTTACCGTTATCATAGGAATGGATTATCCTTATGTTCAATGCAGTTGTTTAAAATTACCTAAGGAATAGATGATCCATCTGTGCAATGCAGGTGTTTACCTTTACCTAAGGAATGGATCATCCTCTGTGCAATGCATGTGTTGATCTTTACCTAAGGAATAGATGATCCCTCTGTTCAATGCAGTTGTTTACCATTATCTTAGGAATGGATGATCCCTCCTCTCAATGATGGTGTTTATATTTACCTAAGGAATTAATGATCCCTCTGTGCAATGCAGGTGTTCAACTTTACCTAAGGAATGGAAGATCCCTCTGTGCAATGAAGGTGTTGTCCATCACAAAAGGTATGGATGATCCTTCCGTGCTATTCAGGTTTTGAACGTTACCTAATAAATAGATGATCCCTCTGTTCAATATAGGTGTTTACCATTATCTAAGGAATGTATGATCCCTCTGTGCAAGGCAGGTGTTTACCCTTACCTAAGGAATGGATGATCCCTATGTGCATTGCAGGTGTTTACTATTACCTAAGGAATGGAATATCCCTCTGTTCAATGCAGGTGTTTACCTTTAACAAAGGAATGGATGTTCCCTGTGTGTAATGCACTTGTTTACCTTTACATAAGGAATGGACGATCCCTCTGGGTCAGGCAGGTTTTGACCTTTACCTAAGGAATGGATGATCTCTCTGTGAAATGCAGGCTTTCACCTGTTACCTAAGGAATGGATTATCCCTCTGTGCAAGGCAGGTGTTGACTTTTACCTAAGGAATGGTTGATCCCGCTGTGCAATGCAGGTGTTAAACTCTTACCTAAGGAATGGTGATCCCTCTGTGCAAGGCAGGGTTTTTACTTTACCTAATGAATTTATGATCAATCTGTTCAATGCAGGTGTTAACATTTATGGAAGGAATGGGATGATCCCTCTGTGTATTGCATGTGTTTACTATTACCTAAGGATTGGAACATGCCTATGTTCAATGCTGGTGTTTACATTTACCTAAGGAAAGGATGATTACTCTGTGCAATAGAGGTGTTTATCTTTACCTAATGAATGGAAGCTCCCTCTTGCAATGCAGGTGTTGTCCTGTACATAAGGAATGGATGATCCCTCTGTGCAATGCAGGTGTTTACCTTTACCTAAGGAATTGGATGATCCCTCTGTGCAATGAAGGTGTTAAACTTTACCTAAGGAATGAATGATCAGCCTGTGCAATGCAGGTGTTTACCTTTACCTAAGGAATTGGATGATCCCTCTGTGCAATGAAGGTGTTAAACTTTACCTAAGGAATGAATGATCAGCTTGTGCAATGCAGGTGTTTACCGTTATCTAAGGAATGGATGATCCCTCTGTTCAATGCAGGTGTTTACCTTAACCTAAGGAGTGGATGATATCTCTGTTCAACACAGGTGTTTACCTTTCACAAAGAAGGATGATCCCTCTGTTCAATGCAGGTTTCTACCTTTGCCTAAGGAATGGATGACCCCTCTGTGCATTGCAGGTGTTTACCTTTATCTAAGTAATGGATGATCCTTCTGTGCATTGCAGGTGTTTACGATTAAATAAGGAATGAATGATCCCTCTGTTAAATGCAGGTGGTTACCTTTACCTATTGAATGGACGATACCATGTTCAATGCACGTGTTTACCTTTATCAAAGGAATGGTTGTTCCCTGTGTGCAATGCACGTGTTTACCTTTACATAAGGAATGGATGATCCCTCTGGGCAGGCAGGTTTTGACCTTTACCTAAGGAATGGATGATCCTTCTGTGCAATGCAGGTTTTGATCTTTACCTAAGGAATAGGGGATCCCTCTGTTCAATGCAGGTGTTTACCTTTACCTTAGGAATGGATGATTCCTCTGTGCAATGCAGGTGTTGATCATGACCTAAGGAATTGATGATCCCTCTCTTCAATCCATGAGTTTACAGTTACCTAAGGAATGGATGATCACTCTGTGCAATGCAGGTGTTTACCTTTACCTAAGGAATGGATGATCCCTCTGTGCAATGCAGGTGTTTAGTTTTATCTAAGGAATGTGATGATACCTCTGTGCAATTCAGGTGTTAAACTTTACCTAAGGAATAAATGATCCCTCTGTTCAGTGCAGGTGTTTACCTTTACCTAAGGAATGGATGATACCTTCGTTCATCACAGTTTTCTTCCTATACCTAAGGAATGGATGATCCTTCTGTGCATTGCAGGTGTTTACTATTACCTAAGGAATGGAAGATCCTTCTCGTAAATCCAGGTGTTTACCTTTACCACAGAAATGGATGATCCCTCTGTGCATTGCATGTGTTTACATTTACCTTAGGAATGGATGATCCTTCTGAGCATTGCAGATGGTTACTATTAACTACGGAATGGAAGATCCCTCTGTTCAATGCAGGTGTTTACCTTTACCTAAGGAATGGATGATCCCTCTGTTCAATGCAGGTGTTGATCTTTGCCTAAGGAAGAGATGATCCCTCTGTTCCATGTAGGTGTTTACAGTTATCTATGGTAAGGATGATTTCTGTTCAATGCAGGTTTTCACCATTACCTAAGAATGGGAGATACATTTGTGAATTGCTGGTGTTTACATTTGCCTTAGGAATGGATATCCGTCTGTGCAATGCAGATGTTTAGCTTTACCTAAGGAAAGTATGTACCCTCTGTGCAATGCAGGTGTTTACCTTACCTAAGGAATGGGATGGTCCCTCTGTGCAATGCAGGTGTTGATCTTTACCTAAGGAATCAATCACCCCTCTGTTCAATGCAGGAGTTAACCGATATCTAAGAAATGGATGATGCCTCTGTTCAGTGCAGGTGTTTACAGTTACCTAAAGAATGATGATCCCTCTGTGCCATTCAGGTGTTTACCTTTACCTAAGGAATGGGATGATCCCTCTGTGCAAAGCTGGTATTAAACTTTACCTAAGGAATAAACGATCCCTCTGTTCAATGCAGTTGTTTACCTTTACCTAAGGAGTGGATGATATCTCTGTTCAACGCAGGTGTTTACCTTTGCCAAAGAAGGATGATCCCTCAGTTCAACGCAGATTTCTACCTTTACCTAAGGAATGGATGACCCCTCTGTGCATTGCAGGTGCCTTCTGTGCATATAGGTGTTTACTATTCACATATAATGGAAGATACCTCTGCTCAATGCAGGTGTTGATCTTTACCAAAGGAATGGATGTTCCCTGTGTGCAATGCAGGTGTTTACCCTTACATAAGTAATGGATGATCCCTCTGTGCAATGGAGATGTTTACCTTTACCTAAGGAATGGAAGTTCCCTCTGGACAATGCAAGTGTTGTCCTATACCTATGGATTGGAAGATCCCTCTGTGCAATGCAGATGTTGATCTTTACCTAAGGAATAGATGATCCCTCTGTTCAATGCAGGAGTTTACCATTATCTACGAAATGGATGATCCCTCTGTTCAATGCAGGTGTTTACCTTTACCTAAGGAATGAATGATTCCTCTGTGCAATGCAGGTGTTTACATTTACCTAAGGAATGGATGATCCCTCTGTGCAATGCAGGTGTTTACCTTTATCTAAGGAATATGATGATACCTCTGTGCAATGCAGGTGTTTAACGTTATCTGAGGAATGGATTAACCCTCTGTTCAGTGCAGGTGTTTACCTTTACCTAAGGAATGCATGATACCTTTGTTCATGACAGCTTTCTTCCTTTACCTAAGGAATGGATGATCCTTCTGTGCCTTGCACGTGTTTACTATTACCTAAGGAATGGAAGATCACTCTTGTAAATCCAGGTGTTTACCTTTACCTCAGGAGTGGATAATCCATCTGTTCATTGCATGTGTTTACGTTTACCTTAGGAATGGATTATCCTTCCGTGTATTGCACGTGTTTACTATTACCTAAGGAATGGTTGATCCCTCTGTTATATGAAGGTGTTTCCCTTTACCTAAGGAATGGGATTATCCCTCTTTGCAATGCAGGTGTTGATCTTTACCTAAGGAATAGATGATCCCTCTGTTCAATGTAGGAGTTTACCGTTATCTAAGAAATGGATGATCCCTCTGTTCAATGCAGGTGTTTACCTTTACCTAAAGAAGGATGATCCTTCTGTTCAATGCAGGTTTCTACCTTAACTGAAGGAATGGGTGATTACTTTGTGCAATGCAGGAATTTACCCTTACCTAAAGAATGGATGATCCCTCTGTGGATTGCAGGTGTTTACCTTTCCCTTAGGATTCATGATCCTTCTGTGCATTTCAGGTGTTTGCTATTACCAAAGAATGGAAGATACCTCTGTTCAATGCAGGTGTTTACCTTTACCTATGGAATGGATGATTGTTCAGTTCATTGCAGGTGTTTACTATTACCTAAGGAAGGGAAGATACCTCTGTTAAATGCAGGTGTTTACCTTTACCTAAGGAATGGATAATGCCTCTGTTCAGTGCACTTGTTTACCTTTACCAAAGGAATGGTTGTTCCCTCTGTGCAAAGCACATGTTTACCTTTACATAAGGAATGGATGATCCCTCTGGCCTGGCAGGTGTGGAACATTACCTAACGAACGGATGATCTTTCTGGGCAATGCAGGTGTTTACCTTTACATAAGGAATGGATGATCCCTGTGTGCAATGCATGTGTTTGCCTTTACTTAAGGAATGGGATGATCCCTCTTTTCAATGCAGTGTTTTACCTTTACCTAAGGAATGGATGATGCCTCTGTGCATTGCAGGTGTTTACCTTTCCCTAAAGAATGGATGATCCTTCTGTGCATTGCAGGTGTTTACTATTAACTAAGGAATGGAAGATCCCTCTCTTAAATGCAGGTGTTTACCCTTACCTAAGGAATGGATGATACCTGTGTTCAAAAAAGCTGTTTACCTTTACCTAAAGGAGGGTGATCCCTCTGTTCAATGCAGGTTTCTTTTTTTTAATACATATATATATATATATTTATATTATTTTGATTTTACATTCATAGTAAAGGTTCCATTGTCCTCCTCCCTGTCCTCCCTCTTTCAAAGGGATCCTTGTCAATGGGGAATGTGGGTCAAGCATTGTGAGGTTAGTTAAGAGTTCTGGGGGGTTGGCCCCAGTCTCTGTGCATAATGCCCCAACTATGACTCTAACAATCTTTCCGCCCCCCTCTTCCGCAAGTTTCCCTGAGCCACATTGGGGTCATTTTAGTTCTGCTTCAGTGATGCGGTTTCGGGAGCCTCTGTGTCTCTGGATATCTGGCTTAGTTGGAGTTGGATGTTCTCTGTGTTTATCTGCTTCGGCCTTTTGCTGGTGTCATGATCGCCATGAATACTGAACTCTTGCCCTTCCCCTGCATTGTTCTATGGTTTCAGCTGGGGCCCTGGTGAGGTGTGATCCTCCCTTCAGGTTCGATGTCCACCTGAAAAAAGATAAGCAAATTCTCCATCGGAGAGGAAAGTTAGTACTAGGTAGAAGGGATGACCATCTATGTTTTGGAGGGAAATTTATATGTCAACGCAGGTTTCTACTTTTACCTAAGGAATGGATGATCCGTCTGTGCAATGCAGGTGTTTACCTTTAACCAAAGAATAGATGATTCCCCTGTTCAATGCAGGTGTTTACCATTATCTAAGGAATGGGTAATCCCTCTGTTCCATTCATGTGTTTACCTTAACCTAAGGAATGGATGATCACTCTGTGCAAATCAGGTGTTTACCCTTACCTAAGGAATGGATGATCCCTCTGTGTATTGGAGGTGTTTACCTGTACCTAACGAATGGATGATCCCTCTGTAAAATGCAGGTGTTTACATTTACCTAAGGAATGGATGATCCATCTGTGCAATGCAGGTGTTGTTCGTTACCTAAGAAGTAGATGATTCCCCTGTTCAATGCAGGTGTTTAACGTTATCTAAGGAAGGGATGATCCCTCTGTTTAATGCCGGTGTTTACCTTAACCTAAGGAATGCATGATCAGTCTGTGCAAATCAGGTGTTTACCTTTACTTAAGGAATGAATGATTCCTCTGTTATATGCTGGTGTTTACCTTTACCTAAGGAATGGGATATCCCTCTGAGCAATGCAGGTGTGGATCTTGACCTAAGAAATAGATGATCCCTCTCTTCAATGCATGTGTTTACAGTTACCTAAGGAATGGATGATCCCTCTGTGCAATGTAGGTGCTGATCTTTACATAAGGAATAGTTGAACACTTTGTTCTATGCAGGTGTTTACCGTTATCTCAGTTATGGATAATCTTTCTGTTCTATGCAGGTGTGTACCGTTATCTAAGGAATGAATGATACCTCTGTTCAAAACACGTGTTTACCTTTACCTAAAGAAGGGTGATCCCTCTGTTCAACACAGGTTTCTACTTTTAACTAAGGAATGGATGATCCCTCCCTGTATTGGAGGTGATTACCTGTACCTAAAGAATTGGTGATACCTCTGTACAATGCAGGTGTTTACAGTTACCAAAGGAATGGATGATCCCTCTGTGCAATGCAGGTGTTCATCTTTACCTAAGAAGTAGATGATTCCCCTTTTCAATGCAGGATTTTACCATTATCGAAGGAAGGGATGATCCCTCTGTTCAATGCAGGTCTTTAACTTAACCTAAGGAATGGATGATCACTCTGTGCAAATCAGGTGTTTAATTTTACCTAAGGAATGGATGATTCCTCTGTGCAATGCAGGTGTTTACTTTTACCTAAGTAATGGGATGATCCCTCTTTGAAATGCAGGTGTTAAACATTAACGAAGGAATAAATGATCCCTCTGTGCAATGCAGGTGTTTACCTTTAACTAAGGAGTGGATGATATCGCTGTTCAACACAGGTGTTTACTTTTGCCAAAGAAGAATGATCCATTAGTTCAACGCCGGTTTTTACCTTTACCTAAGGGATGGATGGCCCCTCTGTGCATTGCAGGTGTTTACATTTACCTAAGGAATGGATGATCCTTCTGTGCATTGCAGGTGTTTACTATTACCTAAGGAATGGAAGATGCCTCTGTTAAATGCAGGTGTTTAACTTTACCTAAGGAATGGACGATCCCTCTGTTCAATGCAAGTGTTTAACTTTACAAAAGGAATGTTTTTTTCCCTGTGTGCAATGCACATATTTACCTTTACATAAGGAATGGACGATCCCTCTGTGCAATGCAGGTGTTCACCTTTACCTAAGGAATAGATCATCCCTCTGTTCAATGCAGGAGTTAACCGTTATCTAAGAAATGGATGATCTGTCTGTTCAGTGCAGGTGTTTACAGTTACCTAAGGAATGAATGATTCCTCTGTGTAATGCAGGTGTTTACATTTACCTAAGGAATGGATGATCCGTCTGTGGAATCCAGGTGTTTACCTTTACCTGAGGAATGTGGTGATACCTCTGTGCAATGCAGGTGTTAAACTTTACCTAAGGAATAAATGATCCCTCGGTTCAATGTAGGTGTTTACCATTATCTAAGGAATGGATTAACCCTCTGTTCAATGCAGGTGTTTAACTTTACCTAAGGAATGAATGATACCTTTGTTCAACGCAGTTTTCTTCCTTTACTGAAGGAATGGATGATACATCTGTGAATTGCAGGTGTTTTTTATTATCTACGGAATGGAAGATTCCTCTGGTAAATTCAGGTGTTTATCTGGACGTCAGGAATGGATGATCCTTCTGTTCAATGCAGGTGTTGACCTTGACCTAAGAAATGGATGACCCCTCTGTGCAATGCAGGTGTTGACCTGTACCTAAGGAATGGGATGATCCCTCTGTGCAATTCAGGTGTTGATCTTTACCTAAGGAATAGATGATCCCTATGTTCAATGCAGGAGTTTACCGTTATCTAAGAAATAGATGATCCCTCTGTTCAATGCAGGTGTTTACCTTTACCTAAAGAAAAATGATCCTTCTATTCAAGGCAGGTTTCTACCTTTACTGAAGGAATGGATGATCCCTCTGTGCAATGCAGGTGTTTACAGTTACCTAAGGAATGGATGATCCCTCTGTGCATTGCAGGTGTTTACTATTAGCTAAGGAATGAAAAATACCTCTGTTCAATGCAGGTGTTTACCTTTACAAAAGGAATGGATGTTTTCTGTGTGTCATGCAGGTGTTTACCTTTACATAAGGAATGGATGATCCCTCTGGGCCAGGCAGGTGTTGACCTTTACCTAAGGAATGGATGATCCCTATGTGCAATGCATGTGTTGACCAGTACCTAAGGAATGGATGATCCCTCTGTTCAGTGCAGGTGTTTACCTTTACCTAAAGAAGGATGATCCTTCTATTCAACACAGGTTTCTACCTTTACTGAAGGAATGGATGATCCCTCTGTGCAATGCAGGTGTTTACAGTTTCCTAAGGAATGGATGATCCCTCTGTGCAATGCAGGTTTTTAGCTTTACATAAGGAATGGATGATCCCTCTGTGCATTACAGGTGTTTACTATTAGCTAAGGAATGAAAATCCCTCTGTGTTTACAATTAGTTAGGTGTTTACCTTTTCAATGCAAAACCTTTAAAAGGAATGGATGTTCTCTGTGTGCCATGCAGGTGTTTACCTGTATATAAGGAATGGATGATCCCTCTGGGCCAGGCAGGTGTTGACCTTTACCTAAGGAATGGATGATCCCTCTGTGCAATGCATGTGTTGACCAGTACCTAAGGAATGGATGATCCCTCTGTTCAATGCAGGTGTTTACCTTTACAAAAGGAATGGATGTTTTCTGTGTGCCATGCAGGTGTTTACCTATATATAAGGAATGGATGATCCCTCTGGGCCAGGCAGGTGTTGACCTTTACCTAAGGAATGGATGATCCCTCTGTGCAATGCATGTGTTGACCAGTACCTAAGGAATGGATGATCCCTCTGTTCAATGCAGGTGTTTACCGTTATCTTCGGAATGGATGATTCCTCTGTGCAATCCAGGGTGTTTACCATTACCTAAGGAATGGATGATCCCTCTGTGCAATGCAGGTGTTTACCTTTCCATAAGGAATGATATGATACCTCTGTGCAATGCACGTGTTGATCTTTACCTAAGGAATAGATGACCCCTCTGTTCAATGCAGGTGCTTACCCTTATCTAAGAAATGGATGATCCCTCTGTTCAATGCAGCTGTTTACAGTTACCTAAGGAATGGATGATCCCTCTGTGCACTTCAGGTTTTTAGCTTGACCTAAGAAAATGGATGATCCCTCTGTGCATTGCAGGTGTTTATATTTGTCTTAGGAATGGATGATCCCTATGTGTATTGCAGGTGTGTACTATCACCCAAGGAATGAACGATCCCTCTGTTCAATGCTGGTGTTTACCTTTACAAAAGGAATGGAGGTTCTCTGTTGCAATGTGGTTTTTTACCTTTACATAAGAAATGGATGATCCCTCTGGGCCAGGCAGGTGTTGACCTTTACCTAAGGAATGGATGATCCCTGTGTGCTATGCATGTTTTGACCATTAACTAAGGAATGGATGATCCCTCTGTGCAATGCAGGTGTTTACTGTTCCTTAAGTAATGGATGATCCCTCTGTTCACCGCAGGTGTCTACCTTTACCTTACAAAGGATGATCCCTCTTTTAAAACCAGGTTTCTACCTTTACTTAATGAATGGATGATCCTCTGGTGCAATGCAGGTGTATACCCTTACCTAAGGAATAGATGATCCCTCTGTGCATTGTAGGTGTTTACATTTACCTTCGGAATTGATGATCCCTCTGTGCATTGCAGGTGTTTACTCTTACCTAAGGAATGCATGTTCCGTGTGTGCAATGCAGGTGTTTACCTTTACATAAGGTATGGATGATCCCTGTGGGCCAGGTAGGTGTTGACCTTTACCTAAGGAATGGATGATCCCTCTGTACACTACACATGTTTTCTGTTACCTAAGAAATGGATGATCACTCTGTGCATTGCAGGTGTTTATATTTGCCTTAGTAAAGGATGATCCCTCTGTGCATTGCAGGTGTTTACTATTACCTAAGGAATGGAATATCCCTCTTTTCAATGCAGGTGTTTACCTTCACCAATGAATGCATCATCCCTGTGTGCAATGCAGGTGTTACCTTCACATAAGGAATGCATGATCCCTCTGCACCAGGCAGGAGTTGACCTTTACCTAAGGAATGGATGATCCCTCTGTGCAATGCAGGTGTTGACCATTACCTAAGGAATGGTTGATCCCTCTGTTCAATTCAGGTGTTTACCGTTATCTAAGGAATGGATGATCCCTCTGTTCAATGAAGGTGTTTACAGTTTCCTAAGGAATGGATGATGCCTCTGTGCATTGCAGGTGTTTCTATTTGTCTTAGGAATAGATGATCCCTCTGTTCATTGCAGGTGTTTACTCTAAATTAAGGAATGAAAGAACCCTCTGCGCAATGCAGGTGTTTACCCTTACCTACGGAATGGATGATCCCTCTGTGCATTGGAGGTGTTTACTATTACCTATGGAATGATAGATCTCTCTGTTCAATACAGGTGTTTACCGTTATCTAAGCAATGAATGATAAGTCTGTTCAACGCAGGTGTTTACCTTTACCAAAGTAATGGATGTTCCCTCTATTCAATGCAGGTGTTTAACTTCACATAAGGAGTGGATGATCCTTCTGGGCCAGGCAGGTGTTGACCTTTACCTAAAGAATGGATGATCATTCTGTGCATCTTAGGTGTTTACATTTACTTTAGGAATGGAGGATACCTCTGTGCGTTGCCGGAGGTTACTATTACCTAGAGGAATGGAAGATTCCTCTGTTCAGTGCAGGTGTTTACCTTTACCAAAAGAACTGTTGTTTACTGTGTGCAATTCAGGTGTTTACCATTACATAAGGAATGGATGATCCCTCTTGGATAGGCAGGTGTTGACATTTACCTAAGTAATGAATGATACATCTGTTCAATGCAGGTGTTCAACTTACCTAAGGATTGGATGATCACTCTGTTCAATGCCAGTGTTCACCTTTACCTAAGGAATAGATGATCCCTCTGTGCAAGGCAGGTGTTTACATTTATCTAAGGAATGGATGATCCCTCTGTTCAATGCAGGTATTTATGTTTATGTAATTAATAGCCTGATCCCTCTGTGTATTTCAGGTGTTTCCTATTACCTCAGGAATGTAAGATGCCTATGTTCAATGCTGGTTTTTACCTTTACCTAAGGAAAGGATGATTCCTTTGTGCAATGGAGTGTTTATCTTTACCTAATGAATGGATGATCTCTCTGTACAATGCAGGTGTTGACCTTTTCCTAAGGAATGGATGATCCCTTTGTGCATTGCAGGTGCTTATATTTACCTAAGGAATGGATGATCCCTCTATGCGAAGCAGGTGTTTAGTTTTACCTAATTAATGGGATGATCCCTCTGTGCATTGCAGGTGTTTATTATTACCTACGGAATGGAAAATGCCTATGTTCAATGCTGGTGTTTACCTTTACCTAAGGAAAGGATGATTCCTCTGTGCAATGGAGGTGTTCATATTTACCTAATGAATGGAAGATCCCTCTGTGCAATGCAGGTGTTGTCCTTTAGGTAAGGAATGGATAACCTTCTGTGCAATGCAGATATTGAACTTTACCTAAGGAATCAATGATCCCTCTGTGAAATGCAGGTGTTGATCTTTACCTAAGGAATAGATGATCCATTTCTTCCATGCAGGTGTTTACCGTTATCGAAGGAATGGATGATACCTCTGTTCAATGCTGGTGTTTCCCATTACCTAAAGAATGGATGATACATCTGTGCAATGCAGGTGTTTACCTTTACCTAAGGAATGGATGATCCTTCTGTGCAATGCAGGAGTATACCTTTACCTACTGAATGGCATAAACCCTCTGTGCAATGCAAGTTTTGATCTTTAGCTAAGGAATAGATGATCCTCTGTTCAATGTAGGTGCCTACCCTTATCTAAGGAATGAATGATCCCTCTGTTCAATGCAGGTGTTTACAGTTACCTAAGGAATGGATGATCCCTCTGTGCAATGCAGGTTTTTAGCTTGACCTAAGGAATGAATGATCACTCTGTGCATTGCAGGTGTTTATATTTGTCTTAGGAAAGGATGATCCCTCTCTGCCTTGCAGGTGTTTACTATTACCTAATGAATGAAAGATCCCTCTGTTCAATGCAGGTGTTTACCTTTAGAAAAAGAATGGATGTTCTCTCTGTGCAATGCAGGTGTTTACTTTTACCTAAGACATGGATGATCCCTCTGGGCCAGGCAGGTGTTCACCTTTACCTAAGGAATGGTTGATCCCTCTATGCAATCCAGTTGTGTACCATTATGTAAGGAATGCATGATCCTTCTGTGCATTGCAGGTGTCTACTATTACCTAAGCAATGGATGTTCCCTGTGTGCAATGCAGGTGTTTACCTTTACAAAATGAATGGATGTTCTCTTTGTGCAATGCAGGTGTATAGCTTTATCTAAGGAATGGATGATCCCTCTGGGCCAGGCAAAAGTTGACCTTTACCTAAGGAA
This sequence comes from Orientallactaga sibirica, assembly GCA_036365145.1. Classification (NCBI taxonomy): domain Eukaryota; kingdom Metazoa; phylum Chordata; class Mammalia; order Rodentia; family Dipodidae; genus Orientallactaga; species Orientallactaga sibirica. The sequence continues at coordinate 69,588 of JAEOAD010002239.1, read as the reverse complement.
TGGATGATCCCTCTGTTCAATGCAGGTATTTAACGTTATCTAAGGAAAGGATGATCCCTCTGTTCAATGCAGGTGTTTACCGTTATCTAAGGAATGTATGATCCCTTTGTTCAATAAAGGTGTTTACAGTTACCTAAGGAATGGATGATGCCTCTGTGCATTGCAGGTGTTTATATTTGTCTTAGGAATGGATGATCCCTCTATATACATTCCAGGTGTTTACTATAACCTAAGGAATGAAAGAACCCTCTGTGCAATGCAGGTGTTTACCCTTACCTAAGGAATGGATGATCCCTCTGTGCAATGCAGGTGTTTACTATTACCTATGGAATGGAAGATCCCTCTGTTCCATGCAGGTGTTTACCTTTACCTAAGCAATGGATTATCTGTCTGTTCAATGCAGGTGTTTACCTTTACCAAAGTAATGGATGTGCCCTCTGTTCAATGCAGGTGTTTAACTTCACACAAGGAGTGGATGATCCCTCTGGGCCAGGCAGGTGTTGACCTTTACCTAAGGAATGGATGATCTCTCTGTGCATTGCAGGTGTTTACATATACCTTAGGTATGGATGATCCCTCTGTGCATTGGAGGTGTTAACTATTACCTAAGGAATGGAAGATCGCTCTGTTCAATGCAGGTGTTTACCTTTACCAAAGGAACTGTTGTTTACTGTGTGCAATGCAGGTGTTTACCTTGACATAAGGAATGCATGATCCCTCTTGGACAGGCAGGTGTTGACCTATACCTAAGGAATGAATGATAAATCTGTTCAATGCAGGTGTTTACCATTATTTAAGGAATGTATGATCCCTCTGTTCAATGAAGGTGTTTTCAGTTACCTAAGGAATGGATGGTCCCTCTGTGCAATGCAGGTGTTTACCCTTACCTATGGAATGGAAGATCCCTCTGTTGAATGCAGGTGTTTACCTTTACCTAAGGAATAGATTATCCCTCTGTGCAAGGCAGGTGTTTACATTTACCTATGGAATGGATGATCCCTCTGTTCAATGCAGGTGTTTACGTTTATGTGAGGAATAGCATGATCTCTCTGTGTACTGCAGGTGTTTACTATTACCTCAGGAATGTAAGATGCCTATGTTCAATGCTGGTGTTGACCTTTACCTAAGGAAAGGATGATTCCTCTGTGCAGTGGAGTGTTTACCTTTCCCTAATGAATGGATGATCCCTCTGTACAATGCAGGTGTTGACCTTTTCCTAAGGAATGGATGATCCCTCTGTGCATTGTAGGTGTTAACTTTACCTAAGGAATGGATGATCCATCTGTGCAATGCAGGTGTTTAGCTTTACCTAATTAAAGGGATGATGCCTCTGTGCATTGCAGGTGTTTATTATTACCTAAGGAATGGAAAATGGGTATGTTCAATGCTGGTATTTACCTTTACCTAAGGAAAGGATGATCCCTCTGTGCAATGGAGGTGTTTACCTTTACCTAAGGAATGGAAGATCCCTCTGTTCCATGCAGGTGTTTACGGTTAGGTAAGGAATGGTGATCCCTCTGTGCAATGCAGGTGTTCACCTCGTACCTATGGAATGGATGACCCGTTTGTTTAACTCAGGTGTTTACCTTTACCTAAGGAATGGATGATCCCTCTGTTCATTGCAGGTGTTTACGTTTATGTAAGGAATGGGATGATCCCTCTGTGCATTTCAGGTGTTTATTATTACCTACGGAATGGAAAATGGGTATGTTCAATGCTGGTGTTTACCTTTACCTAAAGAAAGGATGATTCCTCTGTGCAATGGAGGTGTTTACCTTTACCTAAGGAATGGAAGATCCCTCTGTTCCATGCAGGTGTTTACGGTTAGGTAAGGAATGGTGATCCCTCTGTGCAATGCAGGTGTTCACCTCGTACCTATGGAATGGATGACCCATTTGTTTAACTCAGGTGTTTACCTTTACCTAAGGAATGGATGATCCCTCTGTTCATTGCAGGTGTTTACGTTTATGTAAGGAATGGGATGATCCCTCTGTGCATTTCAGGTGTTTATTATTACCTACAGAATGGAAAATGCCTATGTTCAATGCTGGTGTTTACCTTTACCTAAGGAAAGGATGATTCCTCTGTGCAATGGAGGTGTTCATATTTACCTAATGAATGGAAGATCCCTCTGAGCAATGCAGGTGTTGTCCTTTACCTAAGGAATGGATGACCTTCTGTGCAATGCAGATGTTGAACTTTACTTAAGGAATCGATGATCGCTCTGTGCAATGCAGGTGTTTATCTTTACCTAAGGAATAGATGATGCCTCTCTTTAATGCAGTTGTTTATCATTATCTAAGGAATGGCTGATACCTCTGTTCAATGCAGGTGTTTCCCATTACCTAAAGAATGGATGATACATCTGTGCAAGGCAGGTGTTTACCATTACCTAAGGAATGGATGATCCCTCTGTGAAATGTATGTGTTTACCTTTACCTAAGAGAATTGATGATCCCTGTATGCAGTGCAGGTGTTTACCTTTACCTAAGGAATGGGATGATGCCCTTCTGAAATGCAGGTGTTGATCTTTACAAAGAGGTGTTTAACGTTATCTAAGGAATGGATGATCCCTTTGTTCAATGCAGTTGTTTACGTTTATATACGGAGTGGGACGATCCCTCTGTGCATTGCAGGTATTCACTATTGCCTAAGGATTGGAAGATGCCTATGTCCAATGCTGGTTTTTACCTTTACCTAAGGAATGGATGATCCCAATGTGCAATGCAGGTGTTTACTTTACCTGAGGAATGGATGATTCCTCTGTGCATTGCAGATGCTTAACTTTACCTAAAGAATGGGATGATCCTCCTGTGCAATGCAGGTGTTGATCTTTACCTAAGGAATAGATGATTCCTCTGTTCAACGCAGGTGTTTACCTTTACCTAAAGAAAGATGATCCCTCTTTTCAATACATGTTACTCCCTTCACTTAAGGAATGGATGACCCCCTTTGCAATGCAGGTGTTAACCCTTACCTAAGGAATGGATGATCCCTCTGTTCAACGCAGGTTTCTACATTTACTTAAAGAATTGTTGATCCCTCTGTGCAATACAGGTGTTTACAAAAACCTAAGGAATGGATGATCCCTCTGTGCATTTCAGGCGTTTACATTTACCTTAGGAATAGATGATTCCTCTGTGCATTTCAGGTGTTTACTATTACCTAAGGAATGAAAGATCTCTCTGTTCGATGCATATGTTTACCTTTACATAAGGTATCGATCATCCCTCTGGGCCAGGCAGGTGTTGAACTTTACCCAAGGAATGGGTGATCCTCAGTGCAATTCAGGAGTTGACCTTTACCTAAGGAATGGAAGGTGCAGGTTTTTACGTTTCTGTAAGGAATGGGATGATCCCTCTGTGCATTGCAGGTGTTTATTATTACCAAAAGAATTGAAGAAGCCTATGTTCAATGCTGGTGTTTACTTTTACCTAAGGAAAGGATGATTCCTCTTTGCAAAGGAGGTGTTTATCTATGGGTTGGCTTATCCATCTCTTCAATGCAGGTGTTTACCATTACCTAAGGAATGGATGATCCCTCTGTGATATGCATGTGTTTACCTTTACCTAAGGAATGGATGATGCCCTTCTGCAATGCAGGTGTTGATCTTTACTTAAGGAATAGATGATCCCTCTGTTCAAAGCAGGTGTTTATCATTATCTAAGGAATGGATGATCCCTTTGTTCAATGCAGTTGTTTCCGTTTTTATAAGGAGTGGGATGATCCCTCTGTGCACTGCAGGTATTTACTATTGGCTAAGGAATGGAAGATGCCTATGTTCAATGCTGGTTTTTACCTTTACCTGGGGAATGTATGATCCCTCTGTGCAATGCAGGTGCTTACTTTACCTAAGGAATGGGATGATCCTCCTGTGCAATGCAGGTGTTGATCTCTACCTAAGGAATAGACGATACTTCTGTTCAACGCAGGTGTTTACATTTACCTAAAGAAAGATTATCCCTCTGTTCAACACAGGTTACTCCCTTCACTTAAGGCATGGATGATCCCTCTGTGCAATGCAGGTGTTTAACCTTACCTAAGGAATGGATGATCCCTCTGTGCTTTGCAGGTGTTTACTATTACCTAAGAAATGGCAGATCCCTCTGATCAATGAAGGTGTTTAGCTTTACCAAAGGTATTGATGTTCCCTGTGTATAATGCAAGTGTTTACCTTTACATAAGGTATGGATGGATCATCCCTCTGGGCCTGGCAAGTGTTGACCTATACCTAAGGAATTGATTATCTCTCTATTCAATGCAGGTGTTGATATTTACATAAGGAATGGATGATCCCTCTGTGCAATGCATGTTTCACCTCTTACCTAAGGAATTGATGATCCCTCTGTGCAAGGCAGGTGTTTACCTAAGGAATGGATGATCCTTCTCTTCCATGCAGGTGTTTAGGTTTATGTAAGAAATGGAATGATCCCTCTGCCCATTGCAAGTGTTTACTATTACCTAATGAATAGAAGATACCTATGTTCAATGCTGGTGTTTACCTTTACCTAGGAAAGGATGATTCCTCTGTGTAATGGAGGTGTTTATCTTTATCTAATGAATGGAAGATCACCCTGTGCAATGCAGGTATTGTCCTTTACCTAAGGAATGGATGATGCTTCTGTGCAATGCAGGTTTTGATCTTTACCTAAGGAATAGATGATCCCTCTGTTCAATGTACGTGTTTACCATTTTCTAAGGAATGGAGGATCCCTCTGTTCAAAGCAAGTGTTTCCCATTACCTAAGCAATGGATGATCCCTCTGTGTAATGCAGGTGTTAACCTAAACCTAAGAAATGAGATAATCCCTCTGTGCAATGCAGGTGTTGATCTTTATCTAAGGAGCAGGTGATCCCTCTGTGCAATGGGGGTGATTGCAATTATCTAAGGAATGGATGATCCCTCTGTGCAATGCAGTTGTTGATCTTACATAAGGAGTCCATTATGCCTCTGTTCAATGCAGGCGTTTACTGTTATCTAAGGAATTGATGATCCCTCTGTACTATGCAGATGTTTACCTTTACCTAAGGAATGGGATGATCCCTAGGTGCAATGCAGGTGTTGACCTTTACCTAAGGAATAGATTGTCCCTCTATGCAATGCAGGTTTTTACCATTATCTAAGGAATGAATGATCCCTCTGTTCAGTGCAGGTGTTTGCAGTTACCTAAGGAATGGATGATCCCTCTATGCAATGCAGGTGTATACATTTATATCAGGAATGGGATGATGCCTCTGTGCAATGCGGGTGTTGATTTTCACCTAAGGAATAGATGATCCCTCTGTTCAATGCAGATATTTACCGTTATCTAAGGAATGGATGATCCCTCTGTTCAATGCAGGTGTTCACAGTTACCTAAGGAATGGATGATCCCTCTGTGCAATGCAGGTGTTTTCCAATACCTAAGGAATGGGATGATAACTCGAAGCAATGCAGCTGTTGATCTTTACCTAAGGAATAAATGATCCCTCTGTTCAAGGCAGGTGTTTATCATTACCTAAGGAACGGATGATCCCTCTGTGCAATGCAGGTGTTTACCTTTACCTAAGGAATGGGATGATCCCTCTGGTCAATGCAGGTGTTTACCTTTACCTAAGGAATGGATGATACCTCTGTTCAATGCAGGTGTTTACTGTTGTCGAAAGAATGGAAGATACCTCTGTGCAATGGTGGTGTTTACCTTTACCTAAGGAATGGATGATCCTTGTGTGCAATACAGGTGTTTACCTTTACATAAGGAATGGATATTCCCTCGGGGCCTGGCAAGTGTTGAACTTTACCTAAGGAATGGATTATTGCTCTGTGCAATGCAGGTGTTGAACTTTACCTAAGGAATAAATGATCCCTCTGTTCAATGCAGGTGTTTACCATTATATGTGGAATGGATGATCCCTTTGTCAATGCAGGTGTTTACCTTTACTTAAGGAATGGAGGACCTTCTGTGCAATGGAGGTGTTGATCTTTACCTAAGGAATAGATGATCCCTCTGTTCAATGCAGGTGTTTACCATTATCTAAGGGATGGATGATCCCTTTGTGCAATGCAGGTGTTGATACTTAACTAAGGAATAGATGATCCCTCTGTTCAATACAAGTGTTTAATGTTGTCTACGGAATAGATGATCCGTCTGTTCAATGCAGGTGTTGATCCTTCTGTGCAATGCAGGTGTTGATCTTTACCTAATGCATACATGAGCTCTCTGTTCAATGAAGGTGTTTACCGTTATCTAAAGAACAGACGATACCTCTGTTCAATGCAGAGGTTTACAGTTACCTAAGGAATGGATGATCCGACTTTGCAATGCAGATGTTTACTGATATGTAAGGAATGGATGATCCCACTGTCCAATGCATGTGTATATCCTTACCTAAGTAATGGATGATCCCTCTGTGCAATGCAGGTTTTTATCTTTACCTAAGGAATGGATGATCCCTCTGTGCAATGCAGGTGTTTACCTTTAACTAAGGAATGTGATGATCCATCTGTGCAATGCAGGTGTTGATATGTAACTAAGGAGCAGAAGATCCCTCTGTTCAATGCAGGTGTTTACCCTTATCTAAGGAATGGATGATCCCTCTGTTCAATGCAGGTGTTTACCTTTACATAAGGAATGGATGATAATTCTGTTCAACGCAGAAGTTTACCTTGACCTAAAGATGCATGATCCCTCTGTTCAACCCAGGCTTCTAACTTTACTTAAAGAATGGATGATCACTTTGAGCAATGCAGGTGTTTACCCTTACCTACGGAATGGATGATCCCTCTGTGCATTGCAGGTGTTTAACTTTACCTAAGGAATGGATGATCCCTGTGTGAATTGAAGGTGTTTACATTTACCGTAGGAATGGATGATCCCTGTGAACAATGCAGGTGTTTACAGTTACCTAAGGAATGGGTGATCCCTCTATTCAATGCAGGTGTTTCCCGTTATCTAAGAAATGGATGATCCCTCTGTGCAATGCAGGTGTTGATCTTTACCTAAGGAATACATGAGCCCTCTTTTCAATGCAGGTATTTACTTATATCTAAGAAATGGATGACCCCTCTGTTCAATGCAGGTGTTTACACTTACCTAAGGAAGGGATGATCCCTCTGTGTAATGCAGGTGTTTATCTTCACCTCAGGAATGGATGATCCCTCTGTGCAATGCAGGTGTTTACCGTTATCTAAGGAATGGATGTTCCCTCTGTTCAATGCAGGTGTTTACAGTTACTTAAGGAAGGGATGATCCCTCTGTGCAACGCAGGTGTTTACCTTTACCTAAGGAATGGGATAATCCCTCCATGCAATGGAGGTGTTGATATTTAACTAAGGAGTACATGATCCCTCTGTTCAATGCAGGTGTTTACCCTTATCTAAGAAATGGATGATCCCTCTGTTCAATGCAGGTGTTTACCTTTACCTAAGGAATGGATGATACTTCTGTTCAACGCAGGTGTTTACCTTTACCTAAAGAAGGATGATCACTCTGTTCAACCCAGGTTTTCACCTTCACTTAAGGAATTGATGATCCCTCTGTGCAATGCTTTTCTTGAAATAATAAATGGATGATCCCTCTGTGCAATGCAGGTGTTTACCCTTACCTATAGAATGCATGATCCCTCTGTGCATTGCAGGTGTTCACCTTTACCCAAGGAATGGTTGATCCCTGTGTGAATTGCACGTGCTTACATTTACCTTAGGAATGGATGATCGTTCTGAGCATTGCTGGTTTTCACTATTACCTAATTAATGGAAGATCCATCAGTTCAATGCAGGTGTTTACCTTTACCAAAGGAATGGATGTTCCCTGTGTGCAATGCAGGTGTATTCCTTTACCTAAGGTATCGGATGATCACTCAATGCAATGCAGGTGTTTACCGTTATCTAAGGAATGGATGATCCCTCTATCAATGCAGGTGTTTACCTTTAAAAAAGGAATGGATGATAATTCTGTTCAACACAGGAGTTTACCTTTACCTAAAGATGGATGATCCCTCTTCAACCCAGGTTTCTATCTTTACTTAAGGAATGGATGATCTCTCTGAGCAATGCAGGTGTTTTCCCTTACCTATAGAATGGATGATCCCTCTGTTCAATGCAGATGTTTACCTTTACCTAAGGAATGGATGATCTCTCTGTGCAATGCAGGTGTTTAGCTTTACCTAAAGATTGGGATGATCCCTCTGTGCAATGCAGGTGTTCGTCTTTAACTAAGGAATAGATGAGCCCTCTTTTCAATGCAGGTGCTTACTGACATCTAAAGAATGGATGACCCCTCTGTTCAATGCAGGTATTTACAGTTACCTAAGGAATGGATGATCCGTCTGTGCAATGAAGGTGTTTACCTTTACCTAAGGAATTGGATGATACATCTGTGCAATTCAGGTGTTGATATTTAACTAAGGAGTAGATTATCCCTCTCTTCAATGCAGGTGCTTACCCTTATCGAAGGAATGGATGATCCCTCTGTTCAGTGCAGGTGTTTACCTTTACATAAGGAATGGATGATACTTCTGTTCAACGTAGGTGTTTACCTTTACCTAAAGAAGGATGATCCCTCTGTTCAACCCAGGTTTCCACCTTTACTTAAGGAATGGATGATCCCCCTGTGCATCGCAACTGTTTACCTGTACCTAAGGAATGGATGATCTCTTTGTGAATTGCAGGTGCTTACATTTACCTTAGGAATGGATGATCCTTTTGAGCATTGCTGGTGTTTACTATTACCTAATGAATGGAAGATCCCTCTGTTCAATACAGGTGTTAACCTTTACCAAAGGAATGAATATTCCCTGTGTGCAAAGCAGGTGTGTACATTTACCTAAGGTATGGGATGGTCCCTCTCTGCAATGCAGGTGTTTACCGTTATGTAAGTAATGGATGATCCCTCTGGTCAATAAAGGTGTTTACATTTACCTAAGGAATGGATGATCCCTCTGTGCAATGCAGGTGTTTACCTTTACCTAAGGAATGGATGATCCCTCTGTGCAATGCAGTTGTTTACCATTACATAAGGAATGGAAGATCCTTCTGTGCAATGCAGGTGTTGATCTTTACCTAAGGAATAGATGAGCCCTCTGTTCAATGCATGTGTTTACCGTTATGTAAAGAATTGATGATCCCTCTGTTCAATGCAGAGGTTTACAGTTACCTAAGGAATGGATGGTCTGACTTTGCAATGCAGGTGTTTACCTTTACCTAGGGAATAGATGAGCCCTCTTTTCAATGCAGGTGTTTACTGATACATAAGGTATGGATGATCCCTATGTGCAATTCACGTGTTTATCTTTATCTAAGGAATGGATGATCCCTGTGTGCAATGAAGGTGTTTACATTTACCTAAGGAATGGGATGATCCCTCTGTGCAATGCAGGTGCTCATATTTAACTATGGAATAGATGATTCCTTTGTTCAATGCAGGTGTTTACCGTTATCTAAGGAATGGATGATCCCTCTGTTCAATGCAGGTGTTTACCTTTACATAAGGAATGGATGATAATTCTATTCAACGCAGGAGTTTACCTTTACCTAAAGATGGATGATCCCTCTGTTCAACCTAGGCTTCTACCTTTTCTTAAGGAATGGATGATCTCTCTGAGCAATAGAGATGTTTACCCTTACCTATGGAATGGATGATCCCTCTGTGCATTGCAGGTGTTTAACTTTACCCAAGGAATGGATGATCCCTGTGTGAATTGCAGGTGCTTACATTTACCTTAGGAATGGATGATCCTTCTGAGCATTGCTGGTGTTTAGTATTACCTAACGAATGGAAGATCCCTCTGTTCAATGCAGGTGTTTACCTTTAACAAAGGAACGGATGTTCCCTGTGTGCAACGCCAGTGTATACATTTACCTAAGGAATGGGATGATCCCTGTGTGCAATGCAGTTGTTTACGGTTATCTAAGTAATGGCTGATCCCTCTGTTCAATGCAGGTGTTTACAGTTACCTAAAGAATGGATTAGGACTTCCAGTCAAGATGGCGTCATCCTAACCTTGCCTCACCTTACAGGGAAGTAAAACCAAGATATTTAAACTTATAAAAGATATCTTAAAGGGTTTGCTGGCCCCTGCATCCAGCTAGAGGGAGGGGGAGGATGAAAAATAGGGAATCCACTGAATCCCATGCTCTAGGATAGGGACCACCTGACACCACGGACCCTGCTAGCCAGAGTGACCTGCAGAAGTCCGCCATTAGCCCCTAGCACCCAGCGCGACCTGACCCGGGACCACTGCGGACTTTGCTGCTGGTCCAAGTGACCGGCGGAAGTCTGCATTAGCTGCTAGTGCCTGGCGCGGCCCGATCTGGGGCCATTAGCTGCTAGTGCCCGGCGTGACCTGAGCCGGGACTGCTGCAGACCCTGCTGCTGGTCCGAGCGACCGGCGGAAGTCTTCATTAGCTGCTAGTGCCAGGCGCAGCCCGATCTGGGGCCATTAGCTGCTAGTGCCCGGCGCGACCTGACCCGGGACTGCTGCAGACCCTGCTGCTGGTCCGAGTGACCAGCGGAAGTCCGCATTAGCTGCTAGCACTGGGCGTGGCCCGGTCTGGGACTTTGGGGTACCCTGCCGGTCCCATTGACCAGCGGAAGCCGCCATTAGCCGCTCAGACCACTCCCTCACTGGCCACATCCCCATCACTGGCCAGGTGCCCCCTAGCCTTCCGGAGCCCTATCAGCAGTCATGTACCATCACTCCCCCTCCCAGGGCAGAGTAGGGTCCCATGGAGGTAGGCCAGTGCTCCCGCCCTATCCTGCCTCAGCCCAACTAGGGTGATTGTGGTCCCCCATCCCTCCCACCTATATAATAAACACAGGCCAGAAGGCCAGTTTCCCCCACCCCAGCCTACCAGAACTCCAGGGACCACTGCCCTGACAATTGCCACTGCACCCCATCCCACCCCAGGGCAGCAGGCTAACATTCCATACACAAGGTACCTGATTCATTGTGATGGGCAAACTACAGCGAAAAAGGAATAGGATGAAAAACCAGACACAAGTAAATCCACCTAGACTATCCAGTCCTATAATGGATGTTTCAAATCAAAGCATAGAAGAGACAATATATTCAGAACCCCAAAATGAAGTGACTAGCTATGCAACCCTGGCCAAGCAAATAGCACAACTCACAGAAACTCAACAAAGAGCCAACAATTGTATGAATGTTATCCTTGCTAGATTGGACCTAGTAGAAAAGAACCAGGAGGGGCTCCAAAGACAGTTAAATGAATTGAAGGAGAATGAAAAAAGAGAGGTCCTCAATTACCAGCTGGCTAAGTTCAATGAAGACATAAAGAAATGCAGGGATGAACTCCAAGAAGCATTAAGAAAATCAGAAAATGACACAAAAAGGGAACTAGACAGAGGGATGGAAACTATACATAAAAAACCGTAGAAAATATGAACCAAATTGAACAGGCCCAAAACTCTATAGAAGCCCTTAGAACAGAGTAAGTCAGGTGGAAGATAGAAACTCAGAACTGGAAGACAGAACAGAAGAAACAATCCGTGAGTCCAAAAATTTCAACAAGTTCAAAAACCTCTGTGAACAGAACATGAGGGAAATGTGGGACACCCTTAAGCGCCCAAACATCAGAATCATGGGTATACCAGAGGGGGAAGAAACACAGACCAAAGGAATGGAAAGCCTATTCAAAAAAATTATTGAGGAAAACTTTCCTGCTCTCTCAAAAGAAAACTCCATCCAATTACAAGAAGCTAGTAGAACTCCAAACAGACTGGACCAAGGAAGAAATTCTCCAAGACACATTATCTTTAAGACTCTAAATATTAAACACAAAGAGAAAATCCTAAAAGCAGCCAGGGAAAAACAACACATCACATTTAAAGGTAACCCCATCAGAATTACCCCAGACTTCTCAATGGAAACCCTAAAAGCCAGAAGGGCCTGGAATTCAACACTGAAAACTCTAAGAACCCATGGTTTCCAGCCCCAACTACTCTACCCAGCAAAAGTATCTCTCATAATAGATGGCGAAAGAAAAACCCTTCATGATAAATCTCATCTTTACAAGTATATGAACACAAAGCCAAACCTACAGAAAGTACTTCATAGAATTCTCCACACAGAAGAAACAAATAACCAACTTCAAAAGCCCTCAAGAAATAATCCACATTAGCCAACCAAACAAACAAAAAAATCACAAAGACCACAACCCACCACAATATGGCAGGTATTAAATCAAACCTCAAAATTATATCTCTGAATATTAATGGCCTTAATTCACCCATCAAAAGACATGAGCTAACAGGGTGGATCAGAAAAATGGACCCCTCAATCTGCTGTCTTCAAGAAACCCACCTCACCACTAAAGACAGACACCTCCTCAGGGTGAAAGGATGGAAAATGATTTTCCAAGCAAACACAAACAAGAAAAAAGAAGGTGTAGCTATACTTATATCTGATAAAATAGACTTCAAACCAAAGGTAACTAAAAAGGACAAAAAAGGCCACTTCTTACTTATCAAGGGAACAATCCAACAAGAGGACATCACAGTCATCAATATTTATGCACCAAACACAGGTGCACCACAATTCATACAGCAAAATCTATTTGGCAACAAAACAGAAATAAACACCAATACCATCATAGTCAGGGACTTTAATACTCCATTATCAACAATGGATAGATCATCAAAACAGAAAATTAATAGGGAAGTAAGAGAGCTCAATAACACCATAGAACAACTAGACCTAACAGACATATACAGAACATTCCACCCAAAATCTACAGACTACACATTCTTCTCAGCAGCCCATGGAACCTTCTCTAAAATAGATCATGTACTGGGCCATAAGCCTGCCTCCATATTTTCAAGAAAATTGATGTAATTTCCTGTATGATATCAGACCACAATGCAATAATGCTAGAAATCAACAACAAAAAGTACACCAGGGATTCCTCTTCCTCCTGGAAATTGAACAACACACTTTTAAACAATAAATGGGTTGTGGATGAAATAAAGAATGAAATTGCAAAATTTCTAGAATTCAATGACAACGAGAAAACATCATACCAAAACTTATGGGACACAATGAAGGCAGTCCTTAGGGGAAAAATCATAGCACTAAATGCCTTCATAACAAAAACAGAGAGATCCCAAATCAATAACCTAACCATTCATCTAAAGGCATTGGAAAAGCTAGAAGAAGCCAACCCAAAAAGCTCCAGACGGAAAGAAATAATTAAGATCAGAGCAGAAATTAATGAATTGGAAACTAAGAGGGCAATTAAGAAAATTGATGAAACAAAGAGCTGGTTCTTTGAAAAAATTAACAAGATTGATACACCCCTGGCCAATTTGATCAAGCGGAAAAAAGAAACACTTCAAATCAACAAAATTAGAAATGAAAAAGTAGAGATCACAACAGACATGAGTGAAATAGGAAGAGTCATTGGGACTTACTTCAAAAACCTCTACTCCATAAAAAACGAGAATATGGAAGAAATAGATGAATTCCTAGACACATATCACCTACCAAACCTGAGCCCAGAGCAGATTAATTTCCTAAACAGACTCATCACACCCTTTGAGATTGAAGAGGTAATAAAACACCTCCCCAAAAAGAAGAGTCCAGGACTAGATGGTTTCTCAGTGGAATTCTACCAAACCTTCATGGAAGAACTGAAACCAATTCTTCTCAAACTGTGCCACACAATTGGAGAACAGGGAGAGATCCCCAACTCCTTTTATGAAGCTAGTATCACCCTAATTCCAAAACCAGGCAGAGATGCCACAAGAAAGGAAAATTATAGGCCTATTTCTCCGATGATCATAGACGCAAAGATCCTGAACAAAATTCTTGCAAACCGAATTCAACAGTACATCAAAAGCATTATCCACCTTGATCAAGTAGGCTTCATCCCTGGAACGCAGGGATGGTTCAACATATGGAAATCTATCAATGTAATACACCACATAAACAAGCTGAAACACAAAAACCACATGATCATTTTGATAGATGCAGAGAATGCCTTTGACAAAATACAACATCACTTCATGATCAAAACACTGGAGAGAATAGGCATAGATGGCCCATATCTCAACATAATAAAGGCTATATATAAAGCACCTAAAGATCAAGTAATTCTAAATGGGGAGAGACTGAAGGAATTCCCATTGAGGTCAGGAACAAGACAGGGGTGTCCACTCTCACCCCTGCTCTTCAACATAGTGCTAGAAGTATTAGCTCAAGCAAAAGACAGGAGAAAGAAATCAAAGGGATACAAATTGGAAAGGAAGAAGTTAAGTTAGCCCTTTTTGCAGATGACATGATTCTATACATAAGTGACCCGAGAACTTCCATCTCAAAACTCTTAAAGGTGATTAGCGCCTTCATCAAAGTAGCAGGATATAAAATCAATGCACAGAAATCAGTAGCCTTTCTGTATGCAAAGGACAAAGAGACAGAAAAAGAAATAACTAACATCATCCTACTTTCAATTGCAACAAAGAAAATAAAATACCTTGGAATAACATTGACTAAGGAAGTGAAAGATCTATACAATGAAAACATAAAAACTCTCAAAAAAGAAATTGAGGAGGTCCTACAAAAATGGAAAGACCTCCCATGCTCCTGGATTGGTCGAATTAACATTGTGAAAATGGCAATCTTACCAAAAGCACTCTATAGATTCAATGCAATGCTGATAAAAATCCCCACTTCCTTCTTCAATTACATAGAAAAAATTATCTCAAAATTTATATGGAAAGGCAGATGGCCTCTGATATCCAAGCTCATCCTCAGCAAAAGAAATACCTCTGGAGGCATCACCATACCTGATCTAAAGCTATACTACAAAGCCATTGTAATAAAAATAACATGGTACTGGCATAAAAACAGGAATATAGACCAATGGAACAGAATTGAAGACCCAGATTTTGGGTCAAATAACTACAGCTACTTGATATTTGACAAAGGCCCTTCCAATGCAGAATGGAGAAAATACAGCATCTTCAACAAATGGTGTTGGACAAACTGGACAACCATATGTAGGAAAATGAAACTCAACCTGCACATCTCTCCATGCACAAAAATTAAGTCCAAATGGATCAAAGAGCTTAACATAAAACCAGAAACACTGCATCTACTGGAAGAAAAAAAAGGAGGAAATTTCTGTGACATAGGAGTAGGAAAAGATTTCCTGAACAAAACCACAGCAGCTCAGGAAATTAAACAATCACTCAACCATTGGGATCTCATGAAGCTGAACAGCTTTTTCACTGACAAACATACTATAACCAAAGCCAGCAGATTACCCACAGAATGGGAGAATATTTTCAGAAGCTATACATCTGACAGAGGCCTGATTTCTGGAATCTACAAAGAACTCCAAAACCTAAACAATAAACCGCCAAACAACCCACTCACAAAGTGGGGCAGAGAACTGCACAGGCAGTTTTCAGAGGAAGAAATACAAATAGCAAATGCACATTTAAGAAAATGTTCAACATCTCTAATTATCAGGGAAATGCAAATCAAAACAACAATTAGATGCAACCTTACCCCAGTAAGGATGGCTAACATTAAAAAAAAACAATGAAAACAAATGCTGGATAGGTTGTGGAAAAATAGGAACAAGTTTTCACTGCTGGTGGGAATGTAAAATGGTTCAACCATTATGGACAGCTATATGGAGACTCCTGAAAAGGATGACCATAGACCTACCAATGGATCCAGTTATTCCTTTGTTGGGCATTTACCCTAAAGGCTCCAAACCTCAGACCAGAGACATTTGCTCAACCATGTTTATAGCTGCTCAATTCATAATAGCACAAAGCTGGAATCAACCCAGGTGTCCATCACTAAATGAATGGATAACAAAGATGTGGTATATCTACACTATGGAATTCTATGTAGCAGTAAGGAAAGATGAAATAAGGAAATTTGAAAAAAATGGTCAAACATAGAACAGATCATCCTCAGTGAGCTACCCAAGAACAAAAAGATAATCGTCACATGGTCTCGTTTATCTGTCACTCCTAACCTGAATCTATGTCACATGCAGCCAAACCAAACAAACACTCTGAGGACCAGACAAGGGGGAGGGTGGGATGGGGGGAAGGTAAGGGTGGGAGGGAACGAGAGGGTGGGGGGAAGGACAAGGGGCGGGGATACAATTGGGACCCCAAAGGAAAAGATGCTATAAAAACCTTTATTCTGAACAACAGGCTAAAACATTGATCCTTCAGCAGGCCCACAGAGGGAACACCCAAATCACAGGAATCTGGAGAGAGCATCATGAAGGCAACCCTAATCTTGTTCTGCTTCTCTCTCTCTCTCTCTCCCTCTCACTCTCTCTTCCTACGTCTCCTCTCTATACTCACTTCCTCTATAATATTATCTATCTTTTTCTTCCCTCACCTTTCTAGGTGCAGACTTTAAACTCCCGGTGCCAGCACGGGGTTAAACTCCACAATGAGCTCTTGATCCGAGACACCTACAAGGTTACCCCCCCCAAAAAAGACAGACTTCTGTCAGAGTTCTTGGTGACCCAACAAAGGTTAATGGTAAGACCCTACTGTCGAAGATAGCATACGTGTGTGAGACCAAACAAAGAGAGACCTGGCCAGAACCTGGAAGAAGGTCAGTCCCCAGACAGTTAGCTAGTCTAGTACCAAAGGGTGCTACACGAGCAACTGGGGGAAAATGTCCGACATTGGTCCAAACAACTTGCAGTCTAAGATATCCAGCAGGAAACAACTTGACGGAATGCTCATACAAGTGCAGTAGTGGCAAACAGCCATGGTGGGTAACCAACTGCTCTTGATTTGGCTAACAGATCCACTCAGTGGAATGCAACTCATTGCTGGAACTGGGAAATAAGTCAAAACCAGGTACAAAAATAAGCTCAGTCTCCAAGAGCAAGATACCACCAAATGTGGGCTAGAAGAGAGCCAACGCATACAAACTTCCCTCCAAAACATAGATGGTCATCCCTTCTACCTAGTACTAACTTTTCTCTCCTTTGGAGAATTTGCTTATCTTTTTTCAGGTGGACAACGAACCTGAAGGGATGATCAGCTAGCCACACCTCACCAGGGCCCCAGCTGAAACCATAGAACAACGCAGGGGAAGGGCAAGAGTTCAGCATTCATGGCGATCACGATACCAGAAAAAGGCTGAAGGAGATAAACACAGAGAACATCCAACTCCAACTAAGCCAGATATCCAGAGACACAGAGGCTCCCAAAACCTCATCACTGAAACAGAACTAAAATGACCCCAAAGTGGCTCTGGGAACCTCGAGGAAGAGGGGGCGGAAAGATTGTTGGAGTCACGAGTTGGAGCATTATGCACAGAGACTGGCGCCTACACCCCAGAACTCTTGACTAAACTCACAATGCATGACCCACATTCTCCATTGATGAGGGTCTCTTTGAAAGTGGGAGGACAGGGAGTAGGACAATGGAGTCAATACTATGAATGTAAAATCAGAATAATATAAATAAATAAAAAAATTAAAAAAAAGAATGGATTATCCGTCTTTGCAATGCAGGTGTTTACCTTTACCTAAGGAATGGACCATCCCTCTGTGCAATGCAGGTGATCACCTTTATCTAAGGATTGGGATGATTGCTCTGTGCAATGCAGGTGTTGATCTTTACCTAAGGAATAGATGATCCCTCTGTTCAATGCAGGTGTTTACCGTTATAGAAGGAAAGGATGATCCCTCTGTTCAATGCAGGTGTTTACCTTTACCTAAAGAATGGATGATCCCTCTGTTCAATGCAGGTAGTTACCTTTACCTAATGATTGGGATGATCTCTCTGTGCAAAGCAAGTGTTCATCTTTAACTAAGGAATACATGATCCCTCTGTCCAATGCAGGTGTTTACCGTTATCTAAGGAATGGATGATCCCTGTGTTCAATGCAAGTGTTTACAGTTACCAAAGGAATGGATGATTCCTCTGTGAAATGCAGGTGTTTACTACTACCTAAAGAATGAAAGTTCCTTCTGTTCAATGCAGGTGTTTACCGTTACAAAAGGAATGTTCTCTGCGTGCATTGATGGTGTTTACCTTTACATAAGAATGGATGATCCCTCTTGGCCAGTCAGGTGTTGACCTTTACCTAAGGAATGGATGATCCCTCTGTCCATTGCAGGTGTTTACTATTGCCTAAGGAATTGAAGATACCTATGTTCAATGCTTGTGTTTACCTTTAACTAATGAATGGATTATCCTTCTGTTCAATGCAGGTGTTGACGTTTACAAAAGGAATGGCTGATCCCTGAGTGCAATGCAGGTGTTTACCATTAACTAAGTAAAGGATGATACCTCTGTGCAATGCAGGTGTTTACCTTTACCTAAATAATGGATGATCCCTCTGTGCAAGGCTGGTGTTGATCTCTACCTAAGGTATAGATGATCTCTCTGTTCAATGCAGGTGTCTACTGACATCTAAGGAATGGATGACCCCTCTGTTCAATTCAGGTGTTTACAGTTACCAAAGGAATGGATGATCCCTCAGTTCAATGCAGGTGTTTCCTTTTATCTAAGAAATGGATGATCCCTCTGTGCAATGCAGGTGTTGATCTTTACCTAAGGAATAGATTAGCTCTCTTTTCAATGCAGGTGTCTACTGACATCTAAGGAATGGATGACCCCTCTGTTCAATTCAGGTGTTTACAGTTACCAAAGGAATGGATGATCCCTCTGTCCAATACAGGTGTTTTTCTTTACCTAAGGAATGGATGATCCCTGTGTGCAATGCAGGTGTTTACCTTTACCTAAGGAATGGATGATCCCTCTGTGCAATGCAGGTGTTTAGCTTTACCTAAAGATTGGGATGATCCCTCTGTGCAATGCAGGTGTTCATCTTTAACAAAATAATAGATGAGCCCTCTTTTCAATGCAGGTGTTTACTGACATCTAAGGAATGGATGACCCCTCTGTTCAATGCAGGTATTTACAGTTACCTAAGGAATGGATGATCCCTCTGTGCAATGCAGGTGTTTATCTTTACCTAAGGAATGGATGATCCCTCTGTGCAATGCAGGTGTTTACCGTTATCTAAGGAATGGATGAACCCTCTGTTCAATGCAGGTGTTTACCGTTATCTAAGGCATGGATGATCCCTCTGTTCAATGCAGGTGTTTACCTTTACATAAGGAATGGATGATAATTCTGTTCAACGCAGGAGTTTACCTTTACATAAAGATGGATGATCCCTCTGTTCAGCCCAGGCTTCTAACTTAACTTAAGGAATGGATGATTTCTCTGAGCAATGCAGGTGTTTACCCTTACCTACAAAATGGATGATCCTTCTGTGCATTGCAGGTATTTACCTTTACCTAAGGAATGGATGATCCCTGTGTGAATTGCAGGTGTTTACTGTCAGAGACCATGAGCAGCATAACAGCCATTTTGTATGAGAAGCCATCTTATGGACTCAAAAGGCCTTAGGATCAGAGTTGCCCCAGCTACAAGCCCTGGCTGCAGGCGATTACTTTATCTGCCTATCGGAATGTAACAACAGACCTTCCCATGATCTAACCTTATCAATCAGAACATCTTGTAATCCTGGGTCAGTTACCCCTGGGATTAAGAGTCCCATGATCAAACCTTATCAATCAGAAACTTGTGACCCTGGGTCAGTTTCTAGTTTACCTTCCTCCTGCCTCCTCTATATAAACCTCTGTGTGAAAAATACAAATTTGAGACTTTGACCATGTATTAGGCTTAGTCTCCTTCTTTGTGTCTGTTTGTCTCTCTCATCCAGGTTAATCTCCCCTCGGGCTCTTGTTGAACCCCCGCTGTTCGGGGCAAGTGGAGCCCAAATGTGGGGCTCGAGGTACGAGGACTGACTTGGACGTCGCTCGTGTGAACGGCCGTCATTCTTTTATTGGATCGCCACCTCTTTGGTGAGTGAAGATCCGCACAGAGGTCACCGCAGGAAAGCCCGCCTGTGACACAGACCCGGATAAGGTAAGAAGAGCTACGAAATTATGGGACAAACATTGAGTAAACATGAGTTATTCATTCAGGGACTTAAAGAGTCTCTCAGGACACGAGGAAATTGGGTTAAGATGTGTGGTTAATAGGTGAGTGATCCCTTGGGGACATCCTACCCCTGGGACTAACAGGCCCCCAGTGGCCGTATCCCCAGTGAGGGACTAGGCGAAATTCGCCTCCCCACTGATGGATTAGGCAAGATTTCATATGGTTGCCTCCCCATTGAGGAACAAGGCAAAGTTTGCCTCCCCAGTGAGGGATCAGGCGAGGTGTAATGTAAAAAAACAATTTTCCCTTTCTCCATCAGAGAAAGGCAGATCAACAGGCCTCCAGTGGCCACATCCCCACTGAGGGATTAGGCGAGGTGTAATGTAAAGAAAAACAGACTTTTTCCTTCTCAGAGAGAAAGACAGATCTCCCTCTCAAACACTGTCCTCTTCTTTCATTCTTTATTTTCGGTTCGAGCCATCGCGTGGACTTGAATCAAGGCGAAGGGGCAACTGAAGTCTCTTGGCCAGGGCTACTCTCCAGCATTGACTGAAGGCCCCAAGCTCACTGTTCAAGTCCCGACAGCCCGATCGGGCGTTGGCAACAACCTTCTATCTATTTCTCTTAACAATTTACAAACCGGTGATGCATAGGCCAGTAAAAGCCTTTAGGGCAGCTGCTGGACTCTTAAACTTGCAGACAGGCTTGCGTTAAGACCACCGGGAAATCCCCTGAGCTAATTTATAGCCAGGAATGTTGCCCTCTGGTCTTGGCGTTTCTGGACTTTCTCTATCATGGGGAACACTAACTCCCATCAAAATGTGAATGCCAAATCAGCTGGACAAGCTGAAGGACATTTCTTAAAAGTTACAGGATTAGCTATACCTCTCTCAAAAAAACAGGCCAACTTATTGTGGGAAAAAAAAAAAAAAGTCCTCCAGATCTCAAAAGTCACACCTGGCTGCTGGCCCATGCTCCAAAGGCCGTTTTCAGCTGACAAGAAACAAAGGCTTGCTTATTCTGGCTGCTCCACTCTGGAGCCAGGGCTTTTTGTTCTCTTAAAAAAAAACAGGCAGCAAAAGAGACAAATGAGCTGATACCTGGGGGATTGTTTAAAAGATTTTTAACCTGCTTCTCTCCCTGCTCACAGCTGGGTTCAGGCCCAGGCTCCAGGGGCCTGGCTGGATGCAAAGCCAGGCTGGGCTCAGGCGGCCTGATACCCTCCAGCCACACCCGCCCAACAGGGTAAACAAGGAGATAATAGATTTATTTTAAAAAAAAAAATAGGCTTTTCTGAAAATGGCAAGGATTCTCAAATAGATATAGACTTAGTATTTACTTGTTTTAAGCTTACTGGCTTGCAGAACCTGGGACTACAAACACAAAAATTTCAAAATATGGGTAAATGCCAAATTACTATAAATAGATGTGGACTTCTTATAAGTATTTACAACTGTTTTAAGCTCACTTTGCATCTTTATGCTTTTCTGGGACTACTAACAAAAAAACAGTCTCAAGAATTATATTTAAATTTGAATATGTGCTCAATACTAAATTTGTTAGAAAATTTTAATAATGTTCAAATCTACTTTCATAATTTAAATGTGTTTCAAAAGTCAAGTCTGACTACTTTTAAAGATATTTCATAAGACCTTTTTTTAAAAGCCTCATGGTAAAAACAATAAAAGTTTAGTAAGATAAACTGACTAAAAAGTTAAACTGGAAAAAACTTTAAATGTTGGTAACTATTTGATAAAAAAGATTATTACAAAGTGGTTACATAATTTGTAAAATAAAAATATGTAAATGTAGATATTAAGTAAACTTAAACAGAAGGTTAAAGACAAAACACTTAACCAGATTACAGATCTTTTAAGATACAATAAAGTGATTATTAACCTAGGGCTTACATCAGACTATGGCTCTAGCTGATAGCAGGTTACTATGGTATTCAGTTTGTAAACTTAAAACTTTAACTTGTTGATATTAATCTGGTCATGATGATGGTTAAAAAGACTAAATTTAGAGTACCCAACAAAGTTAATTAAGTTCCTATTTGTCAACATTTTAACTATATCTTAAGGTTAAAATTGACTTATTAATATTTAATTCTTTCACATGGTTAATATAGCTAATATACAAAAAATTCCTAACATCTCCCTCCATTGGCACACCAGTAGCTACCCAAGATCTTTAATGTAACCTGTGATAATTGTTTCCTATCCAACTGTGTTTTCAAAACATCCAACCCTGGGCGTCCCCAGCACTCAGACAGGTCTGATGAGTACCTGAGCGCTCTCTCTCTCTCTCCTTTCTTTGGTTCTCCATTTTAAATTTGGTTCTCTGTTTCTCATATTCATGTGTCTTTGTTATTGGGCCCTCTGTTTCTGTCATATTCATGTGTCTATGTTATTGGGACCTCTGTTTCTGTCATATTCATGTGTTTATGTTATTGGGCCCTCTGTTTCTGTCATATTCGTGTGTCTGTGTTATTGGGCCCTATATGTTTCTGTCATATTTGTGTTGTCTATATGTTAATTGTTTCCCTATGGACGGACACTTCTCCCTTGACTTAATAACATGGGACAGTTCCTTCCCCCTCTTTAGGACAAAAATCAAGGACTTCGCTCAAAAAAATGGAGTATCTATTTCTGTTCAAACAAAATGACTATCAGAGGACACCCTTCATTCAAATATTATATTAAAGGTTAAAAAGTTTTCTGTCCTAGGAACAGACATCCAGACCAGATCCCAAATCGGATCAGGCAAAGAATCAATTAAAACTACACTCATCTGAGGAAGAGACAGGTGCTTTCTCCACAAATAGCGGAAAAAGCAAAAGACAGCCAGAAACCCACTGTGGGGAGGGAATGGGGACTGGGAGTTACATCTCAGGTCAATAAATGGTTTACAAAATTTGTCTGCCGCGGACTCCCAGCCCATGGGTTCCCCAGCCATCTGGCTCCCCATGCCGTCCCCAGCTGGGGCTCCCCATCCGTGGGCTCCCAGCGGCCATCGCTCCACCTTCCAAGAGCACCCCAGCACTGACTTCACTTCACTCAGCCGGTTCCCCAACGGATGGCACCAAGACTCAACTCTCCTCCAAAACTTCCAACCAGGTCTTGTTATGACCTCTGAGCTTTCATTAAGCTGATTTCCCTGAACAAACAAACAAAAAAAGGGACTTTTCAACCTCATCAGTCTCCTTTGTTTTCTTCCCAGAAATCAAAGAAAAATTTGCGGATAACTACTGAAAAAAATCTTTGTCACCATTGATTCATGTTTTCCTGAATTCTTTGTTCCCCATTCATCAGCTCCCAGGGAATTGGTAGAATCACTCAACAACCAGTGGCAAATTTGAACCATGTACTGTCAACACTGCATGCTGACCTGACCCAAGCTCCACAGCCCAGGTAATGAGGTGGGCACCCAGCATTGGTGAGTTTAAAAGCCACACAAAAGATAACAAAGGCCTGCATTGGAAGTGCTAACCACTCTTTCCAGGTCAAGGCAGGGTATGTATTACATATTTGTGGGTGGCTTTACCATTTTCAAATAAGCTGAATGTGAGGGGTTGAATATTGCTATCTGTACTACTTATAGATTTAAAGGGCCTTTATCTTTTGCTTCAGTTATTATTGAGGACAGGGTCTGATTCCCAAATGACAGGACTAAAGAGTGGACCATCACATGCCCTTAGGGATTTTAACCCAATAGGACTGGTTGTCTCAATTCTCACACTTGTATACTCTGTGTTCATGTCAATTGAATGTGTATTTTGCTCTGTTGAAGTTTAGATCTTGCATCTGAAATTGTTCCACCAGTCCACTACAATAATTGCTCTGAAGCAAACTCAACAGCTAGGAGTACTGGTACTTAAGTACAAGTGCTACACTTGATTTTATAAACCCATATCCTAAAATAATATAAAGGTGGATCCCAACACCTAAGAACACTGAAGATAAATAGAAAACCTAAGCATCAAAGCAATCCAGGATACAAAAGTCACTACATTATAATTACAAGAAACACAAAGAATCAAGACAATTCCAATTCCACCAAAAATTGCAAATCCATCAGATAGGTCCAACAATGAGACTGTTTTAGATGAAATTCCTGACAAAGATTTCAAGGGAATGATGATATCTATGCTCAAAGAAATGAAAGAAGAAATGAAAGCAATCAAGAGAAGAACTGCAAGCAATTAGAAATGGGCAAACTGTTGAAGGAGATTACAGAGAAACAGTTTAATGAAATAAAAAGGTCATTAGGGACATGAACAAGGAAATAGAACTACTGAAGAAAAACCAGGCTGAAATCTTAAAATTGAAGAACACAGTCAGTGAAATAAAAAACTCTGTGGAAAGTCTCACTAGTAGAATGGATGAAGGAGAGGACAGAATATCCAAGCTAGAAGACCAGGCAAGCAGATCTATCACAGTCCAACAAAGTGAAAGACAAGCTAATAGAAAGGTATGAATGGGAACTCCAAGACATGAGGACACTATGAAAAGATCAAACAAACATAAGAATTCAAGGTATAGCAGAAGGGGAAGAATTTCAATCCAGAGGCTTAGTAGGTGTTTTTCCATAAAATCATAGAAGAAAATTTTCCCCAAATTGGGAAAAAGAAATGCCAATGCAGATACAAGAAGCATTTAGAACACAAACAGACAAAACCTGAAAGAACCTCTTTGGTCAGCCATGTTATAATTAAACTACTAAATACACAAACCAAAGAAAGTATACTGAAAGCAGTTAGAGAGAAAAAGCAAATGACATTTAAGGGGAAACCCATCAGGGTCACAGCAGATTACTCAACACAAACCCTAAAAGCCAGGAGGGCCTGGAGTGATGTATTCAAGTTCTGAAAGATAAAAACTGTCAACCAAGATTACTTTATCCTGCAAAGCTTTCTATCCAAATTGATGGAGAAATAAGGACATTCCACAACAAAGACAGGCTAAAGGAATTTATGACAACTAAGCCAGCTCTACAGAAAATACTTGCAGGAATCATTCATGCTGAAGTCTTAAACTCCTGGGTTCTCTAGGTCATGGATTTAAGTCAGGATGTTCACTTCCTTTGTGGAAAAGCAAAACACACACAGCAGGAAATAGGAAAAAAGAAATCATATTCAACAGTTAGAACAAGTGAGTAAAACTAACAAAAACAGGAAGAACTAGGCAAAACAAGAAAAATGGACAGATCAAATAAATATCTTTCAATAATAACTCTTAATATCAATGGCCTCAATGCCCCAATCAAAAGACATAGAAAACACTGGATTAAAAAGCAATCCTACCATCTGTTGCCTTCTTTGAAACTCATAATAAAAGATAGAAACATTCTTAGGGTGAAAGGCTGGAAAAGATATATCAAGCAAATGGAAACAGAAAAAATTAGGGGATGAAATTCTAATTTCTGACAGGATAGACTTCAAACCAACATTAGTGAGGAGAGATAAAGCAGGTCACTTTATACTGATTAAAGGAACACTCCAACAGGAGGATATCACAATCCTAAACATTTATGCTCCCAACACGGGGCCCCAATTACATCAAACAAACACTATCGGACTTAAGGTGAAACCTGGAAAAAGCTGCACTGCATGAGAGTATAACACCTAACACAATAGTAGTGGGTGACAGTGGACGCTGAATCATTCAGGTCTGGCCAACAAAAAATAAACACTGAAACAACTGCATTAAATGATATCATGGAACAAATGGACTGCTCCATATATTGAGAATATTCCATCCAAATACTGCAGAATATACATTCTTCTCAGGTCACATGGGTCATTCTCTAAAATAGACCATATGATAGGACACAAATCAAATCTCAACAAATACAGGAAAATTGAAATAATCCCTTGTATGCTATCTGACCACAATGGGATTAAACTGCAAATCAACAACAAGAAAAACTACAGAGCATACAGAAACTTCTGGAGACTAAACAGTACATTATTGAATGACGATGACCATTGAAGAAATTAAGAAGGAAATCAAGAAATTCATAGAATCAAATGATGATGAGAATACAACATACCAAAACCTGTGGGAAACAATGAAGGCAGTCCTACGAGGGAAATTTATAGCTCTAAGTGCCTATATTAAGAAACTAGAGAGTTCACAACTAAACAATTTAATGGATCATTCACCTTAAGGCCTTGGAAAGAGAAGAACAAGGTAAACCAAAAATCAGTAGACTGCCCAAACAATAAATTGGCCAGAAATATCCAATGAAACCAAAAAAACAATCAAAAAATCAATGAAACAAAGAGTTGGTTCTTTGAAAGGATTAAAAGATTGACAAACCCTTAAAAATCTGAATGGAAGAAAGAGAGAAGAGACAAAAAGTTGATAAAAATAGGGATGGAAAGGGAACATCACAACAGATACCAAAGAAATTCAGAAAATTTTGTTGTCATAAAAAAAAGAATATATATTCCTCTAAGTTTGAAAACCTGAAAGAAATGGATGATTTCCTTGATTTATATGACCTAGCAAAATTAAATCAAGATGAGATAAACCATTTAAATAGACCTATAACAACCACAGAGATCCAAGCAGTCATAAAAAGTCTCCCAATTAAAAAATCCCAGGCCCAGATGGATTCACTGCTGAATTTTTCCAGACATTCCTGGAAGATCTAACACCAATGCTTCTCAAACTTTTCCATAAAATAGAAAGGAAGGAATTCTACCAAAATCCTTCTATGAAGCCAGCATCACCCTGATACCCAAACTGGACAAAGACAGATCAAAAAAGAAAATTATAGACCAATCTCCCTCATGAACATAGATGCAAAAATTCTCAACAAAATACTGGCAAACAGAATACAAGAATATTTCAGAAAGATTATTCACCCTGACCAAGTAGGCTTTATCCCAGAGATGCAGGGATGGTTCAACATACACAAATCCATAAATGTAATACACCATATAAATGGTCTGAAGGACAAAAATCACCTGGTCATCTCAATAGATGAAGGAAAGGCATTTGACAGAATCCAACACCCCTTCATGGTGAAAGTATTACAGAAACTGGGAATAGAAGGAACATATCTCAACATAATAAAAGCTATTTATGAAAAACCTACAGCCAACATAATACTAAATGGGGAAAAACTTGAAGCTTTTCCTCTAAATTCAGGAACAAGACAAAGGTGTCCACTTTCCCCACTATTTAATATAGTACTGGAAGTCTTAGCCATAGCAATAAGGCAAGAGACACTCATAAAGGGGATACAAATAGGAAGGGAAGAGATCAAATTATCATTATTTGCAGATGATATGATTCTATACATAACAGACCCTAAAGACTCTACCAGCAAACTGTTAGAGCTGATAAACACTTTTACCAATGTAGCAGGATACAAAATAAACACACAGAAATCAGTAGATTTTCTATACACTAACAACAAACGTGCGGAGGATGAAATCAGAGAATCTCTCCCATTCACAATTGCCTCAAAAAAAAAAATACCTTGGAATAAACTTAACCAAGGAAGTGAAGGATCTCTACAATGAGAACTTTAAAAAAACTCGAGTGACAAATGGCAGAAGACACAAGGAAATGGAAAGACATCCCATGCTCCTGGATTGGAAGAATCAATTTTGTGAAAATGTCAATCTTACCAAAAGCAATCTACACATTTAATGCACTCCCCATTAAAATCCCAATAGCATTCTTCACAGAAATAGAAAAAACAATACTAAAATTCATCTGGAAACACAAAAAACCTCGAATAGCCAAAATAATTTTGCGCAACAAAAATCAGGCAGGTGGTATAACCATACCTGATTTTAAGTTATACTACAAAGCCATAGTAACAAAAACAGCATGGTACTGGCACAAGGACAGACAGGTAGATCAATGGAACAGAATAGAAGACCCAAATATTAACCCAGGCAGCTACAGCGACCTGATTTTTGACAAAAATGCCAAAAATATTCATTGGAGGAAAGACAGCCTCTTTAACAAGTGGTGCTGGGAAAACTGGACATCTGTATGTAAAGGGATAAACATAGATCCTTGTCTCTCTCCATGCACAAGAGTCAAGTCCAAATGGATCAGGGACCTTAATACCAGACCTGAAACTCTGAAAATGCTAGAGGAAAAAAGTAGGGAAAACTCTTCAACATATTGGAATAGGCAAGGACTTTCTGAATATAACTCCAATTGCTCAGAGAATAAAACCACTAATCAACCACTGGGACCTTATAAAATTAAAAGCTTTTGTACAGCAAAGGACACTGTGAATAGAGCAAAAAGACAACCTACAGAATGGGAGAAAATCTTTGCCAGTTATTCAACTGACAGAGGATTAATATCCAGAATATACAAAGAACTCAAAAACAGAATAACAAGAATTCAAACAACCTAGTTAAAAAATGGGCTATGGAACTAAATAGAGAATTCACGGAAGATGAAATACAGATGGCATATAAACATCTAAAAAATGTTCTACATCCTTAGCCATCAGGGAAATGCAAATTAAAACCACTTTGAGATTCCATATCACTCCTGTCAGAATGGCTGCCATCAAGAAAACAAATGACAATAAGTGTTGGCGTGGATGCGGAAAACAGGAACACTTCTACACTGTTGGTGGGAATGTAAGCTGGTCCAGCCACTGTGGAAATCAGTGTGGAGGTTCTTGAGACAGCTAGAAATAGATTTACCATATGATCCAGCTATAGCACTCCTAGGCATATATCCAGAGGACTCTTCTCACTTCCTTAGAGATACTTGCAAAACCATGTTTATTGCTTCTCTATTCACAATAGCTAAGAAATGGAAGCAGCCTAGATGTCCGTCCACAGATGAGTGGATAATAAAGTTGTGGTACATTTACACAATGGAGTTCTATTCAGCAGTAAAGAAAAATGAAATTATGAAATTTGCAGGAAATGGATGGATCTGGAAAGGATTATACTTAGTGAGGTAACCCAGGCTCAGAAAGCCAAACGTCACATGTTCTCTCTCATATGTGGATCCTAGCTACCAATGTATAGACTTGTGTATGAACTGGAACCAAAAAGAGGTACCAGAAACCAGTAAGCGGGTAAAAGGCTATAAGGGAGGGAAGAAAGGGAAGGACTTAAGTGTATGGTAATACACATATGTAAGTAGAAGAACTGAGTACAGGGGGGGAATGGCCTAAGCGAGGCCATGGGAAGAGAATGCATACAAAAAGGGCAGGGGAGGGACAATCTAAACTCAAGATATTATCAATAAGACATATGTAAAACTACTTTTTGATTAAGGTCACGTCTAGAAGATGTAGACTGTTACTAGAAAATTTTCAGTACCTGGGATGGAACTCCTTCCAGTGAGATGTTGGCCAAGGAGGTCCCGGTAGCCTCCAAAACATTAAGGCTTTTGCCAAAGCCCTTGGTTTCCCTAGAGAAATAGATAGTAAGACCCTATTGCTGAAGACATCTCATGCCTGAGAGGCAAGGACACTGAGAAAGCAAGCTGGTGCTGAGCAGAAAACCTTCTCCTGTAGACCAGCCAACTGAAAGCTGGAAAAAGCTGCACTGCACGCAGCGTATGGGAGACAGAAGCCATCAACAGTGAAAATAGTGGATGCTGAATATTCAAGCTTGGCCAGACAGGCCCAATGACTGAACAGGTGTAATAGTGGCGTGTCTACTCTTGGGGTAACCAACTGCTCCATAATTGGACTGAAGGCCCTCTCTACGGGAGGGAATACATACCCGTACTGAAAAACCTAAGTAAAAGTCTATGGTAGGTGAGGTCATGAGCCTTGGGGTATAAGCCTGCTCATGTCTGACTAAATATATATATTATTCCCACCAAGCTGCCCTGGGGACACTACACTAAATGTTCATGTCCACATATTAACGCTATTCTCACTTCTGGCTAGAGAAGCTTCTCTTTTCAGATGGTGATGACCACTGGGATGACACAAAAGGCAACATAGTGCTGAGAAGAAGGGATGGAGGAGTGCCCAGCACTGAAACACCTCTGTCACATCCTCCAGTGGCTCAGGGACCATTGCGGAAGAGGGGGCGGATAGAATGGAAGAGCCAAAGGAAGGATATGACCTCTTACTATGCAGCTGCCCAGACAGAAATTGGCCTCGATATCCATGATCTTGCAGTGCCTAGCAATACCTTTGCAAGACCCTCAAAATAGAAGAGAAAGATGATGTCATCAAATTAGGAGAGAGACTAATGGAGAAAGGGAGGGGATATGATGGAGACTGGAGTTCTAAAGTGGAATGGGGGAGGGGAGGGAAATATCAGGTGGGGTTTTTTTTGGTATGTAAGATTAAAAATCAATAAAAATTAATAAATAAAAAAAAATTGCTGTGGAACTGAACAGAGTTCCCAAAAGAAGGAATTGTAAGTGGGCAATAAATATTTTTGAAAGTGTTCAAAAAAAAAAAAAAAAAAGTGCTTTCTGTCCTAGGAACAGACATCCAGACCAGATCCTATACATCGTGACCTGGAGAAATTTAATTAAAAAACCTCTCCCTTAAGCCTTCCTCCCTCCTTTTTTCACTCCTTTATTCACAGGTGCTGTCAGCCACAACCAAAAGAGACATCAAGCCCACCGCTGAAGCCTCGGTCCCAATTCTTGTGTGGGGGAGGGAGTGGGGACTGGGAGTTACATCTCAGGTCAATAAATGGTTAACAAAATTTGTCTTTCACAAGGACCAGAGGCCCCCATGGCTGAGTATCTCTAAAAGGTCCTACAGGTGTGAAAACTCCCCCAAAGCTATGTTATTGGACTGATTAAAATATTTCTCAAACTTTTTCATCACAGATAAATATTGATAAAAAGCTGTCAGTCAGGTTAGATGCTCTAGAAAATGCTGTTATATATTTAGAAAGGCAGATTGTCAATCTGGTGGTTCAAAAGCAATTGTTTTGTCATGTAAATTATCAATTCATAAGTATTACTCCTTTATCCTACAATGGGACTGCTACTGTATGGTAA
This sequence comes from Orientallactaga sibirica, assembly GCA_036365145.1. Lineage (NCBI taxonomy): Eukaryota > Metazoa > Chordata > Mammalia > Rodentia > Dipodidae > Orientallactaga > Orientallactaga sibirica. Next base: position 38,661 of record JAEOAD010002239.1, on the reverse strand, counting down.
AAGTTTAAAAATCATATTTGGAGTATTTAAAATCATAATAATCTTAACATAGATTTACAAGGTTTACAAAAGAAAATATCTGTTATTTCATATAGTCATTTGTCTTTTGGTGATCCTGCTAAGGCTGCAAAAGGATTTTTTTTGATGCCTTAAGTATCTCCCAAGCAGTTTATTTCTCAGATTCTCATTTGGCTTAAGCAGGGGGGAATTTACTGCCAACAAACAAACATAGATTACAGAGTTGGAGGACAACACATTTGTCAGCTAGTTCCTTATCTGAGTCAGGCCTGGGCCTAATGACTGTCTGTTCTATAATGGCAGTACTGTCGTCTGGCTATTAAATGATATCTTCTAAGTAAAAAAGAAAAAACTTTAACTTGGTTTACAACAGTTTCAACATGCAGGAATGGCTGTGCCTGAGTCAGGTGAGCAAACAATGTTACAGAGGCTAAATGTAGCGGCTTCCAGAGCTCAAGTGTTCCAGCAGCTCAACAGATTGCTGATCACAGACTGGAGTTGACAAGCCGAGGAATCGCGACTGAGGACCTGCCTCCAGCTGAGACCCTCCCCTAACAATGACTGTAAAACATATAGTCTCTGTAAACCCTATACCCTCTGTAAGCCCTGTAAATTTGTTTACTTTTTATAATCATTCTAGGCATGTTGGCCAAGGTTCAATATTCCAAGCCTCCGGGAACCACATAAGCATTCAGACCTATGCACCCCCTAGGGGGATGGGTACCAACGTGGGTGCAGAAACACCACAAGGGAAGGTCCCTTTTGACCGCTTCTGAATTCCCTGAGAGTCAAACCTGACTTGCATGGAGGTTGGTACCATACATAATGCCTCCCCTCCCCAAAAGGTACTGAGGGCCAAATCTGTGGGTGATAAACATGACCCACAGGAGGAGTCAGGTCACTACACCCCCAGTTGGTTAAAACCCACTGCTGGATAGCAGGCCTCCCCCTCCTGTTTGTATAAAACAAGAGAGGAGATGTCAGAGACCATGAGCAGCATAACAGCCATTTTGTATGAGAAGCCATCTTATGGACTCAAAAGGCCTTAGGATCAGAGTTGCCCCAGCTACAAGCCCTGGCTGCAGGCGATTACTTTATCTGCCTATCGGAATGTAACAACAGACCTTCCCATGATCTAACCTTATCAATCAGAACATCTTGTAATCCTGGGTCAGTTACCCCTGGGATTAAGAGTCCCATGATCAAACCTTATCAATCAGAAACTTGTGACCCTGGGTCAGTTTCTAGTTTACCTTCCTCCTGCCTCCCCTATATAAACCTCTGTGTGAAAAATACAAATTTGAGACTTTGACCATGTATTAGGCTTAGTCACCGTCTTTGTGTCTGTTTGTCTCTCTCATCCAGGTTAATCTCCCCTCAGGATCTTGTTGAACCCCCGCTGGTCGGGGCAGTTTACATTTACCTCAGGAATGGATGATCCTTCTGAGCATTGCTGGTGTTTACTATTATCTAACGAATATAAGATAACTCTGTTCAATGAAGGTGTTTACCTTTATCAAAGGAATGGATGTTCCCTGTGTGCAATTCCGGTGTATACATTTACCTAAGGAATGTGATGATCCCTCTGTGCAATGCAGTTGTTTACTGTTATCTAAGTAATGGTTGAACCCTCTGTTCAATGCAGGTGTTTACAGTTACCTAAGGAATGGATGATCCCTCTTTGCAATGCAGGTGTTTACCTTTATCTAAAGAATGGATGATCCATCTGTGCCATGCAGTTGTTTACCTTTATCTAAGGATTGGGATTATCGCTCTGTGCAATGCAGGTGTTGATCTATACCTAAGGAATAGATGATCCCTCTGTTCAATGCAGGTGTTTACCATTATAGAAGGAAAGGATGATCCCTCTGTTCAATGCAGGTGTTTACCTTTACCTAAGGATTGGGATGATCGCTCTGTGCAATGCAGGTTTTCATATTTAACTAAGGAATAGATGATCCCTCTGTTCAGTGCAGGTGTTTACCATTATCTAAGGAATGGATGATCCCTCTATTCAATGCAGTTGTTTACAGTTATCTAAGGAATGGATGATCCCTCTGTGTAATGCAGGTGTTGATCTTTACCTAAGGAATAGATGAGCCCTCTGTTCAATGCAGGTGTTTACCGTTATCTAAAGAATGGATGATCCCTCTGTTCAATGCAGAGGTTTACAGTTAAAAAAAAGGAATGGATGGACTTCCAGTTAAGATGGCGACATAGGAACCTCGCCAAAAAAGGGTAGGGGATAAAAGCAAAACAAACCCCAGCAAAATACACTTTTCTACTAAAAAGTGAGATACATAGTAAACTTTCAAGCACAGCAGAGAAGTAGGAGAGATCCAGAGCATCTGGAGCCCACAGAAGCGGGCAGAAGCGGCTCCACAGCCGCCCCAGCTGCCACGGTGGCGGCGCGGCTAGGCTCCGCCAGAGACAGCTGAGCTGCAGGACTTTTAAAGGCAGGTGAGGGGATTCTTTCCACTCACACCGCCTCCTCACAAACTCAAGAAATGTGGAAGGAGGACGGTAGAGACCAACAGAGAGGCTTGTGAGGAAGAGGATCGTGTGGAGGAACAGACGGACTTCAGCCACCATTCACAGCCTCCCCTCCCCCACCACGAGTGCAAGCACAGCAAGCAACAGAGACTTGGGAAAGAGCTCGCCAGCAGCATCGGGCGCAGTGAAAGCAGAGACCAACAGATGTAGCCTGACTTCCTGAATCCACAACACAGCAAAGGAACCAAGCAGCTGTGCAGCATAGCTGTGTTCAAACCCGTTCCAAAAGGTAACTTGGTTTTCACCTGGTTAGTACCCACCAGATAAGCCTGGTATATAATCCTGACGGATGGTCAGATCTGACATTCCTAAATAAGCTATATTCTAGGCTGCTCATTTGTTGCTTCCTGATTTGTTTCCTCCTCTGTCATTCATTGGGGAAGGGTCTCTCTTGATCACAAGCTGACCTTGGAACTCTCTACAGGTCAGAAATCTTAGCCTGCCAGTTGACAGGATTAAGGGCGTGGGCTAACACATATCCTTAGGAACTGTGACTTTGTCATAATACCTGCTTTTGCACAAATACTCTGTGCTGTATTTCATTGAAGGGGTACATTGTTGAGTTAAATTTTTGGATCTTGACTGTATTCTGTTCCTTTCACCCCACTTGATACTCTCATAGCAGGCAAGGGTCACTTCTGTGATTACTTTGAGAGCCTTAAGAACCACACTTAACAACTTAAACTCCTACACTGAAGATATATAATATCAGATTGATTGATACATCTAACATTACTGCAGATATTTAGAAAACCCAAGCATTAAATTAATTCAAGATGCAAAGATCTCTACATTACAATACAAGAAACACAAAACATCCAGACAATATAAATCCACCAAAAAGTATTAATATATCAGAAATGACCTTCAGTGAGGCTGACTTAGAGGACATCCCCGAGAAAGATTTCAAAAGAATGATTATAATTATGTTCAAAGAAATCAAAGAGGAAATGAAAGGGTTCAAAGACCTCAAAGAAGAAATCAAAGGATTCAAAGAACTCTCAGAAAACCAATTTAATGAAATAAGGAGGTCAATACTAGACATAAATACGGAAATAGAAAGAATAAAGAAAACCCACTCAGAAATGCTACCAATAAAGAACACAGTCAGTGAAATTAAAACCTCTGTAGAAAATCTGTCTAGTAGAATGGATGAAGGAGAGAACAGAATATCTAAACTAGAAGACCAAGTAGGTGATCTAATACAGTCCAACAGAGAGAAAGACAAAATAATAGGAAGGTATGAATGGGAATTTCAGGATATTCGGGACACTATGAAAAGATCAAACATAAGAATGCAAGGGATAGTAGAAGGAGAAGAATATCACTCCAAAGGCATAGTAGGTGTTTTCAACAAAATCATAGAGGAAAACTTCCCCCAAATTGGGAAAGGGATTCCAATGCAGATACAGGAAGCCTTTAGAACACCAAACAGACAAAACCTGGAAAGAACCTCTCCCCGCCATTTTATAATTAAACTACCAAACATACAAACTAAAGAAAATATATTGAAAGCAGCTAGAGAGAAAAAGCAAGTGACCTACAAAGGGAAGCCCATCAGACTCACAGCAAATTACTCAACACAAACTTTAAAGGCCAGAAGGGCCTGGAGTGATGTATTCCAAGTTCTGAAAGACAAAAACTGTCAACCGAGATTACTTTATCCTGCAAAACTATCTATCCAAATAGATGGAGAAATAAGGACATTCCACAACAAAGACAGGCTAAAGGAATTTTTGGCAACTAAACCAGCTCTACAGAAAATACTTGCAGGAATCATTCATGCTGAGGAGAAAGCAAAGCACACACAACAGGAAATAGGAAAAAATAAACCATACTCAAATAACAGTGAAAACAAGTGAGTAAAGGGAAAATAGGAAAAACTAAAAAATAAGAAGAATGGTGAGAATAAACACATATATGTCAATAATAACTCTTAATATCAATGGTCTCAATGCCCCTATCAAAAGACACAGACTTGCAGACTGGATTAAAAAGCAGGATCCTACCATCTGTTGCCTCCAGGAAACTCATCTCTCAATAAAAAATAGAAACCTTCTTAGGGTGAAAGGTTGGAAAAAGTATTTCAAGCAAATTGGCCTAGAAAACAAGCAGGGGTTGCTATCTTAATTTCTGACAAGATAGACTTCAATCCAACATTTGTGAAGAAAGATAAAGAAGGTCACTTTATACTGATTAAAGGAACACTCCAACAGGAGGACATTACAATCCTAAACATATATGCCCCTAACATGGGGGCTCCCAATTTCATCAAACAAACACTATTAGAATTAAGGTCAGAGATATCTCCTAACACAATAGTAGTGGGTGACTTCAATACCCCACTCTCATCACTTGACAGGTCTACCCAGAAAAGAATAAACAGAGACATCTGCATTAAATGATATCATGGAACAAATGGACCTAACAGATATATACAGAACATTCCATCCAAATGCTGCAGAATATACATTTTTCTCAGCAGCACACGGGACATTTTCTAAAATAGACCATATACTAGGACACAAATCAAATCTTAACAAATACAGGAAAATTGAAATAATCCCTTGTACACTTTCTGACCACAATGGGATTAAACTGCAAATCAGCAACAAGAAAAACTACAGAGCATACAGAAACTCATGGAGACTAAACAGCACTTTGTTGAATGATGTATGGGTCATTGAAGAAATTAAACAGGAAATCAAGAAATTCATAGAATCAAATGATGATGAGAATACAACATACCAAAACCTTTGGGACACAATGACAGCAGTTCTACGAGGGAAATTTATAGCCCTAAGTGCATATATTAAGAAATTGGAGAGATCACAACTAAACAATTTAATGCTTCACCTTAAGGACTTGGAAAAAGAAGAACAAGGCAAACCAAAAATTAGTAGACGGGAAGAAATAATAAAGGTTAGGGCAGAAATTTAATGAAATGGAAACCAAAAAAATCAATCAAAAGATCAATGAAACAAAGAGTTGGTTCTTTGAAAGGATAAACAAGATTGACAAACCCTTAGCAAATCTGACCAAAAGAAAGAGAGAAGAGACAAAAATTGATAAAATTAGAGATGAAAAAGGCAACATCACAACAGATACCAAAGAAATTCAGAAAATCATACGGACATACTTTAAGAATATATATGCCTCTAAGTTTGAAAACCTGAAAGAAATGGATGAATTACTTGATTCATATGACCTACCAAAATTAAATCAAGAAGAGATAAACCATTTAAATAGAACTATAACAACCACAGAGATTCAAGCAGTTATAAAAAGTCTCCCAACTAAAAAAAGCCCAGGCCCAGATGGATTTACTGCTGAATTTTACCAGACATTCCTGGAGGATCTAACACCAATGCTTCTCAAACTTTTCCATAAAATAGAAAAGGAAGGAACTCTACCAAAATCCTTCTATGAAGCCAGCACCACCCTGATACCCAAACCGGACAAAGACAGATCAAAAAAAGAAAATTATAGACCAATCTCCCTCATGAACATGGATGCAAAAATTCTCAACAAAATACTGGCAAACAGAATACAAGAATTTATCACAAAGATTATTCACCCTGACCAAGTAGGCTTTATCCCAGAGATGCAGGGATGGTTCAACATACGCAAATCCATAAATGTAATACACCATATAAATGGTCTGAAGGACAAAAATCACATGGTCATCTCAATAGATGCAGAAAAGGCATTTGACAAAATCCAACACCCCTTCATGGTGAAAGTATTACAGAAACTGGGAAAAGAAGGAGCATATCTCACCATAATAAAAGCTATTTATGACAAACCCACAGTCAACATAATACTAAATGGGGAAAAACTTGAAGCTTTTCCTCTAAATTCAGGAACAAGACAAGGGTGTCCACTTTCCCCACTACTATTTAATATAGTACTGGAAGTCTTAGCCACAGCAATAAGGCAAAAGACACTCATAAAGGGGATACAAATTGGAAGGGAATAGATCAAATTATCATTATTTGCAGACGATATGATTCTATACCTAACAGACCCTAAAGTCTCTACCTGCAAACTGTTAGAGCTGATAAACACTTTTAGCAATGTAGCAGGATACAAAATAAACACACAGAAATCAGTAGCTTTTCTATATACTAACAACAAACGTGCAGAGGATGAAATCAGGGAATCTCTCCCATTCAAAATTGCCTCAAAAAAAATAAAATACCTTGGAATAAACTTAACCAAGGAAGTGAAGGATCTCTACAATGAGAACTTTAAAAAACTCGAGCGACAAATTACAGAAGACACAAGGAAATGGAAAGACATCCCATGCTCCTGGATTGGAAGAATCAATATTGTGAAAATGTTAATCTTACCAAAAGCAATCTATACATTTAATGTGATCCCTATTAAAATCCCAATAGCTTTCTTCACGGAAATAGAAAAAACAATCCTAAAATTCATCTGGAAACACAAAAAACCTCGAATAGCCAAAACAATTTTGCGAAACAAAAGTCAGGCAGGTGGTATAACCATACCCGATTTTAAGTTATACTACAAAGCCATAGTAACAAAAACAGCATGGTACTGGCACAAGGACAGACAGGTAGATCAATGGAACAGAATAGAAGACCCAAATATTAATCCAAGCAGCTACAGCCACCTGATTTTTGACAAAAATGCCAAAAATATTAATCAGAGAAAAGATAGCCTCTTTAACAAGTGGTGTTGGGAAAACTGGACATCGGTATGTAAAATGATAAACATAGATCCTTGTCTCTCTCCATGCACAAGAGTCAAGTCCAAATGGATCAGGGACCTTGATATCAGACCTGAAACTCTGAACCTGCTAGAGGAAAAAGTAGGGGAAACCCTTCAACATATTGGCATAGGTAAGGACTTTCTGAATATAACCCCAATTGCTCAACGAATAAAACCACTAATCAACCAATGGGACCTTATGAAATTACAAAGCTTTTGTACAGCAAAGGACACTGTGAATAGAGCAAAAAGACAACCTACTGAATGGGAGAAAATCTTTGCCAGCTATACATCTGACAGAGGATTAATATCCAGAATATACAAAGAACTCAAAAAACAGAACAATAAGAATTCAAACAACCCAGTTAAAAAATGGGCTATGGAACTAAATAGAGAATTCACAGAAGATGAAATACAGACGGCATATAAACATCTGAAAAAGTGTTCCACATCCTTAGCCATCGGGGAAATGCAAATTAAAACCACTTTGAGAATCCATTTCACTCCTGTCAAATGGCTACCATCAAGAAAACAAATGACAATAAGTGTTGGCGTGGATACGGAAAAAGAGGAACACTTCTACACTGTTGGTGGGAATGTAACCTGGTCCAACCATTGTGGAAATCAGTGTGGAGGTTTTTGAGACAGCTAGAAATAGATTTACCATATGATCCAGCTATAGCACTCCTAGGAATATATCCAGAAGACTCTTCTCACTTCCTTAGAGATACTTGGAAAACCATGTTTATTGCTGCTCTATTCACAATAGCTAGGAAATGGAAGCAGCCTAGATGTCCCACCACAAATGAATGGATAATAAAGAAGTGGTACATTTACACAATGGAGTTCTACTCAGCGGTCAAGAAAAATGAAATTATGAAATTTGCAGGGAAATGGATGGATCTGGAAAGGATTATACTAAGTGAGGTAACCCAGGCTCAGAAAGCCAAATGTCACATGTTCTCTCTCATATGTGGATCCTAGCTACAAATAGACAGGCTTGTGTGTGAACTGGAACCAAAAATTGGTACCAGAAACCAGTAAGCTGGTAAAAGGCTATAAGGGACGGAGGAAAGGGAAGAACTGAAGTGTATGGTATTGCACATATGTAAGTGGAAGGACTGATTACAAGGAGGGGAATGGCCTAACCAAGGCCATGGGTAGAGAATGCATAAAAGAAGGGCAAGGGGATGGTCAATCTAATTTCAAAAGATTGTGAATAAGACTTATGTAAAACTACTTTTTTGAATAATGGTACATCTAGAAGCTGTAGACTGTTACTAGAAAATTTTCAGTACCTGGGATGGGATACCTTCCAGTGAGTTGTTGGCCAAGGAGGTCCCGGTAGCCTCCAAAACATTAAAGGCTTTTGCCAAAGCCCTTGGTTTCCCCTGAGAAACAGATAGTAAGACCCTATTGCTGAAGACATCTCTTGCCTGAGAGGCAAGGTCACTGAGAAAGCAAGCTGGTGCTGAGCAGAAAACCTTCTCCCTGTAGACCAGCCAACTGAAAGCTGGAAAAAGCTGCACTGCATGCAGAGTATGGGAGACAGAAGTCATCAGCAGTGAAAACAGTGGACGCTGAATATTCAAATTTGGCCAGACAGGCCCAAAGACTGAACAGGTGCAATAGTGGCATGTCTACTCGTGGGGTAACCAACTGCTCTATAATTGGACTGAAGGCCCTCTCTACGGGAGGGAATACATACCTGGTACTGAAAAACCTAAGTAAAGTCTATGGTAGGTAAGGTCATAAGCCTTAGGGGTATAAAGCATGCCCTTATCTAAATGTATATACTATTCCCACCAAGCTGCCCGGAAAATACTACACTTAATGCTCATATTCACATATTAATGCTACTCTCACTTCTGGTTAGAGAAGCTTCTCTTTTCAGATGGCGATGACCACTGGGATGATCCAAAAGGCAACATAGTGCTGAGAAGAAGGGATGGGGAAGTGCCCAGCACTGAAACATCTCTGTCACACCCTCCAAGGCTCAGGGATCATTGAGGAAGAGGGAATAGAAGATAGATAGAATGGATAGAATGGAAGAGCCAAAGGAAGGGTACGACTCCTTACAATGCAACTGCCCAGACAGAAATTGGCCTTGATATCCATGACCTTGCTGTGCCTAGCAATACCTCCGCAAGACCCTCATAATAGAAGTAAAAGATGATGACATCAAATTAAAAAAGAGACTAATGGAGAGAGGGAGGGGATATGATGGAGAGTGGAGTTCTAAAGGGGAATGGGGGGAGGGGAGGGAAACCTATGCACCTTTTGTATGTACATATGTTTTGATGTCAATAAAAAAAAGAATGAAAGATCTCTCTGTTCAATGCAGGTGTTTACCATTACAGAAGGAATGGGTGTTCTCTGTGCAATGTCGGTGTTTACCTTTACATAAGAATGGATGATCCCTCTTGGCCAGGCAGGTTTTGACCTTTACCTAAGGATTGGATGATCCTTCTGTGCAATGCAGGTGTTGACTTTTACATAACGAATGGCTGATCTCTGTGTGGAATCCAGGTGTTTACAATTACCTAAGCAATGGATGATACCTCTGTGCAATGCAGCTGTTTACCTTTACCTAAGTAATGGATGATCCCTCTGTGCAATGCAGGTGTTGATCTTTACCTAAGAAATGGATGATCCCTCTGTTAAATGCAGGTGTTTCCCATTATCTAAGAAATGGATGATCCCTCTGTGCAATGCAGGTGTTGATCTTTACCTCAGGAATAGATGAGCCCTCTTTTCAATTCAGGTGTTTACATTTACCTAAGGAATAGATGATCCCTCTGTGCAATGCAGTTATTTATCTTTACGTAAGGAATGGATGATCCCTCTGTGCAATGCAGGTGTTGATCTTTACCTAAAGAATAGATGAGCCCTCTGTTCAATGCAGGTGTTTACCGTTATCAAAGAATGGATGATCCCTCTGTTCAATGCAGAGGTTTACAGTTACCTAAGGAATGGATGATCCGACTTTGCAATGCAGGGGTTTACTGACATCTAAGGAATGGATGACCCCTCTCTTCAATGCAGGTGTTTACAGTTACCTAAGGAATGGATGATCCCTCTGTGCAATGCAGGTGTTTTACTTTATCTAAGGAAAAGTTGAATCCACTGTTCATTGCAGTTGTTTACCTTTACATAAGGAATGGGATGATCCCTCCGTGCAATGTAGGTGTTTAACTTTACCTAATGAATAGATGATCCCTCCGTTCAATGCAGGTGTTTACAGTTACCTAAGGAAAGGATGATCCCTCTGTCCAATGCAGGTGTTTACCTTTATCTAAGGAATGGATGATCCCTCTGTTCAATGCAAGTCTTTACACTTACCTAAGGAAAGGATGGTCCCTCTTTCCAATGCAGGGGTTTACCTTTATCTAAGGAATGGATGATCCGTCTGTGCAATGCAGGTGTTTACAGTTACCTAAGGAAAGGATGATCCCTCTGTCGAATACAGGTGTTTACCTTTATCTAAAGAATGGATGATACCTCTGCTCAACGTAGGTGTTTTCCTTTACCTAAGGAAGGATGATCACTCTGTTCAACGCAGGTTTCTACCTTTACTCAAGGAATGGATGATCCCTCTGTGCAATGCAGGTGTTTACCCTTACCTAAGGAATGGATGATCTCTCTTTGCAATGCAGGTGTTTAGCTTTACCTAAGGAATGGATGTTCCCTCTGTGCAATGCAGGTGTTGACCATTACCTAAGGAATGGATGATCCCTCTGTTCAATGCAGGTGTTTACTATTACCTAAGGAATGGACGATCACCCTGTTCAATGAAGGAGTTTTTCTTTACCTAAGGAAAGGATGATCCCTCTGTGAAATGGAGGTGTTTTCTTTTACCTAAGGAATGGAAAATCCCTGGGTTCAATGCAGGTATTGTCCTTACCCAAGGAAAGGATGATACGTCTGTGCAATGCAGGTGTTGATCTTTACCTAAGGAATAGATTATCCCTCTGTTCTTGAAGGTATTTACCATTACCTCAGGTATGGATGATCCCTCTGTGCATTGCACGTGTTTACCTTTACCTAAGGAATGGATGATACCTGTGTGCATTGCAGGTATTTACTTTTACCTTAGCAATGGATGTTCTTTCTGTGCATTGCAGGTGTTTACTATTAACTAAGGGATGGATGATCCCTCTGTTCAATGCAGGTGTTGATCTTTACCTCAGGAATGGATGATCCCTCTGTGCAATGCACTTGTTCACCTCTTATCTGAGGAATGGATTATCATTCTGTGCATGGAAGGTGTTTACCATTACCTAAGCAATGGATGATCCCTCTTTGCAATGCAGGTTTTTACGTTTATGTAAGGAATGGGACGATCCCTCTGTGCATTGCAGGTGTTTCCTATTACCAAAGGAATGGAAGATGCCTATTTTCACTGCTTGTGTTTACCTTTCCATAAGGAAAGGATGATACCTCTGAGCAATGGACATGTATACCTTTACCTAAGAATTGGAAGATCCCTCTGTATAATGCAGTTGTTGTCCTTTACCTAAGGAATGGATGATGCCTCTGTTCAATTCAGGTGTTTACCGTTATCTATGGAATGGATATCTCTGTTCAGTGCAGGATTTTACCATTACCTATGGAATCGATGATCCCTCAGTGCATTGTTGGTTTTTATTACTATCTAAGGAATGGATGATCCCTCTGTTCAACGCAGGTGTTTACCTTTACATAAGGAATGGATGATCCCTCTGGGCCGGCCAGGTGTTGACCTTTACCTAAGGAATGGATGATCACTCTGTGCAATGCACGTTTTGACCTTTACGAAAGGAATGGATGATCCCTCTGTTCAATGCAGGTGTTGATCTTTACCTAAAGAATGGATGATCCCTGTGTGAAATGCAGGTGTTCAACTCTTACCTAAGGAATGGATTATCCCTCTGTGCAAGTCAGGTGTTTACCTGTACCTAAGCAATGGATGATCCCTCTGTTCAATGCAGGTGTTTACATTTATGTAAGGAATGGAAAATGCCTATGTTCCATGCTTATATTTACCTTTCCATAAGGAAAGGATGATCCCTAGGTGCAATGGAGATGTTTAGCTTTACTTAAGGAATGGAAGATCCCTCTGTGCAATGCAGGTGTTTTCTTTTACCTAAGGAATGGATAATCCTTCTGTGCAATGCAGGTGTTGACCTTTACCTAATGAATGGATGATCCCTCTGTGAAATTCAGGAGTTGATTACCTAAGGAATACATGATCCATCTGTGCAATGCAGGAGTTGACCTTACCTAAGTATTAGATGAAACCTCTGTGCAAGGAAGGTGTATACCTTTACCTAAGGAATGAATGACCCTCTATTCAATGCAGGAGTTTTCCGTTATTTAAGGAATCGTTGATCCCTATGTTCAATGCACGTGTTTACCTTTACCTTAAGGATTGGATGATACCTTGTTCAACGTAGGTGTTTACCATTACCTAAGAAGGATGATCCCTCTTTTCAATGCAGGTTTCTACCTTTACTTAAGGAATAGTTGATCCCTCTGTGCAATACAGGTGTTTACATAAACCTAAGAAATGGATGATCTCCTTTTGTATTGCAGGTGTTTACCTTTACCTAAGGAATGGATGATCCCTCTGTGCATTGCAGGTGTTGACATTTACCTTAAGAATGGTTGATCCCGCTGTGCATTGCTTGTGTTTACTATTACCTAAGGAATAGAAGTTCTCTCTGTTCAATGCACGTGTTTACCTTTACATAAGGAATGGGTGATCCCTGTGGGCCAAACAGTTGTTGACTTTTACCTAAGGAATGGATGATCCCTCTGTGCAATGCAGGCGTTAACCTTTACCTAAGGAATGTATGATCCCTCTGTTCAATACAGGTGTTGATCTTAACCTAAGGAATGGATGATCCCTCTGTGCAATGCAAGTGTTGAACTTTACCTAAGTAATAGATGATCCCTCTATGCAATGCAGGTGTATACCTTTACCTATGGAATGGAATGATCCCTCTGTGCAATGCAGGTGTTGTTCTTGACCTAAGTAATATATGGTCCCTCTCCTCAATGCATGTGTTTACAGTTACCTAAGGAATGGATGAACCCTCTTTGCAATGCAGGTGTTTACCTTTACCTAAGGAATGGTATGATCCCTATGTGCAATGCAGGTGTTGATCTTTACCTAAGGAATAGTTGATCCCTTTGTTCAATGCAGGTGTTTACTGTTATCTCAGGAATGGATGATCCTTCTGTTCAATGCAGGTGTTTACGTTTATGTAAGAAATGGGATGATCCCTCTGTGTATTGCAGGTGTTTACTATTACCTAAAGAATGGAAGATGTCTTTGTTCAATGCTGGTGTTTATCTTTACCTGAGGAATGGATAATCCCTCTTTGCAATGCAGGTGTTTACCTTTACCTAAGGAATGGATGTTGCCTCAGTGCAATGCAGGTGTTGACCTTTACCTAAGGAATGGATGATCCCTCTGTTCAATGCACGTGTTTACCGTTATCTAAGGAATGGATGATCTCTGTTCAATGCAGGTTATTACCATTCCCTATGGAATGGATGATCCCTCTGTGTATTGCAGCTGTTTACGTTTGCCTTAGGAGTGGATGATACCTCTGGCATTGCAGGTGTTTACTATTACCTAAGGAATGGAAGATCCCTCTGTTCAACGCAGGTGTTTACCTATACATAAGGAATGGATCATCCCTCTCGGCCGATCAAGTGTTGACCTTTACCTAACTAATTGGATTATCCCCCTTAGCAGTGCAATTGTTAATCTTTACCAATGTGCAATAGAGGTGTTGAACTTTAACTAAGGAATAGATGATACCTCTGTTTAATGCAGGTATTTACCGTTATCGAAGGAATAAATGAGCCTTCTCTTCAAAGCAGGTGTTTAACGTTATCTAAGGAACGGATGATCCCTCTGTTCAATTCAGGTGTTTATCGTTGCCTAAGGAATGGATGGTCCCACTGTGCAATGCAGGTGTTGATCTTTACCTAAGGAATAGATGATCCCTCTGTTCAATGCAGGTGTTTACCTTTACCTAAGGAATGGGATTATCCCCCTGAGCAATGCAATTGTTGATCTTTACCTAAGGAATAGATTATTCCTCTGCTCAATGAAAGTGTTTACCTTTATCTCAGGAATGGATGATCCCTCTGTGCAATGCAGGTGTTGATCTTTACCTAGGGTATAAATGAGCCCTCTGTTCAATGCAGTTGTTTACTGTTATCTAAGAAATGAATGATCCCTCTGTTCAATGCAGGTTTTTCCAGTTACTTAAGGAATGGATGATCCCTCTGTGCAATGCAGGTGTATACCTGTACCGAAGGAATGTATGATCCCTGCATGCAATGCAGGTGTTTAACTTTACCTAAGGAATGGGGTGATCCGTCTGTGCAATGCACGTGTTGATCTTTAGCTAAGGAATAGATGATCCCTCTGTTCAATGCAGGCGTTTACCATTATCTCAGGAATGGAAGATACATTTGTTCAATGCAGGAGTTTACCATAACCTAAGGAATGGGTGATCCTCTGTTCAATACAGGTGTTTACTATTACATAAGGAATGGATAATCCCTCTGTGCAATGCAGGTGTTTGCATTCACCTAAGGAATGGATGATCCCTCTGGTCAATGCAGGTGTTTACCTTTACCTAAGGAATGTATGATCCCTCCGTGCAATGGAGGTGTTGATCTTTACATAAGGAATAGATGATCCGTCTGTTCAATGCAGGTTTTGCTGTTATCTAAGGAATGGATGATCCCTCTTTTCAATGCAGGTGTTTACAATTACCTAAGGAATGGATGATCCCTCTGTGCAATGCAGGTGTTGATCTTTACCTAGGGAATAGATGATCCCTCTGTTCAATGCACGTGTTTGCCATTATCTAAGGAATGGATGATCCCTGTCTTCAATGCAGGTGTTTACCATTAAATAAGGAATGGATGATCCCTCTGGGCAATGCAGGTGTTGGTCTTTACCTAAGGAAAATGGGCCCTCTGTTCAATGCAGGTGTTTATCGTTATGTAAAGAATGGATATCCCTCTGTTCAATGCAGAGGTTTACAGCTACCTAAGGAATGGATGATCTGACTTTGCAACGCAAGTGTTTACCTTTACCTAAGGAAATAGATGATCCCTCTGGGCAATGCACGTGTTTAAATTTACCTAAGAAATGGGATGATCCCTCAAAGCAATGCAGGTGTTGATCTTTACGTAAGGAATAGACGATCCTCTGTTCAATGCAGGCGTTTACCGTTATCTAAGGAATGAATGACCCCTCTGTTCAATGTAGGTGTTTACAGTTAACTAAGAAATGGATGATCCCTCGGTGCAATGTAGGTGTTGTTCTTTACCTAAAGAATAGATGATCCCTCTGTTGAATGCTGGTGTTTACCATTATATAAGGAATGGATGATAGCTCTGGGCAATGCAGGTGTTGATCTTTACCTAAGGAATAGATGATCCCTCTGTTTAATGCTAGTGTTTACCATTATCTCAGGAATGGAAGATCCATCTGTTCAATGCAGGTGTTTACCATTATCTACGGAATGGGTGATCCCTCTGTTCAATGCAGGTGTTTCCCATTACATAAGGAATGAATAATCCCTCTGTGCAATGCAGGTGTTTACATTTACCTAAGGAATAGGTGATCCCTCTGGTCAATGCAGGTGTTTTCCTTTCCCTAAGGAATGGATGATCAATCTGTGCAACGGAGGTGTTGATCTTTCCATAAGGAATTGATGATCCCTCTGTTCAATGCAGGTATTAACCGTTATCTAAGGAATGGATGATCCCTCTTTTCAATGCAAGTGTTTACAATTACCTATGGAATCATGATCCCTCGGTACAATGCATGTGTTGATCTTTACCTAAGGAATAGATGACCACTCTGTTCAATGCAGGTGTTGACCTTTACATAAGGAATGGATGATCCCTCTGTTCAATGCAGGTGTTTACCATTATATAAGGAATGGATGATCCCTCTGGCCAATGCAGGTGTTGGTCTTTTCCTAAGGAAAAATGAGCCCTCTGTTCAATGCAGGTGTTTATCGTTATGTAAAAAATGGATGGTGCCTCTGTTCAATGCAGGTGCTTACAGTTCACTAAGAAATGGATGATCCCTCCGTGCAATGTAGGTGTTGTTCTTTACCTAAGGATACATGATCCCTCTGTGCAATGCAGGTGTTTACCTTTACCTAAGGAATAGATGATCCCTCTGTTGAATGCTGGTGTTTACCATTATATAAGGAATGGATGATAGCTCTGGGCAATGCAGGTGTTGATCTTTACCTAAGGAATAGATGATCCCTCTGTTCAATGCAGGTGTTTAACATTATCTCGGGAATCGAAGATCCATCTGCGCAATGCAGGTGTTTACCATTATCTACGGAATGGGTGATCCCTCTGTTCAATGTAGATGTTTCCCATTACATAAGGAATGAATAATCCCTCTGTTCAATGCAGGTGTTTACATTTACCAAAGGAATAGATGATCCCTCTGGTCAATGCAGGTGATTACCTTTACCTAAGGAATGGATGATCCCTCTGTGCACTGGAGGTGTTGATCTTTACATAAGGAATTCATGATCCCTCTTTTCAATGCAGTTCTTTACCATTACAGAAGGAATGGGTGATCCCTCTGTGCAATGCAGGTGTTGGTCTTTACCTAAGGAAAATGAGCCCTCTGTTCAATGCAGGTGTTTATCGTTATGTAAAGAATGGATATCCCTCTGTTCAATGCAGAGGTTTACAGCTACCTAAGGAATGGATGATCTGACTTTGCAACGCAGGTGTTTACCTTTACCTAAGGAAATAGATGATCCCTCTGGGCAATGCACGTGTTTAAATTTACCTAAGAAATGGGATGATCCCTCAAAGCAATGCAGGTGTTGATCTTTACGTAAGGAATAGATGATCCCTCTGTTCAATGCAGGTGTTTACCGTTTTCTGAGGAATGAATGATCCCTCTGTTCAATGTAGGTGTTTACAGTTAACTAAGAAATGGATGATCCCTCGGTGCAATGTAGGTGTTGTTCTTTACCTAAGGAATAGATGATCCCTCTGTGCAATGCAGGTGTTTACCTTTACCCAATGAATGATGATCCGTCTGTTCAATGCAGGTGTTTACCATTATATAAGGATTGAATGATCCCTCTGGGAAATGCACGTGTTGATATTTACCTAAGGAATAGATGATTCCTCTGTTCAATGCAGGTGTTTACCATTTTCTCAGGAATGGAAGATCCATCTGTTCAATGCAGGTGTTTACCATAATCTAAGGAATGGGTGATCCCTCTGTTCAATGCAAGTGTTTACAATTACATAAGGAATGGATAATCCCTCTGTGCAATGCAGGTGTGTACATTTACCTAAGGAATGGATGATCCCTCTGTGCAATGGAGATGTTGATCTTTACATAAGGAATTGATGATCCCTTTGTTCAATGCAGGTATTTACTGTTATCTAAGGAATGGATGATCCCTGTTTTCAATGCAGGTGTTTACCATTACCTAAGGAATGTATGATCCCTCTGGGCAATGCAGGTGTTTGTCTTTACCTAAGGAAAAATGAGCCCTTTGTTCAATTCAGGTGTTTATCGTTATGTAAAGAATGGATGATCCCTCTGTTCAATACAGAGGTTTACAGTTACCTAAGGTATGGATTATCCTACTTTTTAATGCAGGTGTTTACCTTTACCTAAGGAATTAGATGATCCTTCCTCTGGGCAATGCAGGTGTTTAAATTTACCTAAGAAATGGGATGATCCCTCTGTGCAATGCAGGTGTTGATCTTTACCTAAGAATAGATGATCCCTCTTTTCAATGCAGGTGTTTACCATTATCTAAGGAATGGATGATCCCTCTGATCAATGCAAGTGTTTACAGTTAACTAAGAAATGGATGTTCCCTCGGTGCAATGTAGGTGTTGATCTTTACCTAAGGAATAGATGATCCCTCTGTGCAATGCAGGTGTTTACCTTTCCCTACGGAATGGATGATCCATCTGTTCAATACAGGTGTTTACCATTACATAAGGAATGGATGATCCCGCTGGGCACTTCAGGTGTTGATCTTTACATAAGGAATAAATGATGCCTCAGTTCAATGCAGGCGTTTACAGTTATTTACAGAATGGACGATCCCTCTGTTCAATGCAGGTGTTTACCACTATCTAAGGAATGAATAATCCCTCTGTGCAATTCAGGCGTTTACCATTACCTATGGAATGGATGATACCTCTGTTTGATGCAGGTGTTTACCTTTACATAAAGAGGGATTATACTTCTGTTAAACACAGGTTTCCACCTTTACATAAGGAATCGATGATCCCTCTGTGCAATGAAGGTGTTTATCCTTACCTAAGGAATGAATGATCCCTCTGTGCATTGCAGGTGTTTACCTTTACCTAAAGAATCAGATTATCTCTCTGTGCAATGCAGTATTGACCTTTACCTAAGGAATTGATGATCCCTCTATGCAATGCAGGTGTTTAGCATTATCTAAGGAATGGATGATCCCTCTGTTCAATGAAGGTGTTTACAGTTACCTAAGGAATGGATGATCCCTCTGGTCAATGCAGGTGTTTACCTTTACCTAAGGAATGGATGATCCCTCTGTGAAATTGAGGTGTTGATCTTTACATAAGGAATGGATGATCCCTCTGTTTAATGCAGGTATTTACCGTTATCTAAGGAACGGATGATCCCGCATTTCAATGCAGGTGTTTCCATTACCTAAGGAATGGATCATCCCTCTGTGCAATGCAGGTGTTGACATTTACCTAAGGAATACACGATCCCTCTATTCAATGCAGGTGTTCAACGTTATCTAAGGAATGAATGATCCCTCTGGGGAATGCAGGTGTTGGTCTTTACCTAAGGAAAATGAGCCCTCTGTTCAATGCAGGTGTTTATCGTTATGTAAAGAATGGATGATCCCTCTGTTCAATGCAGAGGTTTACATTTACCTAAAGAATGGATGATCCGACTTTGCAATGCAGGAATAAGGAAATAGATGATCCCTCTGGGCAATGCAGGTGTTGTTCTTTACATAAGGAATAGATGATCCCTCTGTTCAATGCAGGCATTTACGTTATCTAAGGAATGCATGATCCCTCTGTTCAATGCAGGTGTTTACAGTTAACTAAGAAATGGATGATCCCTCTGTGCAATGTAGGTGTTGATATTTACCTAAAGAATAGATGATCCCTCTGTGCAAGGCAGGTGTTGATCTTTACCTAAGGAATAGATGGTCCCTCTGTTCAATGCAGGCGTTTACCATTACCTAAGGAATGGATGATCCCTCTCTTCAATGTAGGTGCTTACTGTTAACTAACAAATGGGATGATCCCTCTGGACAATGCAGGTGTTGATCTTTAACTAAGGAATGGATGATCCCTCTTTTTCATTGCAGGTGTTTATCCCTCTGTTTATGTAAGTAATGGAATGTCCCTCTGTGCATTTCAGGTGTTTATTATTACCTAAGGAATGGATGATTCCTCTGTGCAATGGAGGTGTTTATATTTACCTAATGAATGGAAGATCCCTCTGTGCAATGCAGGTGTTGTTCTTTACCTAACGAATAGATGACCTTCTGTGCAATGCAGATGTTGAAGTTTACTTAAGGAATCAATGATCCCTCTGTGCAATGCAGGTGTTGATATTTACCTAAGGAATGGTTGATCCCTCTCTTCAATGCATACGTTTACCATTATCTAAGGAATGTATGATACCTCTGTTCAAAGCACGTGTTTCCCTTTACCTAAGGAATGGATGATCCATCTGTTCAATGCATGTGTTTACCTTTATGCTAAGTAATGGATGATCCTTCTGTGCAATGCAGGTGTTTACCTTTACATAAAGAATGGATGATCCTCTGTGCAATGCAGGTTTTTATATTTACCTAAGGAATGGATGATCCCTCTGTTCATTTCAGGTGTTTACCTTTATGTAAGAAATGGATGATCCTCTGTTCAATGCAGGTGTTTACAGTTACCTAAGGAATGGATGATCCCTCTGTTCAATGCAGGTTGTTTAGCTTTATGTAAGGAATGGATGATCCTCTGTGCATTGTAGGTCTTTATATTTGTCTTAGGAATGGATGATCCTCTGTGCATTGCAGGTGTTTACTATTACCTAAGGAATGAAAGATATGTCTGTTTAATGCAGGTGTCTACTATTACAAAAGGAATGGATGATCCTCTGTGCAATGTAGGTGTTTACCTTTACATAAGACATGGATGATCCCTCTAAGCCAGGCAGGTGTTGACCTTTACCTAAGGAATGGATTATCCCTCTGTGCAGTGCAGGTGTTGTCCTTTACCTAACCAATGCAATCCCTCTGTTCAATGCAGGTGTTGAACTTTTACCTAAGGAATAGATGATCCCTCTGTTTAATGCCATGTTTTTACCTTTATCCCAAGGAATGGATGATCCTTCTGTTCAATGCAGGTGTTTAACTTTACCTAAGGAATGGATGATCCTCTGTTCAATGCAGGTGTTTATCATTACCTAAGGAATGGATGATCCCACTGTGCAATGCAGGTGTTTATCTTTACCTAAGGAATGGATGATCCCTCTGTTCAATGCAGGTGTTTACCTTTACCTAAGGAATGGGATTATCCCCTGAGCAATGCAATTGTTGATCTTTACCTAAGGAATAGATTATTCCTCTGCTCAATGAAAGTGTTTACCTTTATCTCAGGAATGGATGATCCCTCTGTGCAATGCAGGTGTTGATCTTTACCTAAGTATAAATGAGCCCTCTGTTCAATGCAGTTGTTTACTGTTATCTAAGAAATGAATGATCCCTCTGTTCAATGCAGGTTTTTCCACAGTTACTTAAGGAATGGATGATCCTCTGTGCAATGCAGGTGTATACCTGTACCTAAGGAATGGATGATCCCTGCATGCAATGCAGGTGTTTAACTTTACCTAAGGAATGGGGTGATCCGTCTGTGCAATGCACGTGTTGATCTTTACCTAAGGAATAGATGATCCTCTCTGTTCAATGCAGGTGTTTACCATTATCTCAGGAATGGAAGATACATTTGTTCAATGCAGGAGTTTACCATAACCTAAGGAATGGGTGATCCCTCTGTTCAATACAGGTGTTTACTATTACATAAGGAATGGATAATCCCTCTGTGCAATGCAGGTGTTTGCATTCACCTAAGGAATGGATGATCCCTCTGGTCAATGCAGGTGTTTACCTTTACCTAAGGAATGTATGATCCCTCCGTGCAATGGAGGTGTTGATCTTTACATAAGGAATAGATGATCCGTCTGTTCAATGCAGGTTTTACTGTTATCTAAGGAATGGATGATCCCTCTTTTCAATGCAGGTGTTTACAATTACCTAAGGAATGGATGATCCCTCTGTGCAATGCAGGTGTTGATCTTTACCTAGGGAATAGATGATCCCTCTGTTCAATGCAAGTGTTTACCATTATCTAAGGAATGGATGATCCCTGTCTTCAATGCAGGTGTTTACCATTAAATAAGGAATGGATGATCCCTCTGGGCAATGCAGGTGTTGGTCTTTACCTAAGGAAAATGAGCCCTCTGTTCAATGCAGGTGTTTATCGTTATGTAAAGAATGGATATCCCTCTGTTCAATGCAGAGGTTTACAGCAACCTAAGGAATGGATGATCCTGACTTTTGCAATGCAGGTGTTTACCTTTACCTAAGGAAATAGATGATCCCTCTGGGCAATGCACGTGTTTAAATTTACCTAAGAAATGGGATGATCCTCAAAGCAATGCAGGTGTTGATCTTTACGTAAGAATAGACGATCCTCTGTTCAATGCAGGCGTTTACCGTTATCTAAGGAATGAATGACCCTCTGTTCAATGTAGGTGTTTACAGTTAACTAAGAAATGGATGATCCTCGGTGCAATGTAGGTGTTGTTCTTTACCTAAAGAATAGATGATCCCTCTGTTGAATGCTGGTGTTTACCATTATATAAGGAATGGATGATAGCTCTGGGCAATGCAGGTGTTGATCTTTACCTAAGGAATAGATGATCCTCTGTTTAATGCTAGTGTTTACCATTATCTCAGGAATGGAAGATCCATCTGTTCAATGCAGGTGTTTACCATTATCTACGGAATGGGTGATCCTCTGTTCAATGCAGGTGTTTCCCATTACATAAGGAATGAATAATCCTCTGTGCAATGCAGGTGTTTACATTTACCTAAGGAATAGGTGATCCCTCTGGTCAATGCAGGTGTTTTTCCTTTCCCTAAGGAATGGATGATCAATCTGTGCAACGGAGGTGTTGATGTTTCCATAAGGAATTGATGATCCCTCTGTTCAATGCAGGTATTAACCGTTATCTAAGGAATGGATGATCCTCTTTTCAATGCAAGTGTTTACAATTACCTATGGAATCATGATCCCTCTTACAATGCATGTGTTGATCTTTACCTAAGGAATAGATGACCACTCTGTTCAATGCAGGTGTTGACCTTTACATAAGGAATGGATGATCCCTCTGTTCAATGCAGGTGTTTACCATTATATAAGGAATGGATGATCCCTCTGGCCAATGCAGGTGTTGGTCTTTTCCTAAGGAAAAAATGAGCCCTCTGTTCAATGCAGGTGTTTATCGTTATGTAAAAATGGATGGTGCCTCTGTTCAATGCAGGTGTTTACAGTTCACTAAGAAATGGATGATCCTCCGTGCAATGTAGGTGTTGTTCTTTACCTAAGGAATACATGATCCCTCTGTGCAATGCAGGTGTTTACCTTTACTTAAGGAATAGATGATCCCTCTGTTGAATGCTGGTGTTTACCATTATATAAGGAATGGATGATAGCTCTGAGCAATGCAGGTGTTGATCTTTACCTAAGGAATAGATGATCCTCTGTTCAATGCAGGTGTTTAACATTATCTCGGAATCGAAGATCCATCTGCGCAATGCAGGTGTTTACCATTATCTACGGAATGGGTGATCCTCTGTTCAATGTAGATGTTTCCCATTACATAAGGAATGAATAATCCCTCTGTTCAATGCAGGTGTTTACATTTACCAAAGGAATAGATGATCCCTCTGGTCAATGCAGGTGATTACCTTTACCTAAGGAATGGATGATCCTCTGTGCACTGGAGGTGTTGATCTTTACATAAGGAATTCATGATCCTCTTTTCAATGCAGTTCTTTACCATTACAGGAATGGGTGATCCCTCTGTGCAATGCAGGTGTTGGTCTTTACCTAAGGAAAAATGAGCCCTCTGTTCAATGCAGGTGTTTATCGTTATGTAAAGAATGGATATCCCTCTGTTCAATGCAGAGGTTTACAGCTACCTAAGGAATGGATGATCTGACTTTGCAACGCAGATGTTTACCTTTACCTAAGGAAATAGATGATCCCTCTGGGCAATGCACGTGTTTAAATTTACCTAAGAAATGGGATGATCCCTCAAAGCAATGCAGGTGTTGATCTTTACGTAAGGAATAGATGATCCCTCTGTTCAATGCAGGTGTTTACCGTTTTCTGAGGAATGAATGATCCCTCTGTTCAATGTAGGTGTTTACAGTTAACTAAGAAATGGATGATCCCTCGGTGCAATGCAGGTGTTGTTCTTTACCTAAGGAATAGATGATCCCTCTGTGCAATGGAGGTGTTTACCTTTACCCAATGAATGATGATCCGTCTGTTCAATGCAGGTGTTTACCATTATATAAGGAATGGAATGATCCCTCTGGGAAATGCACGTGTTGATATTTACCTAAGGAATAGATGATTCCTCTGTTCAATGCAGGTGTTTACCATTTTCTCAGGAATGGAAGATCCATCTGTTCAATGCAGGTGTTTACCATAATCTAAGGAACGGGTGATCCCTCTGTTCAATGCAAGTGTTTACACTTACATAAGGAATGGATAATCCCTCTGTGCAATGCAGGTGTGTACATTTACCTAAGGAATGGATGATCCCTCTGTGCAATGGAGATGTTGATCTTTACATAAGGAATTGATGATCCCTTTGTTCAATGCAGGTATTTACTGTTATCTAAGGAATGGATGATCCCTGTTTTCAATGCAGGTGTTTACCATTACCTAAGGAATGTATGATCCCTCTGGGCAATGCAGGTGTTTGTCTTTTACCTAAGGAAAATGAGCCCTTTGTTCAATTCAGGTGTTTATCGTTATGTAAAGAATGGATGATCCCTCTGTTCAATGCAGGTGTTTTACAGTTACCTAAGGTATGGATTATCCTACTTTTTTAATGCAGGTGTTTACCTTTACCTAAGGAATTAGATGATCCTTCCTCTGGGCAATGCAGGTGTTTAAATTTACCTAAGAAATGGGATGATCCTCTGTGCAATGCAGGTGTTGATCTTTACCTAAGAATAGATGATCCCTCTTTTCAATGCAGGTGTTTACCATTATCTAAGGAATGGATGATCCTCTGATCAATGCAAGTGTTTACAGTTAACTAAGAAATGGATGTTCCTCGGTGCAATGTAGGTGTTGATCTTTACCTAAGGAATAGATGATCCTCTGTGCAATGCAGGTGTTTACCTTTCCCTACGGAATGGATGATCCATCTGTTCAATGCTGTTCAATACAGGTGTTTACCATTACATAAATAAAGGAACCCTCTGAATGGATGATCCCAATGAAGGCGTTTACAGTTACCTAGCTGGGCACTTCTGTTCAATTGATTACCTTTACATAAGGAATAAATGATGCCTCAGTTCAAATGCAGGATCCCTTTTAGTTATTTACAGAATGGAATGATCCTCTGTTCAATGCAGGTGTTTACCACTATCTAAGGAATGAATAATCCTCTGTGCAATTCTGTGCAGGGTGTTTACCTTTACCTAAGGAATGGATGATCCCTCTGTTCAATGCAGGTGTTTACATTTACCTATGGAATGGATGATCCCTCTGTTTGATGCAGGTGTTTACCTTTACATAAAGAGGGATTATACTTCTGTTAAACACAGGTTTCCACCTTTACATAAGGAATCGATGATCCCTCTGTGCAATGAAGGTGTTTATCCTTACCTAAGGAATGAATGATCCCTCTGTGCATTGCAGTTGTTTACCTTTACCTAAAGAATCAGATTATCTCTCTGTGCAATGCAGTATTGACCTTTACCTAAGGAATTGATGATCCCTCTATGCAATGCAGGTGTTTAGCATTATCTAAGGAATGGATGATCCCTCTGTTCAATGAAGGTGTTTACAGTTACCTAAGGAATGGATGATCCCTCTGGTCAATGCAGGTGTTTACCTTTACCTAAGGAATGGATGATCCCTCTGTGAAATTGAGGTGTTGATCTTTACATAAGGAATGGATGATCCCTCTGTTTAATGCAGGTATTTACCGTTATCTAAGGAACGGATGATCCCGCATTTCAATGCAGGTGTTTCCATTACCTAAGGAATGGATCATCCCTCTGTGCAATGCAGGTGTTGACATTTACCTAAGGAATACACGATCCCTCTATTCAATGCAGGTGTTCAACGTTATCTAAGGAATGAATGATCCCTCTGGGGAATGCAGGTGTTGGTCTTTACCTAAGGAAAATGATCCCTCTGTTCAATGCAGGTGTTTATCGTTATGTAAAGAATGGATGATCCCTCTGTTCAATGCAGAGGTTTACATTTACCTAAGGAATGGATGATCCGACTTTGCAATGCAGGTGTACACCTTTACCTAAGGAAATAGATGATCCCTCTGGGCAATGCAGGTGTTGTTCTTTACATAAGGAATAGATGATCCCTCTGTTCAATGCAGGCATTTACGTTATCTAAGGAATGCATGATCCCTCTGTTCAATGCAGGTGTTTACAGTTAACTAAGAAATGGATGATCCCTCTGTGCAATGTAGGTGTTGATATTTACCTAAAGAATAGATGATCCCTCTGTGCAAGGCAGGTGTTGATCTTTACCTAAGGAATAGATGGTCCCTCTGTTCAATGCAGGCGTTTACCATTACCTAAGGAATGGATGATCCCTCTCTTCAATGTAGGTGCTTACTGTTAACTAACAAATGGGATGATCCCTCTGGACAATGCAGGTGTTGATCTTTAACTAAGGAATAGATGATCCCTCTTTTCATTGCAGGTGTTTACGTTTATGTAAGTAATGGAATGTCCCTCTGTGCATTTCAGGTGTTTATTATTACCTAAGGAATGGATGATTCCTCTGTGCAATGGAGGTGTTTATATTTACCTAATGAATGGAAGATCCCTCTGTGCAATGCAGGTGTTGTTCTTTACCTAACGAATAGATGACCTTCTGTGCAATGCAGATGTTGAAGTTTACTTAAGGAATCAATGATCCCTCTGTGCAATTCAGGTGTTGATATTTACCTAAGGAATAGTTGATCCCTCTCTTCAATGCATGCGTTTACCATTATCTAAGGAATGTATGATACCTCTGTTCAAAGCACGTGTTTCCCTTTACCTAAGGAATGGATGATCCATCTGTGCAATGCATGTGTTTACCTTTAGCTAAGTAATGGATGATCCTTCTGTGCAATGCAGGTGTTTACCTTTACATACGGAATGTCATGATCCCTCTGTGCAATGCAGGTTTTTATATTTACCTAAGAAATAGATGATCCCTGTGTTCATTTCAGGTGCTTACCCTTATGTAAGGAATGGATGATCCTCTGTTCAATGCAGCTGTTTACAGTTACCTAAGGAATGGATGATCCCTCTGTGTAATGCAGGTTGTTAGCTTTACCGAAGGAATGGATGATGCCTCTGTGCATTGTAGGTCTTTATATTTGTCTTAGGAATGGATGATCCCTCTGTGCATTGCAGGTGTTTACTATTACCTAAGGAATGAAAGATATGTCTGTTTAATGCAGGTGTCTACCATTACAAAAGGAATGGATGTTCTCTGTGTGCAATGTATGTGTTTACCTTTACATAAGACATGGATGATCCCTCTAAGCCAGGCAGGTGTTGACCTTTACCTAAGGAATGGATGATCCCTATGTGCAATGCAGGTGTTGTCCTTTACCTAAGGAATGGATGATCCCTCTGTTCAATGCAGGTGTTGACCATTACCTAAGGAAGGGATGATCCCTCTGTGCAATCCATGTTTTTACCTTTACCCAAGGAATGGATGATCCTTCTGTTCAATGCAGGTGTTGTCCTTTACCTAAGGAATGGATGATCCCTCTGTTCAATGCAGGTGTTTACCATTACCTAAGGATTGGATGATCCCTCTGGGCAATGCAGAGGTTTACCTTTACCTAAGGAATGGATGATCCCTCTGTGCAATGCAGGTGTTTACCTTTACCTAAGGAATAGATGGTCCCTCTCTTCAATGCAGGTGTTTACCTTTACCTAAGGAATAGATGATCCCTCTGTTCAATGTAGGTGTTTACCGTTATCTAAAGAATGGATGATCTCTCTGTTCAATGCAGAGGTTTACCTTTACCAAAGGCATGGATGTTCCCTGTATGCAATGCAGGTGTTTACTTTACCTAATGAATGGATGATCCCTCCGCTCAATGCAGGTTTTTATATCTACCTAAGGAATGAATGATCCATCTGTGCAATGTAGGTGTTCAACTTTACCTATTGAAAGGAAGAACCCTCTGTACAATGCAGGTGTTGTCCAATACATAAGGAATGGATGATCTTTCTGTGGTATTCAGGTTTAGACCATTACCTAAGGAATGGATGATCCCTCTGTGCAATGCATGTGTTGAACTTTACCTAATGAATAGATGATTCCTCTGTTAAATATAGGTGTTTACCATTATCTAAGTAATGGATAATCCCTCTGTTCATTGCACGTGTTCACCCCTACCTAAGGAATGGATGATCCCTCTGTGCATTGCAGGTGTTTTCTATTACGTAAGGAATGGAATATCCTTCTGTTCAATGCAGGCATTTACCTTTACCAAAAGCATGGATGTTCCCTGTAGGCTATGCAGGTGTTTACATTTACATAAGGAAAGGATGATCACTCTGGGCTAGGCTTGTTTTGACCTTTAACTAAGGAATGATGATCTGTCTGTGCAAGTCTGGTGTTCATCATTACCTAAGGAATGGATGATCCCTCTGTGCAATGCAGGTGTTCAACTCTTACCTAAGGAATGGATGATCCCTCTGTGCAAGGCAGGGATTTTACTTTACCTAAGGTATTTATGATCACTCTGTACAATGCAGGTGTTAACATTTATGTAAGGATTGGGATGATCCCTCTGTGCATTGCATGTGTTTACTATTACCTAAGCATAGGACCATGCCTATGTTCAATGTTGTTGTTTACATTTCCCTAAGGAAAGGATGATTCCTCTGTGCAATGGAGGTGTTTAACTTTACCTAATGAATGGAAGATCCCTCTGTGCAATGCAGGTGTTGACTTTTACATAAGGAATGGATGATCCCTCTGTGCAATGCAGGTGTTTATCTTTACCTAAGGAATACAAGATCCCTCTATACAATGCAGGTGTTGACTTTTACATAAGGAATGAATGATCCCTCTGGTCAATGCAGGTGTTGATCTTTATCTAAGGAATTGACGTTCCCTCTGCTCAAAGCAGGTGTTTACCTTTACCTAAAGAAGGATGATCCTTCTGTTCAAGGCAGGTTTCTACCTTTACTTAAGGAATGGGACGATCCCTCTGTGCAATGCAGGTGTTTACCCTTACCTAAGGAATGGATGATCCATCTGTGCAATGCAGGTGTTTACCCTTACCTAATGATTTGATGATCCCTCTGTGCATTGCAGGTGTTTACATTTACCTTAGGAATGGATGATCCTTCTGTGCATTGCAAGTGTTTACCCTCACCTAAGTAATGGATGATCCCTCTGTGCAATGCAGGTGTTTGCCCTTACCGAAGGAGTGGATCATCCCTCTATGCAATGCAGGTGTTTATCTTTACCTAAGGAATGGGATAATCCCTATGTGCAATGCAGGTGTTGACCTGTACCTAAGGAATGGGATGATCTCTCTGTGCAATGCAGGTGTTGATCTTTAGCTGAGGAATAGATGAGCCCTCTGTTCAATGCAGGGGTTCACTGTTATCTAAGGAATGGATAATCCCTCTTTTCAATGCAGGTGTGTACCGTTACCTAAGGAATGGATGATCCCTATGTGCAATGCAGGTGTTTACCTTTAAGTAAGGAATGGGATCATCTCGCTGTGCCATGCAGGTGTTGATCTTTACCTAAGGAATATATGATCCCTCTGTTCAATGTAGGTGTTTACCGTTTTCTAAGGAATGGATGATCCTTGTGTGCAATGCAGTTGTGGATCTTTAAATAAGGAATAAATGAGCCCTATGTTCAATGCAGGTGTTACCTTTATCTAAGGAATGGATGATCCCTCGATTCAATGCCGGTGTTTATAGATACAAAAGGAATGGATGACCACTCTGTGTAATGCAGGTGTTTACCTTTACCGAAAGAATGGATGATCCCTCTGTGCAACGCAGGGATTGATCTTTACCTAAGAAATAGATGATCCCTCTGTTCAATGCACGTGTTTAACTTTACCTAAGGAATGGGAAGATCCCTCTGTTCAATGCAGTGGTCTACCTTTACCTAAAGAAGGATGATCCCTCTCTTAAAACCAGGTTTCTACCTTTACTTAAGGAATGGATGATCCTCTGGTGCAATGCAGGTGTACACCCTTACCTAAGGAATAGATGATCACTCTGTGCAGTGTAGGTGTTTACATTTACCTTCGGAATTGATGATCCCTCTGTGTATTGCAGGTGTTAACTATTACCTAAGGAATGGATGTTCCCTGTGTGCAATGCAGGTGTTTACCTTTACATAAGTTATGGATGATCCCTCTGGACCAGTCAGGTGTTGACCTATGCCTAAGGAATGGATGATCCCTCTGTGCAATGCACGTGTTGACCTTTACCTAAGGAATGAATGATCCTATGTTAATGCAGGTGTTGATCTTTACTTCAGAATTGGATGTTCCCTCTGTGCAATGCAGGTGTTGTGCTATACCTAAGGAATGGATGATCTCTGTATGCAATGCAGGTGTTGACCTTTACCTAAGGAATGGATGATCCCTCTGTTCAATGCAGGTGTTGATCATTACTTAAGGAATGGATGATTCCTCTGTACAATGCAGGTGTTGAACTTTACCTAATGAATCGATGATCCCTCTGTGCAATGAATATGTTGACCTTCACCTAAGGAATATATGATCACTCTGTTCAATGCAGGTGTTTACCTTTACCAAAGGAATGGATGTTCTCTGTGTGCATTAAAGGTGTTTACCCTTACATAATTAATTGATGATCCCTCTTGGCCAGGAAGGTGTTGACCTTTACCTAAGGAATGGATGATCCCTCTGTGCAATGCAGTTGTTTACCGTTATCTATGGAATGGATGATCCCTCTGTGCAATGCCGGTGTTTACCATTACCTAAGGAATGGAGGATCCTATGTGCAATGCGGGTGTTGATCTTTACCTAAGGAATAGATTATCCCTATGTTCAATACAGGTGTTTACAGTTACATAACGAATGGATGATCCCTCTATTTAATGCAGGTGTTTCCCATCATCTAAGGAATGGATGATCCCTCTGATCACTGCAGGTGTTTACCATTACCTAAGGAATGGATGTTCCCTCTGTGCAATGCAGGTGTTTAATGTTACCTAAGGAATGAATGATAACACTGTTCAATGAAGGTGTCTACCTTTACCTAAAGAAGGATGATCCCTCTCTTCAATCCAGGTTTCTACATTTACTTAATGAATGGATGATCCCCCGGTAGAATGCAGGTGTATACCCCTACCTAAAGAATAGACAATCCCTCTGAGCATTGTAGGTGTTTACATTTACCTTCGGAATTGATGATCCCTTAGTGCATTGCAGTTGTTTACTATTACCTAAAGAATGGATGTTCCCTGTGTGCAATGCAGGTGTTTACCTTTACATGAGGTATGGATGATCGCTCTGGGGCAGTCAGATGTTGACCTTTACCTAAGGAATGGATGATCCTTCTGTGCAATGCAGGGGTTGTACTATACCTAAGGAAGGAATGATCCCTCTGTACAATGCAGGTGTTGATCTTTACCTAAGGAATGGATGATCCCTCTGTTCAATGCAGGCGTTGATCTTTACTTAAGGGATGGATGATCCCTCTGTGCAATGCAGGTGTTGACCTTTACCTAATGAATGGATGATCCCTCTGTGGAATGAATATGTTGACCTTTACCTAAGGAATATATGACACCTCATTTCAATGCAGGTGTTTACCTTTACCTAGGAATGGATGATCCCTCTGTTCAATGCAGGTGTTTACCGTTATCTAAGGAAAGTATGATCCCTCTGTTCAATGAAGGTGTTTCCAGTTACATAAGGAATGGATGACCCTCTGTGCAATACAGGTGTTTACCCTTACCTAAAGAATGGATGATCCCTGTGTGCATTGTAGGTGTTTACTATTAACTATGGAATAGAATATTTATCTGTTCAATGCAGGTGTATACCTTTACCTAAGGAATAGATGATCCTTCTGTGCAATGCAGGTGTTTACCTTCATGTAAGGAATGATATGATCCCTTGATGCAAAGCAGGTGTTGATCTTTACCTAAGGAATAGATGATCCCTCTGTTCAGTGCAGCTGTTCACAGTTACCTAAGGAATGGATGATCCTTCTGTGCCATGCAGTTTTTTTTGTTAACCTAAGGAATGGATGATCCCTCTGTGCATTGCAGGTGTTTACTATTACCTATGCAATGGAAGATCCCTCTGCTCAATGCAGGTGTTTACCTTTACCTAAAGAATTGATGATCCTTCTGTTAAATGCAGGTGTTTACCTTTACCAAAGTAATGGATGTTCCCTGTGTTCAATGTAGGAGTTTAATTTCACATAAGGAATAGATGATCCCTCTGGGCCAGGCAGGTGTTGACCTTTACCTAAGGAATGGATGATCGATCTGTGCATTGCAGTTGTTTAAATTATTTTAGGAATGATGATCCTCTGTGCATTGCAGCTGTTTATTATTACCTAGGAATGGATGTTCCCTTTGTGAAATGCAGGTGTTTACCTTTACCAAAGGAACTGGATGTTCCTGTGTGCAATGTAGGTGTTTGCCTTTACATAAGAAATGGGATGAATCCTCTGTGCCCAGCAGGTGTTGACCTTTACCTAAGGAATGAATGACACATCTGTTCAAGGCAGGTGTTGAACTTACCTAAGGATTGGATGATGCATCTGTGCAATGCAGTTATTCACCTTTACCTAAGGAATAGATGATCCCTCTGTGCAAGGCAGGTGTTTACATTTACCTAAGGAATGGATTATCCCTCTGTCCGATGCAGGTGCTTATCATTATCTAAGGAATGGATGATTCCTCTTTTCAATGCAGGTGTTTACAGATACCTAAGGAATGATGATCTCTCTGTGCAATGCAGGTTTTTAGCTTTACCTAAGGAATGGAAGATCCCTCTGTGCATTGCAGGTGTTTATATTTGTCTTAGGATTGGTTAATCCCTCTGTGCATTGCAGGTGTTTACCTTCACAAAAGGAATGGATGGTCTCTGTGTGAAATGCAGGTGTTGACCTTTACCTAAGAAATAGATGATCCCTCTGTGCAATGCAGGTGTTGAACATTATCTAAGGAATGGATGAACCCTCTGTTCAATGCAGGTGTTTACCGTTATCTACGAAATGGATGATCCCTTTGTGCAATCCAGGTGTTTACCATTACCTAAGGAATGCATGATCCCTCTGTGCAATGCAGGTGTTTACCTTTACCTAAGAATTGATATGATCCCTCTGTGCAATGCAGGTGTTAATCTTTACCTAAGGAATAGATGATCCCTCTGTTCAATGCAAGTGCTTCCACTTATCTAAGGAATGGATGATCCCTCTGTTCAATGCAGCTGTTTACTGTTACCTAAGGAATGGCTGATCCCTCTGTGCAATGCAGGTTTTTAGCTTGACCTAAGGAATGGATGATCTCTCTGTGCATTGCAGGTGTTTATATTTGTCTTAGGAATGCATGAACCCTCTGTGCGTTGCAGGTGTTTACTATTCCCTAAGGAATGAAAGATCCCCCTGTCAATGAGAGTGTTTACCTTTACAAAAGGAATGGATGATCTCTGTGTGCAATGCAGGTTTTTACCTTTACATAAGGAATGTATGATCACTCTGGGCCATGCAGGTGTTTAACGTTATCTAAGGAATGGATGATCCCTCTGTGCAATGCAGGTGTTGATCATTACCTAAGGAATGGATGATCACTCTGTTCAATGCAGGTGTTTAACGTTATCTAAGGAATGGATGATCCCTCTGTGCAATGCAGGTGTTTACCTTTACAAAGGAATGGTTGATCATCTGTGCAATGCAGGTATTGATCTTTACCTAAGGAATAGATGATCCCTGTGTTCTATGCAGTTGTTTACCCTTATCTAAGGAATGTATTATCCCTCTGTTCAATGCAGCTGTTTACAGTTACCTAAGGAATGGATGATGCCTCTCTGCAATGCAGGTTTTTAGCCTGACCTAAGGAATGGATGATCCCTCTGTGCATTGCAGGTGTTTATATTTGTCTTAGGCATGGAAGATCCCTCTGTGCATTGCAGGTGTTTACTATTATCTAAGGAATGAAAGATACCTCTGTTCAATTCAGGTATTTACCTTTACATAAGGAATGGATGATCCCTCTGGTCCAGGCAGGTGTTTACCTTTACCTAAGGAACTATATGATCCCTCTGTGCAATGGTGGTTTTGATCTTTACAAAAGGAATAGATGATCCCTCTGTTAAATGCAGGTGCCTACCCTTATCTAAGGAATGGATGATCCCTCTGTTCAATGCAGCTGTTTACACTTACCTAAGGAATGGATGATCCCTCTGTGCAATGCAGGTTTTTAGTTTCACATAAGGAATTCATGATCCCTCTGTGCATTGCAGGTGTTTACTATTACCTAAGGAATGAAAGATCCCTCTGTTCAATGAGTGTTTACCTTTACAAAAGGAATGGATGTTTTTTGTGTGCAATGCAGGTTTTTGCCTTTATATGAGGAATGGATGATCAATATGGGCCAGGCAGGCAGGTGTTGACCTTTACCTAAGAAATGGAAGATCCCTCTGTTCAATGAAGGTGTTTGATGTTATCTAAGGAATGGTTGATCCCTCTGTGCAATCCAGGTGTTACCATTACCTAAGGATTGGATGATCCCTCTGTGCAATGCAGGTGTTTACCTTTACCTAAGGAATGGTTCATCCATTGTGCAATGCATGTGTTGATCTTTACCTAAGTCTGGATGATCCTCTGTTCAACGCAGGTGCAGTTTATCGGTTTACCTTTACATATTATATGATCCCTCTGTGGAATGAATGCTCCCCTCTGTGCAATGCAGGTGTTTACCTTTCTAAGGAATAGATGATCTAAGGAATGAATGAACCCTCTGTTCAATGCAGCTGTTTTCTGTTACCTAAAGAATGGTTGATCCCATTGTGCAATGCAGGTTTTTAGCTTGACCTAAGGAATGGATGATCCCTCTGTCCATTGCAGGTGTTTATATTTGTCTTAGGAATGGATGATCCCTGTGTGCATTGTAGGTTTTTTACTATTACCTAAGGAATGAAAGATCCCTATGTTCAATGCAGGTGTTTACCTTTACAAAATGAATGGATGTTGTCTGTGTGCAATGCAGGTGTATACCTTTACATAAGGAATGGATGTTCCTTCTGGCCCAGGCAGGTGTTGACCATTACCTAAGGAATGGATGATCCCTCTGTTCAATGCAAGTGTTTAACATTATCTAAGGAAAATATGATCCTCTGTTCAATGCAGGTGTTTACCAATGCAGTTATCTAAGGAATGGATGATCCTCTGTTCAATGAAGGTGTTTACCCTTTACCTAAGGAATGGATGATCCTCTGTGCATTGCAGGTGTTTACTATTACCTATGGAATGGAAGATCCCTCTGTTCAATGGAGGTGTTTACCTTTTGCCCAAAGTTATGGATGTTCCCTGTGTTGAATGCAGGTGTTTAACTTTACCTAAGGAGTCGATGATCCCTCTAGGCCAGGCAGGTGTTTACCTTTACCTAAGGAATGGATGATCCTCTGTGCAATGCAGGTGTTGATCTTTACCTAAGGAATAGATGATCACTCTGTTCAATGCAGGTGTTTACCGTTATCTTAGGAATGGATGATCCCTCTGTCCAATGCAGGTGTTTATAATTACCTAAGGAATGGGTGATCCCTCTGTTCAATGCAGATGTTTCCCATTATCTAAGGAATGGATGATCCCTCTGATCACTGCAGGTGTTTAACATTACCTAAGGAATGCATGATCCCTCTGTGCAGCCCAGGTGTTTAATGTTTCCTAAGGAATGGATGAACACTCTGTTCAATGCAGGTGTCTACCTTTACCTAAAGAAGGATGAACCCTCTCTTCAAATCAGGTTTCTACCTTTACTTAAGGAATGGATGATCCCTCAATTAAATGCAGGTGTTTAACGTTATCTAAGGAATGGATGATCCCTCTGTGCAATCCAGGTGTTTAACGTTATCTAAGGAATGGATGATCCCTCTGTTCAATGCAGGTGTTTACCTTTACCTAAAGAAGGATGATCCCTCTCTTCCAACCACGTTTCTTCCTTTTACTTAAGGAATGGATGATCACTCTGTGCAATGCAGGTGTATACCCTTACATAAGGAATAGACGATCCTCTGTGCATTGCAGGTGTTTACATTTACCTTCAGAATTGATGATCCTCTGTGGATTGCAGGTGTTTACTATTACCTAAGGAATGGATGTTCCCTCTGGGCAATGCAGGTGTTTACCTTTACATAAGCTATGGATGATCCCTCTGAGCCAGTCAGGTGTTGACCTTTACCTAATGAATGGATGATCACTCTGTGCAATGCAGGTGTTGATCTTTACTAATGGAATGGATGATCCCTCTGTTCAATGCAGGTGTTTATAGTTACCTTAGGAATGGATAATCCCTCTGTTCAATGCAGGTGTTTAGTGTTACCTAAGGAATGGAAGATCCTCTGTTCACTGCAGGTGTTTACCATTACCTAAGGAATGGA
This sequence comes from Orientallactaga sibirica, assembly GCA_036365145.1. Classification (NCBI taxonomy): domain Eukaryota; kingdom Metazoa; phylum Chordata; class Mammalia; order Rodentia; family Dipodidae; genus Orientallactaga; species Orientallactaga sibirica. Next base: position 2,354 of record JAEOAD010002239.1, on the reverse strand, counting down.
TGATCCTCGGTGCAATGCAGGTGTTTACCTTTACCATTGGAATGGAACATCCTCTGTTTATGCAGGTGTTTACCTTTACCAAAGTAATGTATGTTCCTGTATTCAATGCAGGTGTTTAACTTCATATAAGAAATGGATGATCCCTCGGTGCCAGGCAGGTGGTGACCTTTACCTAAGGGATGGATGATCGCTCTGTACATTGCAGGTGTTTACATTTACTTTAGGAATTGATGATCCCTTGTGCGTTGCAGGTTTTTACGATTACCTAAGTAATGGAAGATCCCTCTGTTCAATGCAGGTGTTTACCTTTACCAAAGGAACTGGTGTTTACTGTATGCAATGCAGGTATTTAGCTTTACATAAGGAAGGAGTGATCCCACTTGGACAGGCAGGTGCTGTCCTGTACCTAAGGATGAATGACACATCTGTTCAACGCAGGTGTTGAACTTATTTAAGGATTGGATCAAACCTCTGTGCAAGGCAGGTGTTTACATTTACATAATGAATGGATGATCCCTGTGTTAAATGCATGTGCTTACCCTTATCTAAGCATTGGATGATCACTTTGTTCAATACAGGTATATACAGTTACCTAAAGAATGGATGATCCCTCTATGCAATGCAGGTTTTTAGCTTTACCTAAGGAATGGATGATCCCTCTGTGCATTACAGATGTTATTATTTGTCTTAGGAATGGATAATCCCTCTGTGCATTGCAGGAGTTTACTATTACCTAAGGAATGAAAGATCACTCTGTTCAGTGCACGTGTTTACCTTTACAAAAGAATGGATGTTCTCTGTGTGCAATGCAGGTGTTTACCTTTACATAAGGAATGGATGATCACTCTGGGCCAGGCAGGTGTTGACCTTTACCTAAGTAATGGATGATCCCTCTGTGTACTGCAGGTGTTGAACATTACCTAAGGAATGGATGCTCCCTCTGTTCAATGCAGGTGTTTGCTGTTATCTACAGAATGGATGATCCCTCTGTGCAATCTAGGTGTTTATCATTACCTAAGGAATAGATGATCCCTCTGTTCAACCAGGTGTTTACCATTACCTAAGGAATGGATGATCCCTCTGTGCAATGCATGTGTTTACCTTTACCTAAGTAATGGATGATCCCTCTCTGCAATGTAGGTGTTGATCTTTACCTAAGGAATAGATGTTCCCTCTGTTCAATGCAGGTGTTTACCGTTATCTTAGGAATGGATGATCCCTCTGTTCAATGCAGGTGTTTATTATTACCTATGGAATGGAAGATGCCTATATTCAATGCTGGTGTTTACGGTTACCTAAGGAAAGGATGATTACTCTGTGTAATGGAGGTGTTTATATTTACATAGTGAATGGAAGATCCCTCTGTGCAATGCAGGTTTTGTCCTTTTCCTAATGAATGAATGACCTTCTGTGCAATGCAGATGTTTAACTTTACTTAAGGAATCGATGATCCCTCTGTGTAATGCAGGTGTTGATCTTTACCTAAGGAATAGATGATCCCTCTCTTCAATGCAGGTGTTGATCTTTACTTAAGGAATGGATGGTCCCTCTGTTTCAATGCAGGCGTTTACCATTATCTAAAGAATAGATGTTCCCTCTGTGCAATGCAGATGTTTACCTTTATCTAAGGAATGCATGATCCCTCTGTGCAATGGAGGTGTGTATCTTTACCTAAGGAATGGATGATCCCTCTTTTCAATGCTGGTGTTTACAGTTACGTAAGGAATGGATTATCCCTCTGTGCAATGCACTTTTTTAGCTTTACCTAAGGAATGGATAATGTGTCTGTGCATTGCAGGTGTTTATATTTTTCTAAGGAATGGATGATCACTCTTTGCATTGCAGGTTTTTACTATTACCTAAGGCATGAAAGGTCCCTCTGTTCAATGCAGGTGTTTACCTGTACAAAATGAATGGATGTTCTCTGTGTGCAATGCAGGTGTATACCTTTACATAAGGAATCAATGATCCCTCTGGGCCAGGCAGGTGTTGACCTTTACCTAAGGAATGGATGATCCCTCTGTTCAATGCAGGTGTTTAACGTTATCTAAGGAAAGTATGATCCCTCTGTTCAATGCAGGTGTTTACCATTATCTAAGGAATGTATTATCCCTCTGTTTAATGAAGGTGTCTACCATTACCTAAGGAATGGATGATCCCTCTGTGCATTGCAGGTGTTTACCTTTACCTAAGGAATAGATGATACGTCTGTTCAATGCAGGTGTTTACCTTTACCAAAGTTATGGATGTTCCCTGTGTTGAATGCAGGTGTTTAACTTCACATAAGGAGTGGATGATCCCTCTGGGCCAGGCAGGTGTTTCCCTTTACCTAAGGAATGGATGATCAATCTGTG